>CM063506.1:158462760-158602760 GCA_032207245.1 Pardosa pseudoannulata | reverse complement strand
TATACGAGAGCAATTTGTGCCCAGTAAAATATGTCGAGTAATTTTTAAAGAAATAAGATCCATTATATTAAATTAATGGTCATTAAATAAATCAGTTAATGAAAGATATTTTTTATGTTTATTTATATCTTAACGATACAAATTATTTTATTTTGGTATAGTTAATATATTTTTATATTTATATTACATTTTGTAAATATAATAGTAAATAGAATTATAAAAAGAAAAGACAAACATCCAACGTTAAAATAGAATAGTTACAGTGAATGAGAAACGTGAAATCTGGAATGTTCATTTGATATTATTTCTTCAAAATTTGTAGCAATCCTTAATACCGAGTGTAGATTTTCGTCCGTAATTTGTGATCGATATTTATTTTTCGTGTAAATCATTAACGAAAAAGTTCTTACACAAATATATGTTAAACCAAATAAATTGCATAAATTGAAAAAAAAAAAGAAAAAAAAATTGCATGCAGGATTTTTTAACGGGCTGGATAAAGTAAGCAAAAGGGCCGGATTTTGCCCACCTCTGATCTAAAGGTTTAATCTCATAATACGAACCTGCAAGTCGAGATCTGTAAGGGTTTTTAATAAATTTCATGAAATAAATGAAAAAAAATAATAAAAATAAAAATAAAAAAACTATTGAGCGTTGAAATATTTGAGCCTCCAAAAACTTTCGCGGGCTATCAGTTTTAAACCTCTATTCTACATCCCCGTAATATGTAAACGGTCCCCATCGAGTGCAGAACCGCAGCGAGGGAAGGGTCCCTGCGCGGGCGCAAGCCGAAATCCGCCCAAAAGGACGCAACGTCATTCTCGGTTTGACGTCACGGACTCGGAAACCTTTTTATCAACCTTCGCTTTTGTTTTATTTACTTCTGTTGATTACGGTTTCTGGATCGGTTAGAAGTGCACTTTGAGAGCTTCCCTCGACCCGCGAGTGCTTCAGGACGGAGGGGCAGGCACAGATGTTCCACGGCTGCCTTTCGACGTGGATTTTTTTTTTATTTTCTTCTTGCCCTGCCCGCCTTTAGGTAGGTAAATAATGTTTTGCTTTTATCTCATTAACTTTTTTACACCTGATCGGGAGCCAGAATTCACGCTCGCTCTTTAACGAGTAACGGTGAATAAATATTCTTCTTTAGCGTGACACTCACTCTTCGTGTTCGCGACAAAAAATTCCACAGCTAATTTTGTGATTAGTCGCTTTGTAATTAATCTTCATTTTTCAAAACTATTTTAAAAATAGCATTTATGTGTTAACAGTTGCTATTATTTATTATTATTCCTCATTTTTATCGGTATTGGCGTTGAAATCATAGCACTCAAATTTATCTTTATTGCAATAGTTCCTTTGCTTGGTACAAGGAAGTAATACATGGAAAGGAAACCGGCTTTGAGATAATAATATTAGTATTTTATATATTTCTATTTTTTTCTGGTTATTTAATAATATACTTGTAATTTGCTTTGAAGTAGTAAATTGTATATTACTTTAATTGGCATATTTTTGGCGATAAATTTAAAACACTGCCAAAAACCTCTTCGTGTTGACACACTGGAAGCATATTCAATAGATGTATACGAAATAATTAAAAATTCCTTCTTTAGATGGTTTTAACGATGGTCGAAAGTGTGGAGCATTACTCTTCGGTACCACAATTCGTGGGTCCGAATACCACTGCTGGTATGGATGTTCGTAGCTGTTTGGAAACTTCTTTAAGCAGTTAGTCCCTGTCTCGTCAACTTTCATGTAGCAAAATTGTAAACCGTAGCGCTCCAAGCCAAATCAGAGCCCACAATTTTTATAATTAAAATTTATATTCTTTAGAATTCGATTTCTCTAGAATCTGTGACATATGCCTCGCCACAAAATTAATTTCTTTTTGTAGAAAAATATCGGTTTTCAACTTGCCGTTGAAAATTTAAATCGTTTCAAAAAGTTTGATGAGTACTAATTTGATCTGAAAACATTAAACAAATCAAAATCACATCACCTTTAAAACTTTAGAATTCGATTTTTTTATTTTTACATTTTTAAAATTTTGGGACATTTCTTAATCGTTTAAAACAAATCCCATCGAAATATTCGAATTAGAAACTGTAAAACTACTCTACGATCTTTGCATATAATATCATAGCTTTTAAAAATACCAGAAAATCGTAAAATGCATTTTACTAAAAATGGTGTTTTTTTCAACTTGCGTTCACTGTAAGTAAAAAATGTTGCACATATTGATTTCAAATTTTCAGTCAATACATTTTTGACCTACGATGAAATACCACTTTTTTCATTTTAAGTTATTTCATTTGATATTTATAGTATTTAAATAGAAATTTAAGCAGTATTTTAGCATTTCTGAAAATTTAATCTCCTTGTGTAATATTTCTAATTCTTTTTAAAAAAATTAAATAGGTGTAGAATGATACATAATAATTATTGTTTACAAAAAAAGCAAAAATTATTAACACTAAACATACCAACACTTAATAGATACCTATTTATTTTATTTATTTTATTTTATTTATTTATTTTATTCACTTAATAATACCTATTTCTTTTCTTTTATTTCTTTTATTCACTGAATACGTACCTATTTCCTTTATTTCTTTTCTTTTCTTTTATTCACTTAATACATACCTATTTCTCTTATTTCATTTAATTTATTTTATTCACTTAATACATACCTATTTCATTTATTTCCTTTTATTTATTTTATTCACTTAATACATACCTATTTCATTTCTTTTCTTTTCTTTATTTTATTCTTTTAATACATATCTGTTTCTTTTCTTTTCTTTCATTCACTTAATACATATCTATTTCTTTTATTTTTTTTTATTCTTTTACTACTTACCTATTTCTTTTATTTTCTTTTATTTATTTCATTCTTTTAATATATACCTATTTCTCTTATTTCTTTTCTTTTCTTTTATTTCTTTTATTCACTTAATATATACCTATTTATTTTATTTCCTTTTCTTTATTTTATTACGTTAATACATACCTATTTCATTTATTTCCTTTTATTTATTTTATTCACTTAATACATACCTATTTCTTTTCTTTTCTTTATTTTATTCTTTTAATACATATTTATTTCTTTTATTTCGTTTTTTTCTTTTACTCACTTAATACATACCTATTTCTTTTATTTTTTATTTCTTTTATTCTTTTAATACATACCTATTTATTTTATTTTATTTTATGTATTTCATTTTTTATTTCTTTTCTTTTATTTTATTTCTTTTATAATCATTTAATACATACCTATTTATTTTATTCTATTTTCTTTATTTTATTCTTTTAATACATACCTATTTCTTTTCTTTTCTTTTATTTATTTTATTCACTCATTACATACCTATTTTATTTCTTTTCTCGCAGTCCTCCTATAGAAAGTTCTGTTCTCCCACAAAAACTCTTCTAGATGTTTTCCGGCCGAACATGGCTGAATTGTAGAGCGTTGACATTCGGTATCGGAGTTCGCGTCTTCGAATCCTGCTGCTAGCATACATGTTCGTAGCCGTTGGGAATCGGCTTTAAGCAGTAGTTCCCGGTCTGGTTATCCCTAGTGCAGTAAAACAGTAGACCGTATCGCTCCAAACCAAACCAAACTTAAGACTCTTCATTATATAGTACTATATATCTTTCTTTTCGATGTGTAAAAGCATATTTATAAATATCTACACATTTAATAACAAAAATGTCTCATAAAGATGGAAAAACGCTTGTTTAATTTTACGTAGGCAGTAATTTTGCAGTGGCTGCAGTCGGGTATATAAAATACTACTTCTCAAAAACACAAAACTGTTTCTATTTTTGATTTTTACCGATAGTGTGTTATTTGATAAAATAAACTAACGATATTTTCTGATGAATTACTAGCCTCATTCACAGTTTCTATTCAGCTGAAACAGGACTGTCATTATTTAATTTACTTATGTCCTCCTTGATTAATATTATGTTCTTTCTTTCATTGGAAAAATGTGGATCACCGTAATGTTGCCAGAGGCATTGAAACAGAATTCCGTTTCAATATATTTTTCTAATATGCAGTTTTATTTCATACCTACTAGTAATGTAGGAATCTAGACCAGCAGTCGCCAAATGGTGGCCCACGGACCACCAGTGGTCCGTGAAAAAATTTTCATAGTTCGCACGAAAAAATAAATGATTATTTAATGTAAGCTTTAACACAACTAACAAAAGATTTCATTGAAATTCATTTTAAAAATGAAAACTTACAGAAATTATGATCAATTATTCTTCTTATTATTTTGTAAAATATTTGGTACTACTTACTAGCGAAATAAATAGTACCGAAAATTGGATTCCAAACTACGGCATCGATCTATCTTGTGATTTAATGGGTCACACACTGTTAAATCGACAAACAATTCGATTTGTCAGAAAAAATATATGTGAAAAGGAATTTAACCCTAAACATTTTAAAACAATCCGCGTAAAAACATTTCAATATTGAGAGAAGTTATGAATTAAAAGTGTTATAATTATAAACAGCTATATATTTATAATAAACTGTGTTATAATTATATAGCTGTTTACTGTAAACAAATTCAAACTTGCAAAACTATAACTTGATTTTTCTCAAATTGTGATATTTTATGTAACGCGGCTGTTATCTCAAAAGGTTTTTAATGCGAAGGTCACTCTGAAATTTTTGAGATACAACTAGGTTTTTAAAGTTATACTTACAGAATTATAGGTGTGTTTAAAGTAGTCTCTTCCAGCATCAATGCACTTTTGTAGACGAATTTTCCGCAGATTAAATACCTCAAGCCGTTAATTTCTTTGGAATAGATGAAAAAATGCATTTATAGCCACATCAATCTCTTCTTCTGAATGAAAACGACGTCCACGTAAGTTCTAGTTTTAGATTAAAGAATAACCAATAGTAACACATAGCTAGATCGGCGGATGTTCTATCACTTTAATATGTTTTTGTTTAAGAAACTCAACTGTTAATCCCGCTGTATGTGAAGATGCATTGTCATGGTGAAGCATGAGTCCCCTAACATTCACTTCTTGTAGAATTTGTGGAAGACATTAAGTGGTATACCAGTTTGTTGTTACTGTCTTTTGTCCTTACAACTTGATGGCTCAGACTAATCTCGTAAGAAAACGGCATAGTACATCACTTTTTTCACTGCGCGTTGTTTTTCCACCATTGTCAGCGTGGGATCATCTTCAAAGACCCATACTTTGCTTTCTTGACGTGTTGAAACGTCAAAAAACGTTTCATCACCCGTTACAGTTTTAGAAATGATGCGGTGGCCACCATCATTTAGCAATTTAAGAGTTTCTTTACTGATTCTGACACGCTTCTCTTTTTGGTGCTCAGTTAGATTATGGGGTACCCAACGGCAAACTAGTTTCTTCACGCGTAATTCTTCATTAATAATTTTGAGTATGGCCGCGGATCGAATGTTTTGTTCCTACTGTATAATTTGATAAGTACAGCGATTATCATCCATTAACATTTTCCGTATGGCAGACGCATTATCCGGGATTCCTGTGTGTTCTTGATCCTGAAGAAAATGGCGACCTCTGCTAAATTCTTTAAACCATCTGAATACAGTAGCACATGGTTGAGATTCATCACCAAATGCCAATTTGCAACCGTTGAAAGCATTCTTCTTGATTTAATCTTGCTTTAAAATCGGAGAGACTCATAGCGCGAAAATGTTCTCGCTTCAACTCCATTTTATCATCTGCTTAAAATTTATTCTACGCTAAACAAGTTGAAGCAAGTCAATAAAAAAATCGTCTGCTGTGTTAAAATACTTTGTATTTTAAAATTAAACTATTATTTATTTAAATTCTCTTCTGCGTGTATCTCAAAAATTTCAGAGTAAGTTTTTACAGGTTGTATACAATAACATTTTCATCCGATTAAACTTAAATTTTCTTATATGTTTCCCCTTTTTGTTTTCAATCATAAATTTTAATTTTTAAGGAAAAAATTCACTTTTTTGAAATATTTTTTAAAAATGTATATATATCTGTCCTA
Organism: Pardosa pseudoannulata; assembly: GCA_032207245.1. Taxonomy (NCBI): domain Eukaryota; kingdom Metazoa; phylum Arthropoda; class Arachnida; order Araneae; family Lycosidae; genus Pardosa; species Pardosa pseudoannulata. The sequence continues at coordinate 158,596,720 of CM063506.1, read as the reverse complement.
AATGTATATTAATTTTGGTTCTAAGGTATTTTGAGATATTTTAGCATGTTTTTAACAATACTTTTGTCTAAAGCTGAATAATATTTTTAGTAAGCATGCTCGTTAGCCTTGATATTATTTTTGTTTACAATAAAGTGTCTCTTATTTAAAACTTTCCAACAAAAATATTATTTAATGTTTCAAAAAGGAATGATATACCTGTGTAAGCATAATAATTTGTTCTAAATATGTTTACAACATTATGTTTGTAAAACTGGTAGTTATTAAGATATGAGAAATCGAAAATGTTAATTATTTTATATTTTTTCGATTATTAAGAGTGGTATGATCCCTTTAGTTTCAAAGCTATAATTCAATCATCTTTGTCAAGATCTTTTTTCTGAAGAAAATGAATATCCATCACGGAATGTTTAAGCACTGTAAATTTTAATTCAATTTTCAACAACATATTTTTGCAAATAAATAAATAAATAAATAAAAATAAAGAAAGAAAGAAAGAAATATATAAATAAATAAATAAAAACCAGTTTCGTCTGTCACAGTAATTCAAACTCGATAACGCTCTCGGCTTGAAATAAAGGAAGCTCTCCGTCTTGCAGTGACGTCACTGGAGCCAAAACTTCTCATATGGATGGTTAATAAGCTAGAACAATTATCATGCTAAAAATGCGTTTGCTTTGGAACGCTCCAGTCTACTGTTTAACGACAACTAACGAGACCAGATCTACCACTTAAAGCCGATTCCGAACGGCATATCCATTTCACCAGCGGGATTCGAACCCGCAAACTCCGGTACTCAAGGCCGAACGATAGCCGATTGATTAGGGTGCTGGCCTTCGGTAGCGGAGTTCGCGGGTTCGAATCCCGCAGTAGCATGGATGTTCGTAACCGTTCGGAATCGGCTTTAAGCTGTAGGTTCCGGTCTCATTAGCCCTCGTGTTGCAAAAAGTAGACCGTAGCACTCCAAACCAAACCGGTACTCAAGAGCGGTACTCTGCCATTCGTCCACTTAAATTTCGTATTGCGTAAGTTTTTTTAATTACGATATTACGATAATATGTGTATTTTATATGAATAAAATAAAAGTTTCTGACTATTATTTTATAAATATATTTACTTCCCTTTTTATTTTAAATTTATATAACTGGGGGTCCTCCAAACAAAAATAATCGACATCTAAAGTTTGCCGACCGCTACTCTAGGTAGTAAACAAATATAAGATTTGTAAAATATGTTTTTAATTCCTCTCCCGGTAGCTGGCAGTGGGATTTCAAAATCGTACGCGGATTTCACGTTTTTTACAATTTCATATTTATTTTCCAACAAAATATATCGATTTATTTTGTTAGTTAAAGAGGATTATTCCAAAATGAGATCTAATCTTGAAATTAGCCTTTATCTACGGACTAACACTTTAGAGGGGTTGTTTATGCAAATTTTATCAAAAGCGCAAGCAAATTATAAAATGAAAAGATTTTTTTCATGAATTTTTATTAATCTCTGTTCTTTAGAAAATGATGGAGTTTATATGAGACATCAGCGTGTTGCTAATATTTTATAATACCTTTCGTTCGTCATTATTATTTATAAGTACAGAATATCATACATTTATAAGACGATGCAATTTTTTCTTGGCTATTCTAAATTTTAAATTGGAGTCGTACTGTTAAGAGTAGAATCTACCCCACAGTAGAGAAAAAATTCATAAACATTCAAGTTTATTTGCAATAGGTTAAATAGTATTAAGGAAAACCATTCTTATCTCTAATTAAAGGAAATTGAAAAATATTCTTAAAAATATTTTAAAAAAATCTTTTAAAAACGAATAATTTTTTAAAATTTTATAAAATAAAATAAAATATCTTTTTTTATATTTTTTAATTTTTTTATTAATTTTTTTGCTTATTTATTGCAACAGGAGTTATTGTTTTTGCACTTTGTTATACTTTTCATCCCACTCCTACATCAATTTATCTTGTTAGAAATTTAATTCCTTCACGCTTTAATAGCTGGCGTTACTTAAAGCAATGGATTTCCCTTAAATAATTTTTTACAGGTCTCTTTAGTTTATTCTTCGTGTCACTGTCAAGGTTTCAGCCTAAATTAGATTTTTTTTCAAACTCAGGCAACCCGTTGCCACTCACAGCTTTGACGTGAGAACGAACTTATCGTAATGATTTATTGACTAAGATGAGATGGGTACGTAATACAAACGCACAAAATTTTCTCGCTTGGCAAACTTTATGCATTGAAGTTTGAAATTATGACACCGTTTTTCATTTTTTTTTTTTTCGTTTGGAGGTTAAGGCGGTGTATTTTACATCACCAGGTACTCTTTCTAATCAGATCGCAGGTCTTTATCTTGGTACTCATCAAAACTTTTTTTTCTCATTGCAGCATGAAAATAAGAAACGAAATACGCATGCGTTAAATGTGGAAATGGCTAACAACTGCATGGGGATAGAATAAGATGCAGCACAAGTTGAAGGACAAGGGAACAAACATCTTCTTGATACCCACTGGCAAGAGATAGAAGTTCATTAATACATCCCTCTGAGTATCGTAAGTGGTGAAGCTTATTTTTGTACAAGGCTTGTTTTTTCAGTTAGTTCCATTTTGAAATTAAAGACATACATATTCTCGCAGGAGATTCATGCCTGGGGACGGCCTAAGAGAGACTTTCAGCACAGGGAGTAGGTCCGCGTAATATAGAAGCAGGCACCAAGCAGAAGACCCCAGGCTTGACCTGTCACTCCAGAGGTATCGTTTTTTCAAGTTCTCGAAAGATACTTCTGGGGTTGGCAAACAAAGCCCGAGTTTTTTCTGCTTAATCCCTGCTTCTAAATTATGAAGCCACACTTGTAGAGGTATGGTTTTGTCCTCACAAACGATACTTCTAGAAGTGGCAGACCAAGACTGGGGATATTCTGCTTGGCACCCGCTCCTAAATGACGATGACTTTGTGTTTTCCAAGGGAGTAGTGATGGCCGCCTATATGGGCTTCCATAATAAAAGGGTCAACAAAATCCACCACGGGGTACTAGGAAATGTTTAAGAGGCAAGTGCCCTCGTGTTATTGAAAAGGAAAAATGTACAGGGACTATCAAGAAAAACTGGCACTGGATGTTCGATACCTCTTTGGCAGCCTACCGCCGTTAGAGACATTCTAATATACCATATATAATATATCGTTTGGTGCGCCGAACGGTGAATAGAGCGCTTCTCTTCAATACTGGTTCGGTTTGGTTTGGGGCGCTACGGCCTACTGTTTTGCTCACGAGAGCTAATGAGACCGGAACCTACAGCTTAAATCCGATTTCGAACGGCTACGAACATCCAGGCCAACAGCGAGACTCAACCCCACTTCAATAGAATTCGTGGGTTCGAATCCCCTGCAAGTTTGGATTTTCGTAGCGAAGGTCACAGTGTCATTAGGCATCGCGTAGTTAAACAGTAGACCATAGTGTTCCAAACCAATCATACCCCTTGGTAATCCTCTGTGATTGACGTTCGGGGTATCATAGACCCCCTCCCTCCAAGTTCTCAATCGGTACCTCAAGAAGTGATAGGCTAAGTGTTCTGAGTGTTCTCTGCTTCTAAGTTACGAGGGCCGACTTTGAGTTATCCACCTGTATGGTGCCCGCATAATAAAAGGACTAATATCAATAGTCAGTCTCCTTTTAATAATAGCATTTTTTATAGCATGATCTGCAAGTCTAAATTTGGTCATGCAGAGCCCATTTAATTTAGACCAACAGATCTATAGGTAAATTAAAGTGCGCGCATTGCTTTCGAGAAAGCTGCGCCGCGGCTGGGGCTTTATCGAAACTTAATTCCCGGTTTCGTTTCCGTCGAAAAGAGGTCTCTCGCTCTCGAGTTCCTCCGAAACCGATAGCGAAACTCTCCGCGGAGTTGCTAAAATTAGAACGCGGTCAAGCCCGTGCAACTCGAGAAAGGGACACTATTGGGTTTGGACTGTTGAATGCCTCGCAGTCGTGACGAGCAGCCGATTTCAGAAAGCATCTCATTACCGTCAACGATATTAATGGTTTTGGCGTTTTATAGCAGCGATTTTCAATCTGTGTGCTAAAGTTAATTCGTATTATATCATTAGTATGATGTATCATTAGTATATTTTTATCACGTGCCATTTTGCTATACATATTCACACATATGTGTGTATATATAAATAAATACACACACACACACACATATATATATACGTGTACATATACTCATATATACATATACACATGCATGTACATGAATACACACATATATGCATAAACAAACATGCATATATATGCACACACACATGTAAATATGTATATACATACGTACATATCCACATACATTATATACAAATATATATATATATATATATATATATATATATATATATATATATATATATATATATATATATATATATATATATATATATATATATATATGTATATGTATATATATATGATCAAGGCATGGAAGGCACATGTTGGTTCGTGTATAAAAATTTCCTTATTCTCTCTCCCTCTTTTTTTTTTTTTTTTTTTTTTTTTTTTTTTTTTTTTTGTCTATGGCTACGCCATTAGATATCCTTTGTTCACATTTTGGGACGACAAGCGTGGAGGATGTTATCAGCCCATCTCCCCGCTGAGAAATGCCTTTTTGGTGTTTCTTACCTAGACAAATTATTCTACTTCCGCGTCAGCTTCTTTAATCTGTACAGTTCCGCTTTAGGGTGTGTCTTTCTCCTATTACGTTATCAGTAAAGAGTTCCAAGTATTTTTAATTATAACTCGCTTAATTCTTAACCCCCATTTTTAAACCTCACACACACATACACACACACACATATATATATATTATGTATTATATATATATGTATATATATATATGTGTGTGTGTGTGTATGTATATACAGACATATACATTATATACATACATATTCATATGTATATATATATATATATATATATATATATATATATATATATATATATATATATATATATATATATATATATTTGTGTGTGTATATATATGTGTGTGTGTGTGCATTCCCTTTTTTCTTATATTAGCGTTTCAAGAGTGTTATTCCTCTTTTGTCCCTGTCAATAGGTTTGATTTGGTTTTGAACAGTACGGTCTGCTAATTTTCTCACGATGAAATAAAAAAATAATATTTTAAAGTTACGGCAATATAAAGAGACCTTGTAAAAAATCTATTTAAAATGACCATGCCCTTTTATTTTACGAGGAAGCTGGAAAAAGCTGCTATAATAGCAGATTTTTAGTCTCGAAAAGATCTATTTTCCTTTGAAATTTATGTCTCAAATGCATACAAATTTTCACTTTTGACCTCTCATTGTAGTATGCTGCTAGCAATTCCATATATTTTATGAAAAAAAAAAGCAATAAACGCATAGAATGGCTGGAATTTACGATTGTTTTTCCGGCAGATGCGCAAGTAAAAGAAAAACTATACACGTGAGCATATTTGTAATAATTCGGGAATTTTGAAAGTTTCTAGGAATATGCTTGCTAATTGTTTTGCAGCACTAACTTTCAAAACGATGATAGTGGATAAGCACGAAGTGGAATAGGTCAGCAGTCCCCAAATGGTGGTCAGTGGTCAGTGGAAAATTTTAGTCCGCCGATAAAAACGGGTGGTTATTTATTGTAAGCTACAACATAACTAACAAAAAGCTTCCTTAACACTCACAATTAAAAATGAAAACTAACATTTTTGTCTTGTAGCGGGTACAATTACTCCCCTCTCCTTTTACGATAGGTGGCGCTAGGAGAGCCATCTAGTTTGTTTTCTATAGTGCCAGTGATCTCTCTCAGTGTGTGCGTTGTACATGCTGTTGCTTTTGTGCTGTGTTGTGGAACAGAGCAAACGAAATAAAAATGGTTCCTGAAAATGGACTAATTATTTCACAACGCCTTTTGAAATAAATGAGTCTTGTCCTTCTACAGTCTTTAAATTCATGTAATTGATGTTCTGCCAGATAAAAATTTTATATGTAGTGGTCCATGAAGTTCTAAAGTTTGCCGAGCACTAGAATAAGTTGTGCAATGTTTCTGCGGTACAAATTTTTTCCCCTACATTCCAGTAGTTAAGTCTCACATAGTGAGTTTATTTCCCCACCATAATTTGAAATGATAAATGGCTTTTAACACAATAAATGAGTTAGTCATTGGAAAAAGGTCACATCCAGCGTATTACTATTAAAGTCAATTTACGGAGTTCCGTTCCTTTTCATAATAAATCCCGCTTTATCTCTAAAAAAAAGAAACCTAATCACTCTGGTGCCCCAGTTTTAATACTCGTACATGAAAATAAAATATAAAAAACATTCGTGTAACTTAATATACCTCGACGGGAATATTTTTTCATCATCATTTTTTCTTCTCTTATATGAATAGGGTTGTGTCATTAACTTTGTGATTAATAACGCTGTATTTTGGAAATCAATTTTGCTGCTTATATGTTCCGATTACTTGATATGTGCCCCATCATTTTTTATTGGGAGATTAGGAGCTATACGCAGAAAGTTAATAGGTATATATATATATATATATATATATATATATATATATATATATATATATATATATATATATATATATATATATATATATATATATATATATGTTATATATATATACATATATGTATATATATACATATATATGTATATATATACATATATATATGTATATATATATATATATATATACATATATATATGTATATATATATATATATATATATATATATACATACATATATATATATATATACATATATATATATATATATATATACATATATATATGTATATATATGTATATATATATATATATATATATGTATATATATACATATATATGTGTATATATATATGTATATATATGTATATATATACATATATATATGTGTATATAATATATATACATATATACATACATATATATATATATGTATATATATATATGTATATATATATACATATATATATTGTATATATATACATATATAATGTATATGTATATGTATATATATATATATATATAATATATATATATACATATATATATGTATATATATACATATAAATATATGTATATTATTATACATTATTTATGTATTATACATATATATATGTATATATATATATACATATAAATATATATATATATATATATATATATATATATATACTATATATATGTATATATATATACATATATATATATATATATATACATATATATGTATATATATACATATATATATATATATATTATACATGTATATATAAACATAATATGTATGTGTGTGTGTATGCTCGTGCATGTAAAATAAATCAAAAATTATTAAAATAATATCGTTTGTTTAAATTTTAGTTTTGTTCTATGAAAATCATTATAAGAGTTGAATGTAATTAAACTATACGAAAAACGAGTCATTTTTCGTAAGGCGATTACAACTATAAATCGCCAATTATCGCCAAATATAGTGTCTTTATACGAGTACGTTATTTATTTTACATTAAAATTGCCCAAGTGTTTTAAAAAGACTACGCCAGGCTACTAATCCCCTATATAATAATAGCCTAAGTTATTTTTCCGTTTGTCTTCGAATTTATGAAGCGGTTGTACCTGGAATGGATAGAGGCAGCCATATTGGATTCTTGATCAGTTAGGGTTAGCAACGTTCGAAATCTACTCCTGCCCGAGTTTTCTACTACTTAAAGCCGTTATTTGAAGCCCTATTTTCCGCGGTTAAGAGCAGGCGATTAAATTTATCAATTTATTACATAATAAATAGGTAAAAATAACATTTTTTTAGCATTATGACGTTATTCCTTTAACCATGTCATTGAATCATTTCTTATTTTAAATTATTTAAATATCGTCTGCATTATTTTCATACGTTTTATCACTGAACTTAGATATGACGTCAATAATTTTCTTTTATATTTGGCTTAAATAATACATTAGGTACATTTGTGATAATTTTAAATTTAATCATGGATTATTTTTTGTTGCGATGAAAATTTTATCACCGGTATTAAAAACAATTCTATCTACCTTCAGGGTGTAGTGGAAATGATAGTTTCATTCCTTTGCTTCCATTAATTACTGTCACAAAAAAAATTGGAAAGAAATTTAAAGATAATTTTGACGTAGCTAAGAAAACTTTGAATTATCTTTCTAAATAAATTCAACGCGATTCTCAACTGCATTCATAGTATCGGGAGACATTAGAGGAGTAGGAAGATAAACAAATTATTGAGCGGGTGCCAGATAATTCTGAGCCAAAAAACAAACCATTTTTTTTATCTGCCTCATAGGGTACTTTACAATTCTGGAAAATTAAAAATTTTACTGATCCCGTCATATCACTGGCTAAATGCTAGTTTTATATAATACCCAGACCGAAAGCTGGGCTTGAAGTGGTTAGTAATAGATAAAGCTATTTCTCACGATTTTAGCCGAAAAAGTAAATTTTATGTACGAGACTAAAAAAGTTATATATCGACACAAATGAGAAAGTAATAAAAAAAGCAGATACTTGAAAGTCTGATGGATTCTTCGCAGAAAAGAAAAATACGTTATGAAAAAACAGAATTACGATCAATTGTGTATTACAATAAATAATACAAAGTTTACGCTTGGAATTCGTGAGTTAATAACTAAACAATCTTAGCAACAAGGCCCATTTTAGTACATGTACAGACACCCGTATAAACATGCTGGAAATTAGAAAAAGAATGAAGTTGAATGTCCCACTTTTAGTATGGGGGTCCGTAGCTGTTCAGAATTGTCTTACAAGTTAACAACGGATTTCCAAATGGAATCTGTTTTCATCAATTTGCTTGAAAATTCAATATGTTGTTACAAATATACTTATTTCAGTGTGGTTAAAATCTGAAGTTAAAATATTATTTATCTTAATAATTACCTTTTATATTACTATAGCGGAGTGTTTATGTATTTGTCTGTAAACTCATTTGCGCTTAAAGGGTGAGACCTAAATGCAGGAGATTCGGTACAGTTATTTGCAATTAGTTACTGTCTTCAAATAAGCTTCTCGAAGTCATTTTCACAAAATTCAAATTACTATTTTATTCAAATGGATTTTTTCTTTTATTTCAAAATCATCCGCAGACGATAAATTTGTCGTAATTTACCGTAAATAAAAATATCCAGCAAATGCGTTTTCAAAATTAGAAATGACGTCACGGATGCACATTACCTCCATGGTGTTAAAATCATTTAACGCTTTTTAGTTCTATGACGTCATTTCTCGTCATTTTCTTATTTATTCCTTACTTTTAAATCTGTTTTTTTTCACATTAAGATATTCCGCGATTCATCATACATTGTATATAAAATACTTCATATTCTAGCTTTATTTAAATAGAAAATTCATGTTAATTTTAAATTTATTTTTACAATAAATGTTCTATGATCAATATTTTAATCAATTCCTTCATTTTTAGTTGAAAAAATAAATACAGATTATTACTGTTTTAGCAATAACATAATTTAACTGGAAATACTATGTTATCTAAAATAGTTTGGCATCTTTTTTGAATTTGTGGTAAAGTGAAACCGCTTTCATATTAAAAATACAATAGAATATGTGACTGAAAAAAAAATAAATAAAATGGTGGATGAAGAATTTAAAAAGTATTTATACAATTTCCTTTTGCCTTTTGCTTAAATGTGTAGTAAGAAATTTTAAGATTTATTTAGTAAATTAAGTTAGTTGATTCTTTAAAAAACTAAAATTATTTATTGCTATGTTTTGTATTTTAATATAAGCTATATTAAAATTTAGTAAATGTTTTTAAGGAATTTAAAAGTGTTCATACAATTTCTTTTTTGTCTTTTGCTTAAAATGTACAATATTAAATTTTAAGATATATTTCATAAATTAAATTGGTTGACTCTTTAAAAATTTAAAATTCTTTGTTACTGTGGTTTAAATTTTAACATAGCTTACATTTGGTTTGACGTAAGAACGAGGTAATCCCGCCAACTTGGCGATAAAGCATAGTAACGTAACATTTTCTCCTGATCTCGCCATGTCCAAACAATATGTATTTATATTTTGATTTATATTATACTGGTATCCAGATCTCCTTGTACAACCCTTTTCTTATATATTAAATGTGAGTATTGTTAAAAATTTAGACATAGTGAACCATTAATGATTCACTATGGCTAATAATTTGGATCTGTTCACTGAGAGACCAATTGCCCATAAATAGAAATGCTCAGCTTCTAAGTGGTTTTAGTTGATTAAGTAAAAGTATATAATTCTATTACAATGGCGCATGCATTAAAGTCGCCCCCAAAAAGCAAAAGGGGACTACTTAAGAATTAGGTTCCCCTTGGCAAAAATATTGGCGATATTTACTAAAACACAAAGGTAATCCATCCAAACATTGTATTCCTTGCATTTTCTGGTGCCTTTAATTAATGCACAGTGCGCCATCGTAATAGAATTATATACTATTACTTAATTAAAGAAAACGACTTGAAAACCGAACTATATTTATGGGCAATTAATCGCTTAACAGTTTACAAACGCAATAGCTCCAAATTACTAAAAATCAGCCATAGTAAACCATGAATGATTTGTTATATCTAAATTTTTTAAGCATTGCGCACATTTATTTAATATAAGAATTTATTTTATTTAATATACAAGAAATGAGTTACACAAGAAGAGTTAGATGCAAATATCATATAAATTATAATATAGATAGATTGTTTGGATACGATAAGATCAGGAGAATATATTAGGTTACCATATTTAAACCATTGTCGCCAAGTTGGTGGGGGAACCCAGTTCTTTAGTCAAGCCAGAAAAGGGTACAATGGATGGAATACCTTTGTGCTATAATAAATATCTCCAATAATTTCGCTAAATTTGCCAAGGGGCACCCTATTCTGAAGTATTATTTGAAGTTGGCGGGAGCACCCTGTTCTTCAGTCAAACGAAACTAAACTGGGATAGCAAAATAACCAAAGAGCATACCTTTTTTTAGATACCGTCGTGCGATACAGCGATGTATCCTCTATAACGATAGTTTAATTAATTTCTTGAAATGTTGTTGTATCGAAGTTTTACTGTAGTTTAATGTTTATAAAAGCATTAGATAATTTAAAGAAGTAAAAATAAGCAAACTGTATTAACAAAAGAGCATGCATTTTTTAGATATTATCCCTTGATATAGCGATATATCCATCTATAATGGTAATTTTATTAATTCTCTGAAATATTGTTGTATCAAATTTTTACTGTAATTTAGAGTTTACTGAAGAACAGGGTGCCCTCGCGAACTTGGCGATAAAGCTCTGAGCATGGTAGCCTAACATTTTCTCCTGATCTGGCCATGTCCAAACAATCTGCATCTATATTTTGATTTGTATTATATTTGTATCCAGCTCTTCTTGTGAAGCCATTTCTTATGTATTAAATGCTCGTAATGCTTAAAAAAGTATTAGATATAATGAACCATTAAATGTTCACTATGGCTCATTTTTATTAATCTGGAGCTGTTGGCTTTGTAAACTTTTAAGGGATTCATTGCCCATAAATGTAAATGCCCGCTTTCTAAGTGTTTTTCGTTAATTAAGAAAATGTATATGATTCTGATTCTATTACAATGGCGTAATTTACATCCATTAAAGTCACCCAAATAACAAGGGATACAATGTTGTTCGGATGAAATACCTTTGTGTTTTAGTAAACATCGCCAATAATTTCACCGAATTTGCCAATGGGTAGCCTATTCTTCAATAGTACCATAAAAGCTTTAATGAATAATAAAGAAATAAATATGAGAAGTTTGCATTCAACAAAGAGCATACATTTTTTAGACGATATAGCGATAAATCCATTTAACGATAATTTTATGAATTCCCTAAAATATTGTTTTATTAAAGTTTACTATACTTTATTGTTTATAAAAGTATTCAAGACTTCTAACGAAATAAAAGTTAAGTAAACTGTATTAACTAAAAACATACTTTTTTAGATATCGTCAACCATGATCAATATGTCTGAAAATATATTTTTCAAGCTACAATGAAATTACGTATACAACATTGCTGATCCGCTTTATGACATTAATGCACGAGGCAAAATTGTGGGTTTATAAGACATGTATGTATGTGTGAGTGTGCAAGGAATTATTATTAATACAGTCAGTATCGGCTATATGGTCACCCGCTTATAAGGTCACCCCGCTTATATGGTCAGTTTTCTAAAGTCCCGTCTAACTTAATAGGGAACATGTGTTAAAGTGCACCGCTTATACAGTCATTTTCTTTTTCTTATTACCGGTTATATGGTCAGTTTTATGCTTTCAACGAGTTTCCTTTTTTTTTCTTTTCGCTTTTTTTAAGAAGTCAGTGCGAAATCGGAGAGGAGCTGAATTCAAGCCTTTATTTCCCTCCCTTTCCCCCTTTCTTGTTTGTGTAGACGTTACCTCTCTCAGTTCTCTTGCCCCCTGAGAAGAGATGCACATCTGCCTGTTTATTGGTTGAAGTTATCTCTTCCTGAAATTGAGACGAAACAAGTAAAGGATAATTTTGTTGCATTTGGATCATACGTCACGAATAAGAACGTTCATTTTTTAATTACGGCTTCGAAAAGAAAGAATTGATCATTTGCTGCCAAAAATGAATTCATTAAAAATTTTAAAAAATGTAATCTTTTAAAGGTTACTCTCGCCAAAGCAAATTTGATTACACGAAAGACATTAAACATACATTTTAGCTGCCAAACTTTAGATGCTCCCAAGTGTTGAAATCGGTGATCAAGAAAGAAAACGTCAGCGCTTGTCACCTTATGGAAATGTGGATAAGGCTCTTCTGTTGTGGATTAAAAATGCACGGTATATGCACAATAGGGTTGTATTGTTCCGCATATAGGGTCACCCCGCTTATATGGTCTGATTTTTCTGGACCGCTGAGCTGACCATATAACCGATACAGGCAGTACTATTATTACTATTTTATGAAAGTGTACTGTACTCTGAATTAAGACTATGGACAGAAGAAAAATTCAGTCTAAGTGATGTAGTCAATAAATATTTGTGCTGTTGATCATGATTAATGTTTGCTTTTGTTTCAGGTGTTTGCGATGTCGATCCGCGTGGAAGAGTTGCTGGAGTGCCTGCTAGAGTGCTGCGAGAAGGCGGCTCGCATCGCTCGTCTGTTTCGAGGGGAGGACGAGCTGTTCGGCCTGCTGGTAGAGGAGAAGTCCGAGATCGAGAAGAATCGCCTCATCGTGCAGGACTTCAAGACGCTGGCGGACGTACTCGTGCAGGAGACCATCAAGAGAGACGTCGGCAAGAAGGTAAGGACAAACGTCGAATGTTCGAAACTTAAAATTGAAAACAAATTAGAAAACTTAAATTTACTACAGTCCTCCATCCCTCTGGGCCAATCCGTGCCCGAATGGGTAGGACGCTGCTCATCGATACAGGAGTTCGTAGGTTCCCACTTTGAGATTTATAATCGTAGCCATTTGAAATCGGCTCTAAACTGTAGGTCTCGTTTAGCAAAATAGTAGACCATAGCGCTCGAAACCAAACAAACCTATTGGAGCACTAAAATTTCTCCTTATTTCTTTAGAAGAGAATGTTAGGCATGTATCACTTGACCCCTCTTATTTTCTGCTAGGGAATGATGCATTATTCGAGACAGTCCGAGCGATTTCGGGTACGTAGCTGGTTATACATTATTCTGCGTATTTTGTATAGTACTTGTGTAGCATTTTAATGAAATCAAAAATGAATTATGCATTTAATATTATGTAATGGGATGTGGCTGTTTCTAATGTCTATAAAACCGAAACGCGACTAGCTTCGACCTCATAAGTGCTCATCACTGGTATAGAATCTTTACATTGGTGAATAATAAGGTAGATCTATATTTTATTTTCAATATTTTATCTATAAGTACTAATATACCAAAAAAAAAAAAAAAGAATAAGCTTGTAGCCAAATAAAGAGCATTTTGCCTATATTCCTTTTTAAATAATCGAAAATTTTGAAGGTTCAATAGTTATTAGACCTCTTCAAGTCATTGTTTAACTCTTGTGTTAAATATCCAGATTCTTAGAAACTTAAAAAATATGTGATGTTTTGGAATTTATATACTTTATATTTGTCACTAAAGTATATATATATATATATATATATATATATATATATATATATATATATATATATATATGGGTGGGGGTGGGGATGTAATGGGTGCTTTTAACCCACTACAAAGTTAAAATGGTTCCATGCTGAATACCAGTGCAGTCATACGCTATAGAAGAATACACGAAAATTGGAAAATAAAAAATGGTGAGTTTTTTTTCAGACAATCCATCCTTGGCGTTCTCTTTCTAAAACGTATTACGTTCTTTTCTATAGTGCTGTCAGGACGCAAGTAAGCCAGCCAATGAGAGGTCAAGATTAATCACGCGGGGAATGCTAGAAGTTAAACTAAGTTATTTAAAAGAGTTATATAAGAATAGTTAATCTAAACAGATTTTAATTTGGGATTTCCCGAGATCTTCAAGGGTTGTAATTTTAGGGTTAGAATCGCCAGAAATTTATCTTAGAATACAATAAGTTGGTTAAAATATTATGTATGTATATGTATGTGTGTATGTGTATATATGTGTGTGTGTGTGTGTTCATCGATTAGATCGTAAAGTTAGATGAGTCGTACGAGAAAAGCATAAGGTTACAATAATAACTCATAATTGTGCAGATCACTCCAACGTTGTATTGACAGCATCTTTTTGTCCCCGAATATGACAAGTGCCTTGCAACCTTGTGATCAAGAGATTATACAAAACATAAATTTTTTCTGCCGGAAGCAATTACTTCGAAAATATTTTTTTATTCGCAATCGAAGCAAATGAAAATTACTCTTGATATGTTGCACTCTGCATGGAATTCAGGACGATTGAAAATTGCTTTCGTCATGCAGGATTTTCAAAAGTATCAGATACAAAAGAAATGGAGAAGGGGGATATTGAAACTAAGCCGACACTTAATGAAATGTTTGAGAAAATTTCGATATTATTGGATTGTTCCACTGTATCATCGGAAGAATTCGTTGCATTAGATGACTATAATGTATATACAAACCCAATGATGGCAGATAAAGAGCAACTTGGAATTTGTTCAAAGCTAAAAAAAATATTTGATGCAGATTCCGACGACGAAAATGAAATTAATAACGCAGCTCCCGTTCCCACGTCATCCGAAATGAGAAACATTGTGAAAAGTATGCGCCGTTATTTAGACGCACATTCCAATGGTGAAATGTATAACAAAATGGACGACATCGAACAGTTTGTTGACAATTTGATTATTAAAAAGACAACCCAAAGAAAAATATAAGATTATTTTTCAAAAACTCAATAATTGTTTTGTTTTTCGAAAAATTTAAGAAATTTTGTATTAAATTCCATTAGGTTCTTTTGAATGTTTTGTTTCATTGATTTTTATTAAATACATGCATATCTATGTAAATAAACTCCAATAAACTTAATTTTTTTTTCTGATATCCTTTAATACGAAAAAATATTTCAGTCCTTTCAGTTTCGTGTTAACGATTTTCAATGTGTGTATATATATATATATATATATATATAGATAGATAGATAGATAGATAGATAGATAGATAGATAGATAGATAATTACTGGATTTTATAAAATATACATGGTGTGGAATTGATATGACTCCAACGGGCGTTTTGGTGTTAAGGTTACGAAACAAAATCTCGGCGAAATTTTACATCTGGATTGAATAAATTCTGCATAATCATCATACTGAGTGGAGCAGATTAAACACGTAGATCTTGAACAGCATGACAGTGCAAAGATTTCGAAACATATTCGAAGACTCCAGGTGCGCCAGTCATGACCTGACCTGACGGGGAGTTACCTTTTTTCAGGGTAATAAAGTGAAGAGAGATTTCAGTCGACTAATAAGGCTTGACTAAATGTAGGCAATTGTTATTTGACACCTTCAGGTATGCCCTTCATCCTTGCACTTTTGGAGGTGGGTGGTTAGAACGAGTGTTTGACAAAAAAGCTGTCTCACCCTTTTTGACTTTTCTAAGTGGCGTCAAAAGGTAAACTTCTTTAATCTAGATTTTTTTCTCGGTTTCCGAAATTGATAAATATTGTAAAAAATTGCGTGTTTATTAAGGTATAAAAGGTGGGAAAGTTCTCTTTTATCGTTTGGGTAATGTCGTTGTGTCAAAATCGTGAGCCATGATAAATCATTCGGTAAAGGCACCGATCTCCTAACCGGAAAATTGTAAGTTCGAGACTCGGGCCGGCGGAAAATCCGCCATGTTCGTTAAAATAGGTTAGGTGTCTTAATGTCCTCCAAGTTACTCTGGCGATGGCAAACTAAGATTTAACGATCTATTGGAACAGATACACTTTCACTTTGCATTAATACCCCTTTAGAAAGTATGAGATCCCCCGAAAAGAACTTCGGAAAGCAACAGCTAATACAGTAATTGATCTAGCGCTTGAATTTTTACTTTTGCATGCTGGGGAAAAATAAATAATTTGATTTTTAGTAATCTGCTCTGTTCTTTTCTCGCAGTTTCCCATGTTATCCTCTAAAATCCAAGGTGAAGAGCAGAACAGCTTCCAGAACACGCTGGGCGAGTCCATCAAAGTGGAGCTGACAGACTGCCGGGAAGAGACTGCCGACTTGTTGTGCAAAGTCTTGAATGGCAAAGTGCACATCGCCGAATCGCTGGCCAACACCGTGCACTCGGCAGTAGTGTTCCGCGAGAAGCAGTATTCCTCAGAGCTGTCCGTGCCTGCTGAAAATCTCGGCATATGGATAGACCCGATAGGTAAGGAGAGATTTTTTCGTATCATTGCATCTTATAATTTGCAGTGGAAGGGTTTTCCGAAATATTTTCAATGCATTCATTGCAGGATTTATTATTAAAATTTGTGTGTATTACTAATTCCCGCTGTAATCTTGAAACACTGTTTTTAACTATGAAAAAAGTAACATTTCTTCGCATTATAACTGGTCACAGGTGGTTGACATATTTAGCATTACTTTCGGTGCTTAGAGGCATGATTATAAATGCTTATAAAAGTCCGGGCAAGCTGGCTTTAAAGATTAAAACAATAAGTTTCCTAATATAAAATGTTAGTTTATAAATTACTGATTACGCCATTTTGTTTCTGAATATTGTTGTCTTATAAGGTATGCAATTTCGTAAAAAGAAAAAAAAGTCAAAATTCATTTTTTTAATAGTTTTTTTATTTTCCTAATTATTCATGAAATTAGTTTAAATTCGTCTGATAAATACTGGAGTGTAAATTAAATGTTTCAGTAGTTACCAAGCAAATTTAAACCTGGTAAAAAAAAACTTGGAGAGTAATCTGGATGTTTTAGGTATGTCCGCTCTCTAGCAATGACCTAATTTTAATACTGTTGTCACTTAGAGGGTTGCAGTATAGATAAGAAACTTGAATATCAAGAACGCAAAACTATTTAGCACTCCACACTGTAGTTGACAGAACGGAGAACTGATTAGCACACTGAGATACTTACTGTTATATACAGTAGGAGAATATATAGGAATACGGTTCTAGAAGAGTAAAGAATATTCTAGTAACTTCTCGAACGAACGTAACTAAATTAAAATTAAACACTGTAGCTCTCGTACGGGGATATGAACGGAAGCCTACTGGCATAGAAACCTGATGCGAAAACAACTTTGCCACAGAGACCTTGACATTAACGAGTTTTAAGCGGTACTATCATCTTTGAATTTCGTCACTTAGTAACATTTTGGCTTATCCTTAATAATTTGTCGTTTATTTACGTCGTCTTTTGAACCCTTACTTTCATACTAAAAGCTTATGTTCATATTGTATATCTGAGTGTATATAATCTAAGTATCAGTGACGTAGCCACAGTTTTGTTTTCTTAGAGAGTCCAAAATCTTAATCCAAAGTACAGTGAAGTTTCAATCCTATAAAAATTTTTTATCATACATACAGAGTACACATACAGAGTACATAATCCATGCATAAAAAAGTTTTATACACCCATCCATAGTTTTGCATGCATACATAAATTCGTTATAGAATAGATCAGCATGGCTGTAAGTAAATTATATCTTGATAATTACATTTGCAAGCACATTGTGTCTTTTAATTTACTAAGTTTTTACCAGGTTTAAAAGTGCCTGGCAAATACTGGAACATATTTTATTTACACTCCAGTACTTACCTGACGAATTTAAACTAATTTTACGAATAATTAAGAAATTTTTTTTTAAATATTGAAAGGAATTCTAACATATTTTTCTTTTACAAAATTACATACCTGCATAACCTTGTATGACAACAAAATTCGAAAAAAGTATGGTATTGTCAGTAATGTATAAATGACCATTTTACAGTAGTAAACTAATTCTTCTAGCTTTTGAGGCTAACTTGTTCAGTCTATATACACCGAAAGGAATGCTAAGTTTGTCAAACTCTTGTGACCAGTTCTGATGCGAAGAAATGTTTTTAGTGTCTTTTCATGCTATAAAATAATATTTCAACAGGTGTAGTAAAATACCGTAATGCACTAAACCTTTAATGAGTTGGAAAAAATTTTGCAATCCATACATTGAAAATATTTCGGGAAGGGTTCGGACTTTCCGCACCCCCACCTCTCTATAAATACATCTTTGATAAGCATTATTTCAGAAACATTTGTTCCTTCCTTAAAAATTGGCCCTAGAACTTAAATCATTTCATAAGAGTAGTTAAAAAACAACATGTTTTTAAATTTTCTTTAAAAATTTATTGATATTTATAAAAGTTAAAATTTAGTTTCCTTAAAATTTACATTCTCCCTTTTTAAATAAAATTTAAAATAAATAAAATTTAATTCTCCATTGAAAGCAATATGTGTGTTCTCGCATGAGTACACTAATAGATGTTTATTAATGGCTAATGTGCGTAGCTTGTTAGGTGACTAGAGGGCAAGAATAAAAATTCTGAAGTGCATATTAATACTAAAATATTAATAGATTAATTTCTCATAAAATCAACCAGGAAAAAAATAAAATTCCAATGCAGTTCTAACAGACCATGTTCGTTTACTTGGAATATGGACGGTCTCAAACGTGACACCAACTGCTAACTTCATTGCTAACTTGAATCTTTGCACAGAAAACAAATATATTTGTACCCTAGAGAATTACCACGTTTTATAGTTTTTAATTAATATGTCCCTTCATGGCAATACTAATATATTTTGGGAAATGAGTTCTCTAGAAATTTCCGAATCCATGAATACCTGTCTTGATCCCAAACTCCCAGTCGTTTTCGAGGAATTGAGGTTGTCACACAGACATATACAGATTTTAATAGTATTTTGATTTGATTAGTGTGTCATGAATATTGCAGTGGTCATTTTAAATATTAGGTCGAAAATAGGAAAGCCCTGACCAACCGTAGTTTGCCAAGGGGGTCAATTCTTAGTCCGTTGGTACTAGGAGATAATTGTTGCAATAGGATCGTTCAAATTTGAGATCGAATGAGATACAAAAATATTATGCAGCATGTAATGTTATATGACAATCAGCTAGACAAGTGAATTAAAAAATGACATTATTTCAGAAATCCATAATCACATCTCATTTGCAAACAAAGCTTTCTTTTTTGAAATCTTGTTTTCTCTCCAGAACAAAGTTAATTGTCTTATTGAACCAGTCCAAATATATGGTTCGGACACTTGCTCTCTAACTAAGAATGTATAATACAAAATAGCATCTTTCTAATGAAATGTCTGAAAGCATCCTAGGTGGTGTAGAAGAAAGTGGGATTTAGTGACGATGTATAAACTCGGAAATTTATAGAATCTTTAGAGAGCTTGATATAGTAAAAAATATTAAAATTAAAAGAATGATCTTGGCTGCTCATGTCACAAGGATGGATCGGGAAATCCGGTGGAGACAATTTTTATTGCCTACCCATTTACATTCAGTAAGAGAGGGAAGCCTAAACTTTGTTCGAGTGATTCAATTGAATAAGATTTTAAAGCAATGAGGATAAGGGCGAAGAGTAGGCTGTCATGGAAGAGTCTCCAGCAGAAGGCATTGGCCCACACTGAGCTCTCGGGTTAATTGTGACAATGAGTTAGCATATGCGGGGTAAAAGCCCTTTCCTCGTACCTTAGCTCTTTTCTCCGTTTTGCAGATTCCACCGCGGAGTACATCCAAGCAAAGCAAAACAGTGTGGACCAATATGGCATCGAACTGTACGGACTGAAATGCGTCAGCGTGCTAATCGGCGTTTACGATCTGACGACAGGCATTCCACTCATGGGTATCATTAACCAACCCTTCTACAAGGAAAGTGGAGACGCTTCAAAGTAAGTAACACTTCAATGCCAATTCTAGTGACGTATCTTGGTGCTCTGTGACAAGGCTGTAGGCAGAAATTTGGTTTCAGGGTGGGGTCACGGAGAACTGTGCTGTTTCTTGGGATAATTGCAGTGTGGCTCTCAAGGTACCGAAGTAATACAAGGGAGAGACCAACCATTTTAGCAAAGATTTTTTAAAAATCTCTTTAAAGCTCTGAAAGGGTTGTCTTCCATATCAATATCATGTTAAACTGGCTCAAGAAATTTTAAAAATGAATTTGAAGCTGTTAAAATATAAAACACTATAAGAACTTTTTGCACACGTATTTTAAGTATATAGTAGTGGCCAAAATTGTATAAACCTTTCGGATAAAACCTGTTTTGGATGTATGGTGGCTCATAACATTAAGTTTGTTTAATGTAATACTTACTATAAAAGTATATATCAATAAAAAGATAAATTAATCAAGATGTTAATGAAGGAAATTTTATTACGACATAAATTTTAAAAAAGAAAATTGAGACACATAGAAAAAAATCAGATATGCAAACAATGTCTATTAATACCAAGTTGAGTAACCCTTAGCTTTAATTACCCCCTTACGATACCTTTGATCTAACTTTTAAAGCTCACGAACTGTTATAATGTGGAACCAGAAATTTTTGCTTCTATGAATTGGGTTTTATTACTGGGTTGTCTCTCACAAGCTTCTTTTGTCTCTTTCTCGACTGGGTTAAGGTCTGAGCTTCTTCCAGGTCGTTCCAGTTGAGGAAAATGATTATCTTTAAAACTGTTTTTGTACACAGTAGCCACATGGCATGAGTCCGAATCTTGTTGATATATAAATAGTTGATTGTTTTGAAATAACAGTGTGTTGATGGGGTTCCAGTTTGGGTTCAAGTATTCTTTTTATGAGTTTTGGAGACATTTATGTTTCTATTTATCACATATATTTGGCCTATAACTTTTGATGTCATGCAACTCTATATCATGACACAAACTGCATGTACTGCATTTACTGTAGGTGTAATGAAATCAGAATATATAGCTCTGTTAATTCTTCGTCTTGTGTAGTCCAGAAGAGTTACGTAGAGTTTGCCATATTCTAACAAGTATCATGTGGCACGAATTGGTACGAATTTGGCTGCTACGTACCTAGATTATTTACTGAACGAACAAAAGGGGGCGTTGATATTGGGCGCTTAACTTAATTGTATCTCTTTCGTCAAGGATTCAGAGTGCAACGCTTTTCAGTAATCAGGTCTGTCGGTTAGTCAGGTTAGTCGCTTTCTCGAGAGCTACTTCCAGGTCGTTTCACTAGAGGACCTGTGGAAAAGAATTATTCTTAAAAAAATAAATAAAGTAAAAAGAACGTTCTTTTAATCTGAAAAGGCCATCGAAACCGTTTACGTCATCTATTGATGTTTCTATGTACTGCACTTAAAATTGCAATTTACTGCAAGAATCTTTAAATACATCTTAATAGGATGTTCAGGCGCGGATGACTCGGATACTTGTTTTTTAGGGATTGTGAGATACCTATCACAATACAATGCGGAGATATTTGTCTTAGCCTTTTCCACTTTATAAACCTAATGAACTGGGTTAAATTCCTTGAAAAAAGTTGCGCTTCCTTTTCGAGATTTGATATCTGCTCAGTTTTTTTGCTTCATTTCTTTCATCTGTGTCTAATGGATCAGTAGACGTTGCGGTGCGATTATGAAAATTATTAACTTAAATTTATGAACATTTATTTATGAAACATTATACAATGAAAAATAACCAAACATTTAACGAATAGTTATAAACAAAATGTTAAAACAATTATAATTAAATTCAAACAAAAATCACAGAATTTTAAAATTTAAATATTTTAAATATATTTTGGTGATTTTTAAAATGTTTCTTGCGCGCTACTTTTCAATTTATAGCAGACCTCTTGGTAAATTTAAAGAAAACGTGATACTAAATGACAACTGCATTATGTGTTACTGAAATTTTGAGTTTTTATATCGCACCAAAGCGATTGACGTGTATACGCGTAGTACGTAGTTAACTGGATAAAGTTTTAAGTTTACAAAATAAAATAAATATTTTACTTTGATTTGGTAGAAAAATTTAGTTTCTAATATACATATTTAAAAAATTATCTTGTAGGTGAATTTTATTTTTATATGTGTATTTTGTCATTTTTTTTAAAAATATACTCTTTTGAAAGGACAAAACTAAATATTTTTTCAAAGCTGGAATTTTATTAAAACCCCAAAGAAAAATTCATTCTTAACCCCTTAACGTGCACGCTCGAGTTAACTCGAGCGCGCTAAACTGGCCAAACTGTGCACACTCGAGATAATTCGAGAGGCGTTGTACTTTATGTTGCTATAATTTTTCCCACTCGAATGCAATCGAGAACTGAAAATAACAATGTGAAAGGAAAAAATCGTTTTATTGATATTTATCATTTACATGGGATTGTAAGCTATAACATTTACTTATTCAAGTATAAAATATACTATATTATATATATATATATATTTTTTTCTTCTTATTATTTACTTTATCTCTTCCTTGTGATCGATGTGCATGTAATATTTACAATATTCGACTATTTTCTGCAACGTTATCAAAATCCAAAATTGCAATAAAAATTTTGATTATTTTTGTATTTTTGTAATTTGTTTAGCAAGATAACGTTCTAAATTGTGTATTTTACATTAAAATTTTTGATTTTTTTTGGCCGGACTTTATAAAAAAAAAATTGTGCATTAAGGGGTTTAAGAACCAGAACTTTTGTTTCAATAAACCAAGGTGAAGGCTAATGTAATGAAGATTTTAAGTTTCGAAAAATACCATGTTCTCTTAAATACTTAATTATACAAAATTCGTGAATGTGTTAAGGATGGATATTTCATGATTTTATAAATGTTGAAACAGGTCATAAATATTTCACAAATTATATAATTAAGTATTCAAAAATTTATGATGGACTAAAATAGACACACTTTCAGAATGTACTAAAACTGCTTTAGAAGGTCTGAAAAAATTCTATTAATTCTTTTCGGTTACGTGGTTATTCTTTTTCTTTCAATAAACATAGATGTTCTATCTGATGAAGTATTACCGCATTGTCTTCTAAAAAACTTACGGTCTGAACTATTGATATTTTCCCATGTGTTTAATTAATCGGTAATGCTGCCCATTAACGATGTTAGTTCTGTTGAATTTTTCGCTGTGATATCCCTGAATGATTTTACATTTGGCGATACAAACTAGTTTGGGCTTCGAGCTATATTTCGTAGATTGTTACCAAGTACACCCTCTCCTTATTTTTTATCGATTTCTCTTTGTTGGAATAGGGATTAATTCCTCACGACATCTTTTCAACCTTTGCTCTTTCATCTTTTCTAGAGGAACCTGTATCGTCGTGTGTTTCCGTTCTTATGTTCCTCTTTAAAACGGAAAGAACTTCCTACAAAAAGGAAGGCTTTATACCCAGCTTTTGCTGTTTGTATTCCTGTACAATTCCGGACCGTTAGCCGCCTGCTTGCAAGATAGTATTTGGTCTCCCCCTACAAATACAAATTCATAACTTAGCTCAACGCATAAAAGCCTACTGTATGTATATATGACTGCTCCGTGTAACTCACAAAGGATCAAAAATGTATACACCATATATTTATTTAAAGTTTATGAAACTGGGTATCCTAGCAACAGAAAGTAACAATTGTAGCCATAAATTATATTCCTTTTGCTTTCTTATTTGTTCGTTTATCAATAATATCTGATAATTCTAAGATTTTACATAATTTCTTTTGAGTTAGTATTAATACTATAAGAAGTTAAAGCGACAATGCAACTTAGTATTAAAATTATAGATTATAACTTACGTTTTATCCTTTATTACAAATCTGGAATTTTTTAGTTGTCATTTCTGAATTTTTTTTAAAAGTACGAATTCCTTTAAAAATTACTTAATATATTAGAAATTAATCTCTTTTTAAATAACCAGGGTTCAAGTTTACACGTTATAGCCGCTTTTTTAAAGCAAATTTCTAATGATGGAGCGCAACTTCGGAAAAATTTCTTTCTGTCATTCGACAAAATTTAGCATTTTTCTCTTAGTGGGTTCCCTGGGACTCAAGTTGCGGATAATTTAGCACGAACATTGATAACAATATATGTGCAGAAGTCTTCAGTAGAAATTAACCCCAGTTTGTGACAACAGTGATTCCCAGAAGCGAAGAAGCAGCCAGAAATAGTTTATCTTACTTAATATTTTCAGTAAATCCTCTTTTTCAAAACAAAATCTTCCCTTTAATGTTGTTTACTCAATCGGTCCTTGGCGATGGATGGCCAAATTCGTGACTTGAGTTCGTGGGTTCGAATCCCAATATGGCATGGTTGTTCGTAGCTTTTCGGAATCGGCTTTAAGCAGTAGGTCCAGTCTCATTAGCCCTCGTGTTTGCAAAAAAAAGTAGACCATAGCGCTCTAAACGAAACCAATCAGTCTCCCTAGAAATTTATCCACTTACGCTCTACACTCGTATTAGTCTCGGCCCTGATTTCATGTAGAAAATTTGATTCAGCTTACTTTAAAAGCAGTGTGCGTCAGAAAAGGCCGTTGCAGAGGGAAAATTGACGGGGCATGCGCAACTCAGAACAGCAAGATGTGTAGGAGAGGTCGATATTACCTACAGGTGTGCGCGCTTGTATGCCAATCTCAATAGTAATCTCAAAGACCACTGCTTGAAAACGGTAAATAGCCAACAACCTGCTTCACCCTCGATGCCTGAAATGGGGCCATGTTCCCTGACTGCCTGAAACAGCATTAAACCGCGGTTCCTCACATCTAATCATATTGGTTTAGTTTTTAACTATTGCAAGGAGAAGTTTTCAGAAATTTCTATCTACTTTAGATCTATAGGTGTCGTTTCCTGAATAGCGTTGTAACTTCATCACTGTCTGAGATCGGTTTATTAAATAACGGTCCGACATGGCCTAGAAGTCAGAGTGCTAGGTTTGAAAAAAATAAGGTTAGGGGATTGGACGTACATTGTTTTTTTCCCCTTGTATTATTTTGTGGAAAGTATTCCTCTTCTTGATTTGAAACGCTGTGATAAATATTTAGCTACATATTTTGCTCTTCAGGTACGAACTGGTACTGTTTGCACTATTCCCGTTTGCGGGAAGTTCATAAAATTTCCTCTTGGCGCCTACTATAGTTTTGACCTTACCTACTTGAAGGAATTGAGAGGGGAAAAAGACAAAAATTTGCTAATAGCATTCTTCTATATTAAAATTTGCTCACCTTTGTGATATATAACTTGACTTGCTGACCACACTGGCAAGCGAACTAAATTTCTTCTCTCTCAAATAAAATACCTATAAAACGTACAGCTTAAATCTGTGGGTCTGAATGTCTTCACGTTGGGTGTTTGGCTGGGAGAGAGTTAGGAATTAAAAACAGCCCCCCTCCCCAATCTGAGAATTATCAAAACTGAAAGAAATCTCCACTGGAACACCACGAAACGTCTTCCACTTGCAAGGGAGGCGACCGGTAGGGAAGTGTGAAGTTATTCAAGACAGAAATAGAATATTGTAATACAGAAGCACCCTGTTAACAAATCCCTGTCTTTCCCTCCTCCTACTTACTTTCAGGCGCGTAAGGTCCAGACCACAGAATGCACAAATCGAAAATTTTACTCACTACACCTAAACGAGAATGGCGAAAATGGTAACAATTCGTTCTAAACAGTAAAATAACTATCATCGCACTTAAAATCAAGTGGAGAAGGCCGGGGCAGTTCAACAAGCTACGTGGGCCGCATTGGAATAACATTTTATGCCGGCGGGCCACACTGTATGTATGTGTTTATAGGTATAATTGAGGTGGAAATTGAAAACAATATATTATTATTAAAGTTCGCATTATTATTATTCATAAATTAGCTGTAGGACAGTTAAAAAATTTTAATGAGCATTAATAGTTCTAATAATAATAATCAGCAAATGACAAATTTCGAAATATATATTATATTTAGAATCAAATATTGTTAAATTGAGAACTGAATATTATATTTATAAATAAAATATTTGTTTCAGTTGTAAATTTCATGAACTCCTACATTTTGCCACCTCTGTAGTAGAGGGATACTTGCCTCAAAATAAATGAATGGGTAAAAATAAAAAACCAATGTATGCCGAATCTTTTAATCTTGATGTCCCATATTGTTGTGTTTCAACACAACAAAAAAGGTACAAGATTGGATTAGTTATTGAATTACCACTATCTTGACGGTATTGCTGATCCATTTTCTGAGCATCGTGTATGAAGAGAAATTTTACAAAGCCTGTGTGGGGCTTAAACACGACCGGAATCCGTAGATAATGATGCGAGAAAGAAACCCTACGCAAGAGATTTCTTTTTCTTGATTAGGTCACGTTTCTCTTCTTTTGAAATTTTAGAGCTTCCCTCTTAACCAGACTCCAGAAGACCGAGGAATTTCTCTCTCTCAGCACGTAGCGGAATTTTGTACTTTGTGTGATTGAATACACGGGGAGTTGAGACCTTGTTAGTTTAGGATTCCTTTTATTGGTGCAGATTTCTCGTGTTACAGCGAAATAATTTTCAACCGATTTATTTTAGTTTGGGTTGACTTGTAATAAGGCCTTTAACTGCTTGAATATTTTTCGCTAGGACACGATAAATCTGCATGTTTTTCACAAGTAATCCTAAATTGAATCCTCTGCTTTGCTATACGTACATGTTGACGTGTGATAAGGCCGACTTGTACGTGATCAAAAAGCAACAATTTCAGTTTACGATTCCTTTACGCGATAAAGAATGCGCGGATTTCTCGTGTGATAGCTAAAGATTTTAAACCGCTTTATTTTGGTTTCAACATTAAGGCTTTTGATAGGTTGAAAATGTTTCGGTCTCTGCGCTTTTTCCATCGCGAATCATAAACTGAATACGTTGTTGTTTTCAATGCATACAAGTTGACCTGTGATAAAATGTTAAGGTCTTTAACTTGACATCTTTCCTTTTACTTCATTTTTTAAAATGTATCGAATACTTATAATATGTGGGTTGGATCCACGGCTGGATATAGTATGTTGAGAACTGTGGACGAAAAGCTTCTGTCGGAATCCATATGTGTAAAAGTAAGTGTATTTTAAAATCTATTGATTTAGATGTGAATGACTGGCATTTTTGTTAGACATTTTACATTTGTTTTCTTGTCATTTTGTTCTACATGGTTTGATTGGTTAAGTTCAAGTATACCTTAAAACAGCGGTACCCAACCTATATACTATTAAGCCTCCCTATCTTTCATGTTTAATAGGTAAATAATATAAACATACTTTAAGTAGTACTAACTTTGTTGGAAAAAAATCGGATGTTGAGTCCTAAATGTAAGATTTCAACTTGTTATGGGTAATCACTTTTGAGTTATAGTCCACAACGTAAATAACGTTAGATTGAAACTTTTCGTTATGTAGAGTAAAGTTACAATCAAACGAGATTTTGTTAATATTATAGCTACTAATATTATAGTACTATTATAATTAGGCGTTATAACAGTTCTAAATAAAAATTTTCAATATTCTACGCCCAATCGTTTATGAGTTATGCTCTACAGCGTCAATATATGTTGTATTAATTTTTTTCGTTCTGTAGAGTAAGGATTGCAATCAAAAGAGGACGTTAGAACAGTTCTTATTGGAAAATTTCAACTTTCTACGCTAATCGTTTTTCAGCTATGCTCCGCAACGTCAAATACATTATAATGAACTTTTTCGCTAGAATAAAAATTGAAATTAAAAAGGAAAGGTTATGATTAGACGTTATAACATTCCGTAATAAATACAAAATATAGACCTTCGTCTAATCGTTTTTAAATTATGCGTAATGCATACGAACGTACAGACACCAAGAGTAAACTAGTCACAGCAAGTTCAGGAATGGCCGAAATGAATATTTTTAAAGTTTCAAAATTAAAGTTCCCTTGTACGCACATACAGACATAAACCCGTAACTGGTGAAAATTCAGTTAGATTTTTTTTTTCCAGCGATCTAACCATGGATCATTGGCAGTAAACTCTGAATACCGTCCTTCTATTTGTCACTTAAATTCCAAAGCTTTTTCCTGCAATATTGTCCCAGTTGCTTTTCCTTTTAGTGTTCATGCCACAAAAATAAAGCTTCCTCAACTTCTTTATGCTTATCTTTCATCATGGTTTTTCTTACATTTCGCTTCCACTAGCGTGAGCAACACACCACTTTTCAACTTCTACTCTATTTTTTTCCAGTCATTTTTCTTAACTCCTAACTCCGATACTATATTTTTTGCTGTTCGTTTGCACAGTCTAGTTGCTGTATAGCGCTTAATTTGCCCTCCATAGTCACTACAACCTTTTTCGTTGATCGCCCATTTTGAAATATTCACCGTGGAAAACTTAAGAAAACCCACCAAGAAGAGCACCTCATGAACAATTTACGGATGCTACACTTACTGAGCAGTTACAATCAGGAATAGCGGCAATAATCGCGGTCCGCTACACGCTGACGGAACAATGAACAACGAGCAGATCGCTGCCCTTTCCTGTCACAACTTCCATATCTTAACTTCTTGTATTTGTTTTAAATCTCTGTACATACAATTCTTTGGAAATTCGTCACCTAATCTTAATTCGATCATTGGAGAAATGCCGCATCCAGGCTTATTCCCTTTTCTTCGCTATACAGGCTTGTACTTTGAAATCTGATTTGTATTTGTTTTCTAACTTTTCATGTTCAATTTTATAATATTTAATTCTTAATCTTTTAATTCTTGATTTTAATTTTAATATTTTAATAAATTTGTATCTCTAAATTCTTAATTTCCTTTTGCGCTGTACGTTTTTTAATTTTTCAGTTTCTCTTTTACATTTTAATATTTAATTTTTAATCAAGCTTTGCTGATTATCGTGTTAATTTTGTGTCTTTCTAAATTTTTTATCTACTTTTTTGTTTTTAAATGTATTTTCTACTAGATTTAGGCGTCTTTCTTTTTTAACGTTTCATCAAAATTGATTTTTTCTAAATTGTTTCAAAATTGTGTTGTTGTATTGGGTTTTTCGTCATGTTTGGCGCAATTTATCCCAAGAGGAATTGGCGCCACTAACTTTCAAACAACCAACCAACCTGTCACAACTTGTATTTTGCACATGAAACGTCGGAGGAACATAGCTGATGCTTGTTTCCAATGCCTTGGCTATGTTGCCAGTGCAACGCCTTGCCTTCCTGATTTAATTACGATAAAAGAAAACTAATCCGGATACTCGGGAGTGTTACTGTTGTATATACAAACATACATATATTTGTGTGTATATTTTAAACAAGACTGCAACTAACTCCAAATTATTTGCACATTTTCAAGCTTATTGTGTTGTTCTATGCATGAGACTCTTCGCCACCCGTAATAGAAAAAAAAATTTGTATCCAAGACACTGAGTACTTCACATGTAATAAATTGTATCTCAGCAACAAAAGTAGTAAAACTGTCAAATTTGAGATTTTGCTGAACTTTAGCCAATTCTCACGAAAATTTTCAAATGTGTCGGACTAAGAGAAAAATATAAAATATACTCTTATGTCTCTATGTTTTCCTCCATTCTAGATGTAAGACATCAAAATACTTTCACTTTTATTATTTTATTTAAATCAGATATTGTATAATGTGGATATATAATATTAAAGGTTATGTATCTTACTGACGTCACTTTAATACAAACAAGAATTTTTTTTCATATGTTTAAATATATGGCATATTATGGTTTTAGAACTTTATCAATCTAAGTATAATTTTTTACGATTTGGGTAATTTCACAATTATTTTATTGTAAATACTCTGTTGGAAATCTATTTTAGAATATATTTTGTAAGATACTGTAAAGCAACACGCTCGCTGAATAGATCGCCCTTTAGCCAAGTGTGTTCTGCACTTCACAGTTTGGTATTTCTCCACCTGGCTTGGTTCCCCTTAATAGTGAAAAATAATACTATTGCATTCCAAGTCACTGAGTATTTTATATGTAATAGATTGTATTTCAGCAACACCATCCATTTCTAAAACCTTATATCCTCTTAAGCACCTTTTTCTTAAGTACTTCTCCTTTAGAAGTATCAACAAATACCTCTAAAGAGACTCCTTTTAAATGTCTTACCTTGCCCTAGAGCTAAAAATATAGAGTTTCGTAGTTCGATTTTGAAATTTTTTTTAAAAAATAGCCTACTTTTTCAGACACCAACGATATTTTGCAGCCATTATTTCAGAAAAAAATTATATGCCTATAATTTTATTGAATTAAATTCACGAACTGGTTCAAGAAACTTAAAATACCTGTAAAGAGCCGTTCTTCTTACAGTTCTCTTTGCAGGTTAGGTCTTTGGTCAGAGTGCCTGTCTGATAATTCATAGTCTGCGGGTTCAATTTTC
This sequence comes from Pardosa pseudoannulata, assembly GCA_032207245.1. Taxonomy (NCBI): domain Eukaryota; kingdom Metazoa; phylum Arthropoda; class Arachnida; order Araneae; family Lycosidae; genus Pardosa; species Pardosa pseudoannulata. The sequence goes on along the minus strand of CM063506.1, from coordinate 158,565,783 downwards.
CACAGTAGCAGAAAAGGTAGTTAAAGCATTCAAGGTCACTCAGATTACAAATAATATCCTATCAAATCAGCTAGATATCTTTACGTGGAACAGTTTATAATTCCATGGTACCGCCATCTGTTTACAAAATTTTCATTTGTCTGTAATACATTTTCGTTTAAAAGTTGATTCAACAAAATTCAAATACCTTTTGACCTCCTTTGTGTGAATGGGCTCAGAATACCGAATCTGGGGTCTCTATTCTCACAGTATACAAAAATAAATTTAGAGCATTTTACATGCAATGGGCTGTTTTTCAGTAGTACTGTCTACATCTGAGATCTCTTGCATAAATTTTCGATTACAAGTTGATTAACATTGTAAAATTTAAATACGTCTGGAAAGATAAAGATTACGCAGTCAACTATGGCCGAACGGTTAAACGGCGTGTTACATGGAAATCTGTATATCAATCTGAGTCTGCTGGTTCGATTCTCTGCAAAGGCAGAAAATGAAATTACAGCACTTAGATTGTTTTACGGGTAGTAGTTTAATGGTATTGCCTTGTAAAAACAATGCCACGGCCTCCTTTGGTTAGGGCGTGGATCTCGGGATCCCCAGTTTGATTCTCAGCTATGATAGAAAATAATACTGGGGCATTTTATATGAAATGAAGTGCATTTTGGTAGCATTGTCTACCTATGAACACCAATTTTCGTTTACAAGTGGATTCAGCAAAATTCAAATACCTCTAAAGAATTATTTCTACCAAAGCCTCCTTTGGCCGAATGGTTAGAGCGCGAGGCTCAGAATGCCGAGTTTGCGAGTTCGATTCCTCGCGGTGGCGGAAATTAACGTTAGAGCATTTTACATGAAATGGCGTGCCTTTTAATGGTATTGTCTACCTATGTGCACCAATTTTCGTTTACAAGTGGATTTAGCAAAATTCAAATACCTCTAATGAAACATTTCTACCACGGCCTCCTTTGGCCGAATGGTTAGAGCGCGAGGCTCGGAATGCCGAGTGTGCGGGTTCGAATCTCCGCAATGTCAGAGTGTAGGTAGGATGTTGGCTTGTCTGCCCTGTGCGCGTCCCTGTTTCGGCTCCCTCTGTTGTTCGCGAGTTTGTGTGGTCCCCATAAACCACTGTGCAGTCGCAAAGCGGACAGTTCGTGATCGAGTCCCGGGGATGCACCCCGCATTTCTCTGGCCCTTGGGGTGCGACTCCGGAACGGAAATCACCAATTGCCCGCCGCGCGACCTAACAGGGGTTTTGCAAAATTTTGTGGAATTGCAAAAGTCTGACTTCAGACTTACGAGTTCCCTTAAAATCTCTTAGCATTCATATCATAGCAGATCAGATTATCTGTGTAAAAATTAGTAACCTGTGCATTAACGTAAGCGTAACGTAATGCGTATGGTAGTTGAGAGCTAAAGTTGGTTGAAAGAAATAATGAACAGGGATGTCAATAATTGGTACAACAGACACTAGAGGGTACAAGAACTTAACTCTACCTCTCACAATGTTTCGTCTTCTTGCTAGTTAGCAACATATTTTGACCTCTCTTCCCCCTCTACCAGAAATGTTTTACCTCTCTTTCTATCCAGACCAAGAGGAAAGAGAGGAAACCTCTCTGAAGAAAAGAGAGGCAATTTATCTCTCTTTTCGCTTGAGTTGAAAGAGAGGTTAAACATTACCAACTAGTTAGAAAGGAAACGTGAGATGCAGAGTCCAGTTCCTGTGTCCAGTCCAGTTACTGACATCGCTTTTCATTACTTCGTTCTATCCAACTTCAGCTCTCAACTACCCTAAGCAACGTCACTAATTTTAACACAGTCGATCTGATTTGTGAATGCCAAGAGATCCTAATGGAGTTTTACACAGATCCACAATTCAGACAGCAATTCCACAAAATTTTGCAAAACCCCTGCTTGGTCGTGCCGCGGGCAATTGGTGATATCCGTTCCGGAGTCGCACCCCAAGGGCCAGAGAAATGCGGGGTGCAACCCCGGGACTCGATCACGAACTGTCCGCTTTGCGACTGCACAGTGGTTTATGGGGACCACACAAACTCGCGAACAACAGAGGGAGCCGAAACAGGGACGCGCACAGGGCAGACAAGCCAACATCCTACCTACACTCTGACATTGCGGCGATTCGAACCCGCATACTCGGCATTCCGAGCCTCGCGCTCTAACCATTCGGCCAAAGGAGGCCGTGGTAGAAATATTTCTTTAGAGGTATTTGAATTTTGCTGAATCCACTTGTAAACGAAAATTGGTGTACATAGGTAGACAATACCATTAAAAGGCATGTCATTTCATGTAAAATGCTCTAACGTTAATTCCCTCTACCGCGAGGAATCGAACTCGCAAACTCGGCATTCCGAGCCTCGCGCTCTAACCATTCGGCCAAAGGAGGCCGTGGTAGAAATATTTCTTTAGAGGTATTTGAATTTTGCTGAATCCACTTGTAAACAAAAATTGGTGTACATAGGTAGAACTAGCGATTAAAAGGCATATCATTTCATGTAAAATGCTCTAACGTTAATTCCCTCTACCGCGAGGAATCGAACTCGCAAACTCGGCATTCTGAGCCTCGCGCTCTAACCATTCGGCCAAAGGAGGCCGTGGTAGAAATATTTCTTTAGAGGTATTTGAATTTTGCTGAATCCACTTGTAAACGAAAATTGGTGTACATAGGTAGACAATACCATTAAAAGGCATGTCATTTCATGTAAAATGCTCTAACGTTAATTCCCTCTACCGCGAGGAATCGAACTCGCAAACTCGGCATTCCGAGCCTCGCGCTCTAACCATTCGGCCAAAGGAGGCCGTGGTAGAAATATTTCTTTAGAGGTATTTGAATTTTGCTGAATCCACTTGTAAACGAAAATTAGTGTACACAGGTAGACAATACCATTAAAAGGCATATCATTTCATGTAAAATGCTCTAACGTTAATTTCCGCCACAGCGAGGAATCGAACTCGCAAAGTCAGCACTCTGAGCCTCGCGCTCTAACCATTCGGCCAAGCAGGCCGCAGCAAGATTATTTCTTTAGAAGTATTTGAATTTTGATGAATCGACTTGTAAACGAATATGGGTGTACATAGACAGACAATGTTACAAAATGCACGCCCTTTCATATAAATTGACCTAGTATTTTCTATCCCAGCTGGAAACCGCAAACTCGGGATTCCGAGCCCCACATTTTAATTATTTGGCTAAAGGACAAAACTCTTTCTTTAGAATTATTTGAATTCAATTGTATCAGCTTGTAAACGAAAATATATGTACATCAATAGATAATACAACTAAAATGCAAGCTACTTAATGTAAAACGCTCTAGTATTAATTTATACCAAAGCGAAAAAAAAATAGATCATTGTAAGGAAAAGTTTAAAATTACAGTTCATCACTTATAACGACGGACCTGTAACATTCAAAGTAGTTTAACTTTTATTTATTTATAGGCGGCCGATGGAATAAAATAACATAAAAACTGTTTGAAAAATTTAAAAAAAAATGATTTTACTGAAAATATTTAGTGAGGAAAATTAATACTTTTATTCTCTGCCTTATTGCGTTTCAGCTTAGTTTTTGTCATAACCCTAGGTTAGTTTTTATTAAGTACTTCTCAAACATTGTTTTCTTAAGATTTATTTGAAAATATATATTCGAAAATTTCAGAAACGGCAACTAAAAAATTCGAAACCAATTTGTAATAAGGGAAAAAATGTAAATTATAATGAATATTTTTAATAATCGTTTGTAACGAATCTCTATCGAATTAGACGGTGATGTTCGGAACTGAAAAGAAATTGCGTAAAAGTTTCGAGTTATCATACACTGACAATGATAAGAATGAGAAAGAAAAAAAGAACACACATTATGCAGTTGGATACATTATATTTTTATATATTTTATTAAAATTGAAATAAATATATGTGATGCATATTTTTTTAACATTATTGATACTTAGTCATATATATGCAGCAGTCATACAAACACAATAGTTAGCTTTTACATTGGGCTAAATCATGAATCTACTGGGAGTTCGTATCGCCAGGCGGCTAACACCACAGAGCCGGCGCTGTGTTTGTATGTATGTGTGTGTGTGTGTGTGTACATATATATATATATATATATATATATATATATATATATATATATATATATATACACACACACACACACATTTTAACCCACCACAAATCAGAAAAGGGTATCCATATGATATCGTGGGGTAAAAGAGAATACGCGGAAAGTTAGGAATAAGAATGTGAGTTTATTTTAGCATCTCGTCATCTGAGCGTCTGGGATGAAAAAAAGTTTATTTGCAGTTATATAGGGAGGGGGGTGCCAGCTAATCAGTTTGATGATAGTTAGTCCTGGGATGAAGCGAAATTGAGTTATAAGAACTGCTGACGCAAGCAGGAATTAATTTGGCGTATGAAGTCGCCCATTCTCTAGAATTAGAAGGGGAGAACAAAAAAGTTTCACCAAAAGTTACAATTTAAGGATAGAATAGCCAGAGATTTATTTTAAAATACAATTATTATTGAAAATTGTTAAATATCATTATATATATGTATAATATTTAGCATATATCCCGTCATATGATAGGATCAGTAAAATTTTTAATTTTCCAGAATTGCAAAGTACTTCATGAGGCAGGTAAAAAATGGTTTGTTTGAATATTGCGGCCCGCATCATCACAGAACCCCTTCCATGTTTCACGTTTTTTGGCTGAGAATTATCTGACACACGCTCAATAATTTGTTTATCTTCATACTCCTCTAAAGTCTTCCGATAGTGTGAATGCAGTTTAGATTTCACGTTAGTTTTAGATTCACGTTGAATTCATTTAGTCAAACCTTGTGGTTATGTATAAAAAACAAACACACAAACCAACAAATTCCTTAACTTTCAAAGATATATAACTTAAACGCTAGATATGTATTACTCCGTGAAACAGACTCCTAGACTTGTATGAAAAGAATTTGTTAATACCGGTGATAAAATGTTCATTGCAACAAAAACTAATCGATGATTCAATTTAAAATGATCCCATATGTACCCAATCTATTAATTAAGCCAAATATGAAAGAAAATTATTTACGTAATATCTCAGTTCGGTGATGAAAAAATGAAAATAATGCAGACGATATTTAAATAATTTAAAATAAGAAATGATTCAATGAGAAGGTTAAAGGAATGACGTCATAATGCTGGAGATAAAATGTTATTTTTACCTATTTATTATGTCCTAAATTTAATTGTCTGCTCTTAAACGGGAAAAATAAGGCTTGAAATAATGGCATTAAGTGCTCGAAAAGGTGGGAAGGAGTGGATTTCAAACGTTTTACTCGTTTTGAATTTTGCTAACTTATCCAGAATCAAATATGAATGCCTCTATCCATTCCAGATCCAACTACTTCATAAATTCGAGAACAGACGGCCAGATAAATTAGGCTATTATTGTATAGGGGATGTATACACATACATGTACTGGTATAGGACAAAATAATAAGAACACCTGTAAAAAAAAATTTTAATTTTTAATTAGTAAGGGGTTGGTCCACCTTTGGCCTGAATGACAGCTTGCATTCGACGTGGGATTGACAAATAAAGGTCTTGAACAAAGTTCATTGGAATTCGCACTCATTCCTCGTGCTTTCAAAATAACTCCACAAAGACTCGATTACATTGAGATCAGGAGACTGAGGACACCATGTTAGATGTTCCACTTCACCGTCATTCTCATGTTTGAACACAGCGAGACGTGTGAACAAGGTCGTTGGCATCTTGCAACATACGACGTTCTACCGGAAAGAGCGTCTGAAGCACAGGGTGAAGATGATCTACGAGAATGATTCGATAATGGTCGCTTGTGATCATCCCACTCAAGTCAACGAGAAACCCCAATCCATCGGAAGATATTGCGGCCCGCATCATCACAGAACCCCCTTCCATGTTTCCCGTTTGGGACCAGGCAGTCTACACGAAATGCTTCTGCCTGTGTTCGCCAGACGAACACGCGTTCGGTGTACCTGGAATAATGTAAATGTGGATTCATCAGACCAAATGACTTGTTCCCATTGCAGTGATATCTAGTTTAGTTGGTCTCGACACCATTATAGTCTCTTCATAGCATTCCGCACCGAAACTAACGGTTTTGGAATAGCTACTCTGCCACAAATGGTCACAGCATGCAACTCTCGTTGCAAAGTTTTCATGAATACGGGATTCAAAAGGTGAATATTCATCTCGGACGTTGCGACAATGTAGTCTTGCTATATCGGGAGACTATCCCCTTCAACACCCGTCTATCACGGTCCTCCGACTTCGACTTTCGCCCACTGTTGTGCTTCGCAGAAGACACCATACCCAGGCTGTCATAACCCTTAACACAGTGATCCTTGAAACATCCACAATGTTGGCGAAATACTTGAATGATATCTTCTCTTTCGCTGTCACTAGGTGGCACACTGTTGCGACAAGAGCCAGACATTTATTAGACGGTCAAAGAACGACTTATTTTTAAATGGGTGTTTCTATTATTTTGTTCTATACCTGTATGTAACATATACATATGTTTTGTTGTATAACTTATAGTTAAACAAGAAAATTGTTTTAAAATAATATTGACTTATTTTTATTATTGTTTTATATCTCTAGGTTTTTGCAACTTAAAGATTTGTATTGACCGAAGTTAGTGCAAATTCCTGAAAGTGGTAGAAAATGAAATATAATGATGATATAACTAAAATGAAATTAAAATATTCTAGTGGCTTTGCAATAGGAGAGGGAAAGGGGGTTTATCATCTTCCGGGTGCCAAATGATATATTCTATATATTCTATGCTACAGAGGAAACTCATTTATGCAAAATTCTCTTTTACGAGACACGTTTCATTCCGCAGCGAATCTCTCTTCTCAGGTAATAATTTTTTTTTCAGTTGTGCGAAGTATTACTCACCCGGAGAATCTTCCATAATGCCTATGTAATAGGATTGACCGGTTTAAAACTCTGCAGTCTACTTTTTTTTTTTTTCTACGCGAGGGCTGATGACGCCGGAACCTACTGCTTGTAGCCGAATCTGAACATTTTAGTTTGAACTTCTAGTCCTGTAGGCAAAGGTGTCGATTCACAGAGAGGGTTAAGGATTCGAGGCTGGAGCCGGCCGGGCTCTTTAGTAATTATTTAAGAAGTGTCGCTTAGAACAGGTTCGTGGTCACAATGTCCTCAAAGTTCAAAAGATAACTTTGGAGGTGGAAGACCTATTAATTATTACAATCATTACACAATTATTAACTCACAATCGGATTTCAGCAATACGCTTCAGTCTCATTAGCCCGGCCTTGCACTCATAACCAAATGAAACTAATTATTCTTATTCGGACTTCCGGATGAATCTCTCAACAAATTTAGATTCTCTTAGCAAAATAGGATGTTCGGCCTCCGTATACCATCGCCCAAGTTGAATCCGGCGTATTTGCAGATGAATAATAGTCCTAGCTAATACCGTACGGCTCAGAATGAAAAAAAATCGCGCAATAGAGGCACGTGAAAAACATTTAGTTAAATATTTTTGGACTGGTAATAGGAAAAGTAAAATTTCTTAAGATACGTCGCAGACATTACATTTAAACTCTTTAACACATGTAAGCCACATCTTATCTATCCGCAATTACGATATACATACATACACAGGCACGTTTCATCTTCCATGAAAGAGAATAATGTGGATATCATAAGTTACAGGATGGATTCTGTTACTTAAAGTACGAGCTATTTAAGACTAACTATTCCATTACATGGAGCAATCATTTAATCCGATCTCTGTTGTTTATTTTCAGATGGGAAAGCAACATTTACTGGGGTGTCAGTTACAACTCGGAACGCAAGGTATCCGCCTCCGTTGAAAACGAAGCCGCAGAGAGGAGGAAAGTGATTGCCACGAGCAGCTTCGAAAACAAGCAGCTGCAATCCATCATGCAATCGAGATACGCTGTTGTCCACGCAGCCGGGGCCGGCTACAAGTGCTTGATAGTGGCCAGACAGATGGCAGATCTATACGTGCTGTCTCTGCAGAACACTCATTACTGGGATACTTGCGGACCTCACGCGATACTGGCTGCGGAGGGCGGGGGTATTGTGAACTTCAAACAAGTAGTTAATTCCAACGAGGATATTGACCATTCCAATATTCAGAGCTACCAGCTGAAGTACCTGGAAGATCAAACAGATGCCTCTTACAGAAATACTGGAGGCTTAATTGCCTACAGAGATCCGAACGATCTCTTCGAGTTTCTACAACTGCTGAAAGAAAATGGTTACCGCCAGGAGAAATAAGTTCGGCTGCAGTTAGGTAAATGTGGTTTACATATTTATTTTTATATTGTGCAATATATGTTTATAAATGACACGGAAAAAAAAAGATATTTATTTCCATATGTAAAGAACCATGTTTACTTGTGCAATAAAAATTTCGCATTTTCTTAGCAGTACTTTTTCTGCCTATTTTCAGGAAGAAAAGACAGCTACAACTTATAAGAGTTAGGGGAACAAAACCTTTTGAATTTTTAAATATTGCTAATAACCATGGGTGTAGACTACAGGTCGCCAAACTTTAGAAGCTTCTTAGCAATCATAAGAAAGCAGAACAGAAAAACTTTTTCCCCGAATCTTATATTTGTTTATTAGACATAAACATACATTTTTTTTCTTGGCACTACAGCCTACAGCAAGTTTGGGCCTTTCTAAGAGTTTTTTTTCATCGGAGTCTATTAGATACTACGCGTTTCCAGTTATTAACCTTTAGTGTTTTTAAGTCTTTCTCAACATCACCAAACCACCTGAGGGGAGATTCCTCGCTTTCTTGTGTCTCCACCAGGTTTGTTGAGAGTTAATAAGTTAGAGAAGTTGTTATCCATTGATCTAAATACGTGTCAAAGGTACCTTATTCAGCTTCATTTCATAGTTTCAGTATTGTCTGGCTTTTTATATTAACCCTTTTTGTGACTGACCAGACGTTATTTCCTTGGATAGCATTAAAAAATTTGCTTGGTATTTTTTTTTTTCAAAAATGAGTAGTCTGTTTTGGATATGTTTACTCAATGTCCTGATTTCAATGCCATAGAAGACTACTGTTCGAATTAGTGTTTTATAATTTTCATCTATTGCTAATAAGTTGGATTTTTAAGCCAAAGAAGTATCTATTTGCCAGCATCAAGCGGTAATCAATCTTGACATTCAGTTCATCCTGTTAATGACAGTTGTTCGAAGATATTTAGAATCGATCGGTAACTTTTCCGAAGGTATGACCAAAGACAATCCTGTCTAGTAAATATGAAATTAATATTAATAAAAAGTTGAATCGAATTGTACATAATAAAAAACTGAAGAGTCGTTATCGTTAGTAAATCAGAAATGTAAGAACAGATTGTTCGTCAAATTTATCAGATCACTAAAGTGGATTTAGTGAGAAGGAAGGTACTCTGTTTAGTCATCTCCAAGTTTTACATGTTGGGAGACAAAAGGAAGATGAATTTCAAATGTGAAAATGTAATTTAAAAACCATACACCAAAGACATTTATTGCATTAAAATACTTTACAAAGTAACACAGATACGATTCACACTATTGCCAATAGTATGAGAGAGATATGACATCCTATATACATACCACTCACTCTGCGACACAGAAACAGCTTCAAAAAGTTTGAGATTATAAATATATATAAAAAAAACTGTGCTTTCAAACATCATAACAGTACACATTGTAACAGAAGTGAAACAATAACTAGGAAATTTTTACAACATTTCATCTCTTTCCTTTACAATATCACTATGTTTTAACACCTAAATAATTTCTCTGGATTTACAACTTTAACACATTTTAATTCAGTTATAGGATGAAATTGTTTCCAGTAACAGTACAATTTGAAAAAGAAAAATACAACACAATAAATATAATACTGAATAAAGAATTTGATGGTTGGCAACTCGCGCAATTACTGAACAGTATTGTTGCTAATGTACATTGCATAGCTATTTCAATATCCGTAAAGTAGGATATTTCTGCATAAATATCTGTTAATTCCCTGTCCTTTCGGATGAAGGTGTGGTCATTCAAATAAAAAAAAAAAGATTACAAAAATCAGTAGCGAGCCCAGAAATTAATTTTGGGAGGTGCATATTATCATAAAAGAAGTTTTTTTAAGTTTCAGTTTAGAGTTATAACTTGGTAAAAACTACAGAAAGCGTTATATCAGTCTTATTTTTCGCATTTAAAACTGTTGAAAGATTGATAGAATTTTTATCAAGTTTTAAAAATTACGAAAACGAAGTTCATTAAAGAAAAATAAAGCAGGATTCCCAACAAAACATATCTGACGATCTACTGACCAAAACTCACAAAATTCCTTGACCAAATGACATGCAATATTAGCTTAAAAGTAATTAAATTTAAAAGGATAATAGCTATTATCAGTAAAGCTTTTAATTTAAAAGCATTATTAACTTTAAAAAAACTTATAACAGCTTAGAACAAAGAAATCCAGATTCTTTTCACTGATCTTTAAAAAGTAACTGTAAATTTTCTCGACTTTTGATAAATATTCTATATTTTTTCCAGACTTTCATAGGTTGCAGGGAATCCTGTAAAAATACGAAAGTACAAAAATTCCGATTTACTAGAATCGGTGGAATCCAACATCATTGAAAGGGAAAAAAATGATTAAAATCATTTAATCATAGGAAGACTATCTGGAAGAAAAGCGTGACTCCTGTAATTCTTTGCCCAGAAACTGTCGGAGGAAGCATATTCTATAGGGATGCACCCTCTATATCATTATTCGTGATGAAAAAAAAAATTAAGTTTAAAAAAAAAAATTTCCAAATTTAGAATTATCCGGAAATATTTCAATTCATAAAAAAAGTCTTGGGTGCACCACACGTGTCCCTGAGTATGCCACTGCACAAAATACATAAACTATTTTTAACTTTTAGAGTTTTAACCGCCTGTTGATATATACAAAAATGGAAAACCACATAAAAAAAAATACAAAAAATTTGTTCGTTAAATTGGGAAAAAAGAAGTCTAGGAAAGTTACGAATTTTCTTTAAGCTCAATGTATCCCATGGACTTCTCTCCAAAAAAAGAAAAAAAAAAAAAGAGCAAGGAATGTGTACTTTTACACAATCTTGGTGAAAATCACCTGCTGAAAAAGTATCAACACAAAAGACTGCAGAAAAAAAAAATAAAGAGCATTAGAAGAGAAGCAATACGAAAATATTCGTCGAGTCACCATTTATCATAACACTGCCACGACAGACGTAAGTAGGTAAGGTCAAATTCGTTTGTTCAATTATATCTGTTCCAAGTAATTCACATTATTTCATTTCAAAATGAATGGACTTCGTGGAAGTGTTAAGAGGTAAGAGCGAACCATGTTTCAAACACTAAAATTAAAATATTCGGTGAATGTGAAATTTAAATTTTTTTTTTTTGTCATCAGCTTGATAGCTACCGGGAAAAAATGCGATTGCGTTGGATAATCCTGAAGAGTACGTTTGTATTCCAATTACAAATGCGTAAGCGTATATTATGACCAGTTGGTGACATTTAGTGCAGAAAAAAGTTTTATGTCTATAAAAATAAAAAAAAATTATAGTTTTAACAAAAATTTTAAACATTATTTCCCAAACTGGCTTTGTTTTATATTTTTTTTTCAGAAAAAATGCAATACAATCGACTATTTTTTTTTCGAACTCTTCCAAATATATGAAATCACTGATTGATATTAAAAAGTGATGTTGCACAATGAGAGATAATTATACCTGAAGGATTATTTTGCCAATGTTTTCCTACAATTTTTTCCTTATAGATAACATTTATAAATACAAAAACTATAAACTGGCCAGTATAAAAAGTGTGCGTATTGTTTGATTTAAAAAAAAAATAAATAAATAAATGAAACTTTTGGAAAAGACTGGCACAATGAATAATAAGTAAGTTAGTGTGTTTATTTTTACTTTTCATAAACTCGTTAAGAATCATAAAAAAATTGTGGCAACAATGTTCTTCAATCAATAACTGCTCTCTAGGAATAAAGTTTTCAATATATGTAATCAGGATATTGCAATGTTTTTCTTAATTGTATTAAAATGTGCGAGCAATTTGTAATTTTAGATTTCATATATAACACGAAAAATCTACTTAATAAAATAATAACCTTAAAAATTCTACTTACAATTAATTAATCACATGAGAGTAAAAAAAAATTGTGGTTCAACAGCGTATTGGTGTGTGTAATATAAATATGTATATACATATACACTTATACACTATGTAACATGAAGATTCTTAAGGGTACTATTACATTAACTCTAACTCACCTTAGAACTCCTAACTAGTTTCACTGTTTTTAGAATTACCAAGAATATTTTTCATAATTTACTTTTGGCTAATCTGCTATGGGCTCATTATTAGCCATTCAGAGTTAGTATGCTCACATGATTTTACCTGGGTATAAACCCTTTGTTTGACAGAAAATAAAAGGCTCTTTATTACTGTAATTCTTGATGGTGACACAATTTTAATAAATTCATCAAATTATAGCTGATGTCCTATGTTTAACATGAGATACCTCAACAAGCTAGTATGTACGAAGTAGAAGCCGCTACATATACATACTGATCACAAAGATAACTCTTGTAAACTTGTCTGTGCCTATCTGTTGCCATGGAAACAAAACTTGTTTCATTTTTAACAGGGGAAGTCCACAGAAAGGCATCCATTTTAATTTTACCAAATGCTTGATGGCATGTTGGTGATATTTCTGATAGACAGTGTATGTATATATATATATACATAAAGCGTATTTTTATAAGTATGGACAAAGAACTGACAATATATAGATTACCTGGTTAGTGTAAACTTTCAAATTCCTTCAGTTAACCTTCTTACCATAACTTATTTTTAACATGACTTTCTCTATAATTACACAGAAAGCTACTCTTAACACGAAATGTAACATTTTAAATACTTTTGGCAATTAAAAATGACACTGAAATATTTGAATAACCATACATCAAATTCTTTACAGAAAAATCAAAATCCAAACACAGAGTAACAATTTCATATTAAGAAAACTTTTTCAACACATGGACACGAATAAATAATTACAAGTAGATTATTCAGTTTAAAACAAGAAATTGCAGATTACTTCTAACACACAACGTTATATAGCAAACATCACATAAAGCAGAGGCTCCCAACCCTATGTTATGCACACCTCTAAGAGTTGCCACAGAGCAAATTATATATTTGTACACATAAAGTAAAGTCAGGAGATGTGAAATTAATCTGACATTTTAATAAAAGCTTACAGGTTTTATTGGAATATGAAAAGAAGCTAGGAAACAAATTGTGAAAAAATTGCATGTCAAGTTACGGCTATAGGATTACACTCAATATTACTTTGCATTTTTATAATCTTATAAATGAATAAGTTAATAAATTTATAATACTTTATAATAAAGAAACTATTTATACTAGGACTTTGGATCAAAAATGTATGTAATTTAATGGCTTGTTCACTTACAACTGTACCACTAAAATAATACCAAACAAGGAAAATTCAATATGTAGATAAGGTCAGGAACCTCTGTTGCAATAGTTAACAAACACATGGTATATATATAATATATGTATAAACAGATGGCTTGTAGCATCAGAAATACAAATTGTGCATAGATATTTAAGCAAAACTATTGTAACCCTACCATTTACCCAAATTAAATTTTTTAAGAGTTTAGCTATCAAACCACAAAACTATAAGAACAGTGGTTAACTTCAAAAAGGTTAAAAAAGTGAAAGCACTATGCTTATTCATTACATATTTTGTTTGAAATATTGAAGTTTGTTGAAATAGGTTGTATGCTAAAATATAATAGTAAAAATTAAAGACCAGTAAATTCTATATTAATATATAAAATCTTTTGCACATTTATTAATTCATAAATTTTAAGATAATTATTTACAGAATTTTGTCAAGACACAACTTTAGTTTTTTTTTTTTCAATTTTTATATAAATCAAAAAAGTTTGTTGAAATTATATAACACCACACTGCTCTAACAATCTTAACTAAGTAAGCAAAGTTGTGCCTTTATCTAAATTAAAAAGAAACACTGAAAATTGTTCGCATATTCTGTAAATAGTTCTGTTATTATACTGAATGACAAGAAATTTAGCTATTTTATCATCTGATTATCAAAACCTAATTTGCATTTTTAATTATCACCCTATCTGGTAAAATTTAAATCTTAAAAATGATCCATCAAACTTGAACTCAGTTTCATTCTTTTTTAACCTGAATCATAATCAGATTTTCTGACTTATGAAACTGCAATTCCAGTTGTAGTAATAAAAAAATGATTATATATAAATTCTTTTGCTTCTATTTACTCTCAAATGCAAATTTTAATATTTTAACTGATTTTTAAGACCAGTATTTTAAGTTTTGAAATTTTAATAGCTTGAGACATACAGCACAAGAGATATGATATTTTATTTCTCTAATCATCCCCAAGCGTCACTATAACATTTAAAATAGTCTAGCACTTAAAAAATGGAACCTTCACAACATCCACTTGTATAGGATAGAAATCTAAAGGTCTTCCAGTTCTTTGCTCGAAAGCCTAACAAGACTTTGGTATTATCATATATAAAACATAAGCACCAGTTTTCCTATAAAACATGCTAAAAAATTTTTTATTTTAATTTAAAAATAGTAAAATTCCCTACAGTATCTCTTAAAAATTTTGAAGCCTTACTTATTTAAAATCTGTACAAAGGGAAAAATATCCTTTTTTTTTCATTTTTAAAATACTTTTCATAACTAGTATATTAAATCACAATGTACATAAAGTCAATGAAATTTAGTATAGGCCAATAGGATAGAATAAAAATTTTGCATACAATACAAATGCTTCTTTTTTTCTTTCTTATCAATTGATTATATTTTAAGAACAATATATATTTCATATATTTCAATAATACTGATATATTGTAATACCAAATTCATCATTTTTACATTAAATTTTTTTTTTATCAATATTTAAGCTATTATAAATTAGACTTTTGGATACAAACTTGAGCACTGAACAATGGCTAAATGAACATAGATTTCCTTTTGCTTTAATTTCAAATGTCGTTTAAAACTAATTTTATACCATTTTAAATTCATTCACTTCAAAATTGACTGCTATAACTATATTAACCTTTATTCTCTACATAGCTTGATGAAAAAATATGAAATACTGATATAAACACTGAAATAGTTACAACTACCTTTATCAGGAGAAAGATACAGTTCTAAAACATTCCAACATTCACTATGAAAAGTTGTTATTAGTAAATACTATAGCACTTAATCAGCTTAATTTGCATTTTCTACGATCAGATTAATATATTTGATAATTGGACTTCTGATGTGACATTGACATATTAAGTGTTTAACATTACATTTTAAATAAAGAGTTCTCGTTTCATAGACAGTTTTATAATTTTATGTTAATTGCACATTAACAGATAAAATGCTTCCATGTTGCTTTAACACTAAAAATACTACTACATAATTTAAGACTAAATTATTTCAGACTATTTAGGAACATTATAAAAGATATTTAAATAAAACATAGTAATAAAAACTTTTTAAAAAGAACATAATCTAAATGTATAATTATCTCTACGATATGTTGTGTTGAAATTTTGTGCAGCAAGTATTAGAGCATTTAAACAACATAAAATTGAATGTATTTTTAAACTAGTATAAAAAATATCATAATGTTACAAGCATATCCATTAGTACTTTCTTATTAGTTTAGCTAAATTAGTTATTTAAGTAATAAACTATACTTTTCAAACACATAATTTTCATTGATTATTTATAAATATTAAAAAAGAAAATAACTTTCAGTGTTATGACTAAATAATAATAATACTGCAGTACAAAAAAGTAGAAAAAAAAAAAGAATTTTTTTTTTCAGTTTACAACGATATGAGATAAACTTTTAAACTATGAAATCTTTTAATAAATCTTTCAGTAGACTGCAGCAACAGCTATTATACAGAAATATCTTCCGGGGAGATTTAAGCAACAGTCTCTTGTATTTTTACAGAACTTTATATAAAAACCACAAAAAGCATAGAACAGATCAAGAGCTTGAAATATTTTCAGGTGCTAAATATTCAGCTGATACAACTAGATATCAATAATTTTTAATTAAAAGGAACAATACAATGATTATTTCCATAATTAACTCTTATTAACCTATTTAATGTTACCATGTTAAATTGTATCTGCTAAATTTAGTCTGTAATCTGAAGTTTAATTAGAAACATAGCTATGGGGAAAATTAGTATAATAGGTCAGTTAAGCATCTCATTTCCCATGGTTTAAATAATTACATACATTTCTGTATATTCACTCCCATTCACTACTAAAGGGTAGATCTACAATTCTCAAAGTATTTTACTGACTTCATGAAATACATTGAAAGTTGCCAAAAAATAAATAAATATTGAAAATATAGTTTATTTATTTTATAACTTATAACTTGGAACATGAGTTCATTTTTATTTTAAAACTGTAAACAAATGCAACAAGTTATGATAAACATTACTTAGAACAGGGTTCCTACAAGTGTTTGAAAGTGAAAATTGAGAAATTTTTAAAGACTTTTAAGGAGTCTCAACTTTTTAAGGACCTCTCTAGGAAAGAAAATTATAGCTCACAGGAACATTCAGATTTATATTTCTGGTTATATTTCTTTGTGCTGGTTTATATAATGTAGTCTTTTGGTAATAGTCTTTGCTCAATTTTCACTTTTTGCAAATTATTTCAAATTTGGCAGCTGATGAAAAATTAGTTTGTTCAAAACTTACGGACCCAATGTGAAAATGAAGGACTTCAAAGGCTACAAAGCATCTAAAATTAAGAAGTGCACAGAATCTGTCAGAAACATTATGGTTATTTTGTGTTTTCTTGTTTATTCTACACTTCTATTGAATCTTTTATGTGAATTTTTAACTTAACACAGATTGAGTCACATATGAAGCGACAAAAGTTTTAGAAAACCAGCATAAATACTGTAATAAAATTTGTCTGCATACAAAATTACTTCTGATAAATATGTAGTACTAAGATTTTCATTATAAGAACTTACAATGAACCATAAAAGGTATAAAAAAAAATTTCTAAACATGAAAACAGAAAGGGAAGAAAAAGTCACTGTTCTTAAAACAAGATAAAATTTTGGTAAATATAGTAATAATCAAATTTTATAAAATATTCCAAATTAAAAAAAAAAAACTTTAAGATATGATTTGATTAAACTACATATTCATTTTTTTAAATGTGCCCTAATAATCAAAATTATTCAGTCCCATGTCAAGATTTTAAGACAATACTTATAAAAGATTATATCATGTTCTAAACTTGTTCCTTCAGCAATTAAGAATGACACAAGCAGTACACATTAATTATTAATTGCAGATATTGAAACCTGTATTTTTATGAGCAGATTGTATATAATGTTCATAAAAAGTGAGCAATTAAATGTACAGTCTAGAATTAACTTTATACCATAAATGAAACATTTGCTCTACATCAATTATTTTTAGAAATCTCAGTAAACCCATAAAAGAAATGAATTCAAATAACTATTAGCACCTTTCATAGTTTTTTTCTCTTAAATACTGACAAAATATTTTTATTTCTTCTCATACTTATTTAATTTTTTGTATGTGCTCTAAAGCTCTAGAATAGAATTTCATACTGTCAATGTTTAAGCAAAAGTCACTTTCTAAATTATGGTTTTGAGATATATAGCCAAATACAAATTTACCACTATGAAATTTTGTTACACATTTAACTATTACAGCAGAGGCTTTATTGATGTTCTGATGACAAATTTATATCCTTCCAGGTTTTTAACATCTAAATCTAAATTTTTTAGACTGATTTTTGTCTGAATGCTGGCAATATAATTAAAAATACATTCATATGAATTGATCCCCTTCCCCTCAGACTGCCAGTTATCAATAACAAACTACCTTTCAAATATCTTTCAGGCTGTATCACTTATTACATATTTCTTTAAAAACTTGCATTCTAACAATACAAAATCCATGCTATATCTGATATTATTCCCTATACAGCAATTAATAAAGAACAGCCTAAAAATTAAAATCAATACACTTCAACAAAAAAAATCCACTGAAACCAGAATGTGTATAGCGTTATGCTCAGACTTATACTATGGTTTTTATGGCAATGAAAATTTAAATTATGTAATGTACACAAAGTATTAAAAAAAATTAATGCTGTTAGTGATATACATATTTTACAAAAGCTATACACACACACATATATATATATGTACTCTCTTAAAATTAACTGGAATAATTAGCTAAAAAACAATAGATTTTCGTAAGATTTGAAATTATTTATATATAAAGAAAGAAATTAAATTGATAATGATGTGTGACTGCCCTTCAGTCTTCAATGGGGCCATTACTATGGTTACACCTGTGTAAAGTAGAATCACCCCACTCGCAGTTACATTTTATGATTACATCTATATTTGCTGCAAGATGTAATGCATTGCAAATATCTCTGTTTTGACAGATGTGAGCAAGTCCTCAGTGGCAGATAAGTTCCCCCCCCCCCCAAAAAAAAAAAAAAAAAAAAACTGGCTAAAAGTTATTTTGAAGTATAATGTAAACTGATGTGTTTAAAGTAAAAATTAATAGAATTTTTTTTAGTAAATAGCACTGGTGTATGAATCAGAACAATGCTTGTTATGATGGCAGTTACAATAATTGCAAAATGTATTAAGTGTTTTAGTGGATCTTCTCCCTAAGGAAATAAATTGAGTGCCAGCTTCACACATAATCTACCTATCTATCTATATGTGTTTGAGTGCACTATATTTTTATATTCAAGTCTAGTAAAAACTTAAAACAGCCTGAGGTGATACACATAAGACAGTTTATTATTAATTTAAATCAGTGTACCAAAATAAGCATTAATTGTATATTTGCCTAGAATATAACAAAGTATGATTACCTCAAAAGACTAAATTTAAGAAATTTTAATAAATAATCCTTGAATACAGACCAGGCTTAAACAGGGCTATATATCTTAACTTACTGTCTAGTCACTGAGAAAAAAAAAGAAGGGGACAAATAGCTTTAACTAAATTCTAGAGCAGCATTGAAACTTTTCTTTTTAGGCATGCAAAAGCATTAAAAATTACGATAAAGCCAATATAAATTTTATTAAGAGAGCGACTTTTTTTTGTTGTAATTAAATGTAAAAACATTCTAGATCACATTTAAAATGCCTATTTCTCTGCATAAACATGGCATTTACACTAATGGATTATGTATGAAATCAAATTGTATTTAAATACTCCAAAAGCTCAAAGAAATTTATAATCTTATATTTTAGTACACTAAACTTAAATCCAAAAATTTTTTACATGACATATATAATAAATTTAGCTTAAGCAAATTTTGGCAAAGTATAATATTTACTAGAACTCCGAACTTTGTTTTAAAAGACAGGCTTTCGATTCAGATTTAAAATTTCGATGATATAAGACTAAAGTCTTAGTTAAAAGTAAAAATTTAGAATAAGGAAATAAAAAATAAACATTACAGTCCTCAAAACAAGTCATTATTAGAAGAAGTATGACTAGATTATGCATTAAGTTTAACATGTATTAATTAACTGAATATTATTAGTTAAATTATTGTATACATGAGTATTAATTCCGCAAATAATTTCTGTTATTAACAGATAATATAGAAAAATTGTTTAGAACGGGAAAAATGTGCCAATAGATGCACTGATAAAGCAGTTATTAAATATAAAAATGAATATTATGAAATAAAAGTTAATAAAAATTAGTGAAAGACAATAGTCCCATTTAGTTTTTTTGTTACAGATACAAATAAATTTTATATAGCTTTGCTTTAAAACACCAACATTTTGCATATTTTTAAACACAGAATGTGCTAACTAGTATATCAAAAATTGAAGAATTTCACAGAATGTGAAGTAAAAAGTTAATGTACAATTTTATTAGAAAATACATGCACCTAATATTATTCTAAAAATAAGTCACTTAACAGTGAGCTTAAACTAAATTACGTAGTTATAAGTGCATTAAACAGTATAACACTGATATTTTTATGTAATTACATGGCCCTACTATTTACCTAACTTAATTTCTGCAGTAATTAAAAAATGTATAAAACATATTTTATATTAAATGCAAATTTGCAAATGAATATCACTTTCAAGCTATAACAGGGGTGATGGTGACCCTGCTTCAAACTACCATACAGTTTAAATCTGACATAATTTCAAATAATTCATGATAGGATTACACATGCATATTTTCAATTTCGTTAAAGATTAATTTATCCATCACTATATCTTTTTGTATGCTTACCTATTTCTTACCTCAAAAGATAAAATCTAAGAATTTTTTTCACCGAAATTTAGAATGTCATATGAGACCACTTTTATAATTTTTCTTTAACACCAATATGTATATATAATTGGAATTCCAGATTTCAGAATAATAATAATAATAATCCATAATGTTATGAAAATTTGCAATCACAATCACCCCTGGCTATAAAATGGTATTTAAAAACCTCAAAATTTTCTTATAAAATTAAAAACTCAAAAATAAAATTTAAACATCATGAAACACTACAAACTAGAATTATCACATGAGTCAGAGACAAGAGGAATTACGAAAAAGAAAACAATATCATTCACAGTTCTTGAATTGAATATACTATACAAGTAAAAAAAAAAAACAATAAACAGGGTTTGCAAGCACATGAAAATAATCACTTTCTATAATTCCAATGACTGTACTTGAAAGAATCTACTTTTTTTTATCAGTTTTGGGGAGAGGGGGGTGGTTATACTTGACCTCAGGGCAAGGGGTTACTTCAGAGCCCCATACTATCACAAGCATCTTTATCACTAAGTATCCAAATCAACATTTAATGGTTACTTGTGAAATTTGAAAAACAGTTGCAAAAGTAATTCATACAGTATACACCATATTGATAAATTACAAATTCCATTTGATTGAAAGTCAGTATTAATTCAAAACAGTCATGAACAGAGAAATATTGATTAGATGCTGCTAAACTTATGCAAAATTCTGCAGAATTGTCTGATAGCTTAAGGAAAGATTCTTTTTATTAGTGATATCAAAGATTTTTGTATCTATTTTTCTGATGGAAATATAATTTGCAAAGAAAATTTTAACATTTTAATAAATTATACATAAAAAAATCCTAAAAAGATTTTGAAAGCCCTATTCTTTAGAGGGCTCTGGACTATTGCACTGTTTGCCTATGTGATAATTAGGCTCTGGAGAAGGGGAAGAAAAGTAAAACTAACACTTTACATAAGTTAAATCTCAAATTTATAAAGATAAAAAACATCAAACTCCAAAAACAACAGACTATGAAATTTTAAATCGATAGACAGTTATTCAATTAAAAATGCTAACATTTATAGTTTAAATATTTAAGAAGTACAGTATCTTTGAAAATTGCTACAATATTGCTGTAAATATTTTATAAAGTTTTCAAAATTAATAATCACTTTGCACAAACCCTGAAATAAAATATATATAAAATACAAAAACAAAAGAAAAAAAAATGAAAGTGCAATGGACTTGATTTGCATTCATTTAAGGAAATAATTCCAAACAAAGAAGCATGAAAATAAATTTAAATATACATCTTTTAGAGCACATTCTCAAGTTGGTGACAACTGCATGCTTTATTTAACAAGCTAATCTCACACCTTCTAGAGAGTCACAGTCACAACCTGAACTACTTAACACCTTAATAAATGCTCTATAATAGCAGTTCTCAAAGAGTATTTCATGCACTACCAGAAAAAAAACAGGAAAAAAAAACATCCATGAATATTTTTTAAACTCACATTGTGCATCCACAAGTGATATTTTTACTAAGAGACAACAGCAGGTAATATACAGCATTACATACAATAGAGCTTAGAAAGCCTTTGGTAGTGCACAAGGCAATTGAGATATCTGCTTTTCAAAATGTGAATGCTCAAACAGAATGCTATCATCATAGAATGGCACTATGGCAATTCATTTCTGTAATTAACCTGAAAGAAAAACCATCCTTCATTTTATTCCAAAGTCTTAGTAATGAAATCCACGAGTCGTTTGGCATATTGCTCGGGATGAACAGTAGATATCTCTGCATTTGTTCCATGTTTGACAGCCTTCGCAGCTTGAGCTGTCCTCTTCTTCATGCCGTAGTGGGTAAGAACATCAACTAAGGCGAGGAAATAGACTTCTTTTTTGGGGGCACCTAAATTCAAACATTACATTAATTTTGTTATTAATTGGCAACTCAGGGTTTACTTAACCCTTTCGTGCACAGTGGGAAGATACTTCCCAGCTACACAATCTTACAAAATACACCTGCGGGAAGTGCAAAACCCATTCTAATATATTGGTCTTGTTATTGAAACGATGGGAAGACTGATTCCCACTATGGTTTTGAGCTGTCATCAATTGTTCGATCAATTGAATAAAATTAGCAGCTCTGTTTAGAAAGTTTGGAAACGTGGAGTGAGAAATAAATGGCCCACAAAAGGGTTAAGTGGGTCCAGCCACATGAAAAGCAAAACAACTTGAGATGTTTTAGACCAGAGGTGGGCAAAAGCCGGACTGCGGGCCAGATCCGGCCCTTTTGCTTACTTTATCCAGCCTGTTGAAAAATAATGCAGGCTTTTTCTTTAATCTCTTATATGCAATTTTGTTGAAATCAACATTATTTGATTAAATAATTTACTAAAAGAAAATTTTCACTCAAAAGAGTTTAGAGTTTTCTAAGGTGTTTTGAATACAGAATATTTCAAATATTTTTTTAACTATGTTCAAAAATACCTAGTTTTATTTGGTTCAACAAATATTTGTGAAAGAACTTTTCCGTTACCGATTTACTCGAAAAATAAATATCGATCACAAATTACTGACAAAAATCTACACTTGGTATTAATGATTGCTACAAGTGATTTGGATCCAAATTTTGAAGAAATAATATCAAATGAACATTCCAGATTTCGCGTTTCGCATTCACTAAAACTATTCTATTTTAACATTTGATGTTTGTCTTTTCTTTTCATAATTCTATTTACCATTATATTCATAAAATGTAATATAAATATAAAAATGTAATAACTGTGATTAAAATAAAATAATTTGTATCGATAAGCTATAAACAAATATCAAAATAAAATCTTTCATTAACTGATTTATTTAATGACCATTCATTTAATATAATGGATCATATTTCTTTAAAAATGACGTGACCTATTTTAGTGAGCACAAATGGTTCGCATATACACCTAAGTAAGACAATTTACTATTACTATAATCTTTTATTAACTGCCAAAGTTCTCTGTCCAATTGCTTTAAAATGATGCTTATAGTGTTTTTGTCAAAAAAATTTCTTGGGCAAGGAAAAAACTCCACCCAAAACATTCGCGTGTGCACAGCGTACGCGTTATAGTCCTCCGGCCCGGGAGACGTTTTAAAAAATTTCATTTTGGCCCGCGTTTAAAAGTATCTGCCCACCCCTGTTTTAGACCCACTTAAAAAAAATTCACACTCTAGCTTAGTCAGGTTTCTTTTTTTTCTTTTGTTTTTTTTTTTGTTTTGTAGAATTTACAGCAGTACATTGATCAATTTTATTTCAGGAGTAAAACTTTTAGTTAATTTCTTAAAGATATGCTTGGGACAAACTATTAATATATTTGAAAAGTTTCCCCTCTTTCCTTACAAGTAAGATTTGCACCACTCTTAGACACTTGCATCCAAATCTTCATTAAAACTTAAACTTTAGATGGGGAAGAGAAATTAATATTGTACATTTTAACACCCTCCAGTTTTGCACCTATTTTGAGATATTACATGGGATGCTTTCACTTGACATAACATTTCCTTTCATGCTTGTAGTACAGAATAGAACTTATCAATCTCATGTTTTCTTTTCAAGATCTAATAGAGATCTACATCTAGAATTGAAGTGCAAAATATATTACCTGTTATTATCACACTTAAATTATAATTTACTTATATTTAAACTGTTTATTTCTTAAAATGCTTATTGACATAGCTCTGGACATTGCTCTGCAGCTCTTGTGTCTGGCTTTCCTGGGCCAGGCCCTTTAAGCCAGCACTTCTGTAACGCATGGTCATGAGAAATAACAGATAATTGCAACACGATATTGAGGACTAGATACTATCATTTGATTAAGATTAGGTATAACAAAAATAAGGTTCACGAGATCGGTGAAAGGAAGACAAAAATATAAAAATAAAGTACATCAGTAGCAAAATTAAGAAAATTTAAGTCCAATACATTAAGTGTACTTGGCATATTAAGTTACCATTTGAAATACGTTTAACACTTTAGGTACATGTATAAAAATTAAACACTATTAAAAAAAAATAAAAATAAAAAAAAAATAAAATTGAAAATTAGCAGTCAAACAAGCACTTTCAAAGAACGGATCCATCTTGAGTTTAGGATCAATTTGATTGGTTCCTGGGAGCCAATGAAATTTGTGCTAGGTCCGAAGAGCCCTCAAGAGTGTTATCGAGCAAGTACTGCTTATTGCATAAAACATACTAATTTTATAGCTTAGAACAAAATAAATTTGAAGGTGATGACATTACATTCAAGTTACACATTCTGACCAATGAATTAGCCTGAGATCACTATTTTATTGGGTTGGGTATACAGTTGATTTATATGCAGTTCAATGTCATTGGATCCAATTGGGACATATTATGCCAAACAAATTGTTTATAACATAAACCAAGACCATAAAAGCCAAGAAAAAGAAGCAAGAATATAATGATTAAAAAATTTCATAAGCCACATTTTCAAATCAAGTCACATCTACTTCTTATCAGTAATGTCGTTTTCCTGACACATATTAATAGTATTGGTGAGATTTGCACAGGCAATATGGAAAAGTACCAAATTTTGTTATAAAAACTGTTTTACAATGCCTTTCCAAGAAAACAATGAACATGAATGTACCTCAGCACATTCTTCCCCAAGAATTGTGGTTAGGTTTTTTGTTGCCGACTGTAAAATTCTAGTTGCAGTCTGGTCGCACTGACACTATTAGCCCCAATTGGTTGCAGTAGGTAAAATTTCATTTTGTTGTTACAAAAACAAGCACAAACAGAAAGTTTAATATATTCTCTTTTGAAATTCCAGAAATTTGTAATTTGATCTAGAAACCCAGAAAATAGTTATAAAAAAAATAAATAAATAAAAAAATAAAATCTGGTATTGATGGGTTAACCTTTTGAAAGGTGCTCTCTCAAGATCTAATTAATCTACGGGACATATGCTGTCCGAGCCCCTCTGAAAAGGTTAAACTAGAAAAGCAGGCAGATCTGTTAAATAATAAAAGAAAAAAGAGCGGTACTCACTTTCAGCACTGGGGGTTGCATAAATATCCCTAGTCGGGTTAAGGCCATCACCATTCAAAGGCATATCTTCTCTAAGGGCTTGTGGGGAGTCAGGAGGTGTTGGGCCTGCCCCTCCAATACCACTTCCAGCTGAATCTTCATCTTCTTCAGAACCTGGACCATTTTCTCCACTCCCTTCCCCATCAGACTGATCCACTTTTTCCTTTTCTTGGGCATCCAGCTCACTTCGCTCACAGTCGTGAATTCCCAAACATACTGAATAATCCATCAGATTCATTGAAGAGAGAAACTGAAAAATACAATTTACAATAAGATATAATTTAAACTAACATGGTAGCCACTAAATAAGTGGGGAAAAAGTACCCTGATAATTTTCCCCAAATTCCCTTACATATCACTTGGAAATGTGTTACATTTTAATCCAGAAGAGCCTGCATTCCTATAGGGGTGGGATTTGTTATTTTATACATTTATAAAGACAACAAGTATAATTTTAGGTACATGCTGTCATAAATTTATATTTAAATAAAATTATAAATTTTCCCTTTGGACACTCTACATATACAAATGATACAACTTAAAGTGATGATATATTTTTCTTAAATTTGAACTGGGGTGAAAAAAATAAATAATTCAACATACATAATATAAAAAAGTTACATTACCTTAAAATCAAAATGGAAAATGATCTTAATTTAAAAGAAAAAGATAGCATTGTTAAAGCTGTTTAATAAATATAAAACTACTTTTTTTAATCTGAAACATTTCAATTTTAATCTTGGTAAACTGATCTTTGAAGATTGAAAAAAAAATGTTTTCCTATAATTTGTTCAATTTTGGTTGGTTGGTTGATTGGAATTTAGTGGTGCTAATTCCTGAAAGTTTCCCAAACTGTACCAAAGAAGATTAAATTAAAATCAAAGTAAGAGATAAAAACAAAGCAAAAATCAATAGAGAAAGAAAATTTGAGGATGAAATAATAGAAACAACAAATTGAACGTTGAAAGCACATAAAGATCAAACAAACAGAGAGTAAAATAGAAAATATATACAAGATAGATTATTATAGTATAAGAAAATTTTTTAAAAAAATTTAAATTGATAAATTCTAAATCAAAAAATTATAAATTGAAAAATAATAACGAAAAATTGAAAATAAAGATTAACATACAAATTAAAAATCACAGAATTCAGATTTCATAATAAAATCCTTTACAGCGAAGAAAGGGAAACAAGCCTGGATGTGGCATTTCACCGATGATTGTGTCAAGATTCGGCGATAAATTAAAAAAAATTTTTATATACATTGATCTGAGACAACACAATGACAAATTGTGTGCGACTGTGTAAGCTGTTTTACAATACACACACTGTGGAGGTGCTTCACCCAGTAAGAGATGAGCATGGGTGAGTCTTATATGAGTGATTATTATAGTAAACTCACTGTCATATCCGTTTACGAAACATAGTTTAAAAAATTATTTTACAAATATCTTTTACATAGTGAGACAGATCTATGTACACAAGAAATAAAGTGAAAGAAACTAACATGGGATCAATTAAGGTAAAATGATGCTACACAGTCCAGTCACATTAATGTGACTAACTGTCACAATTCAGAATAACCAGCTTTTAAATAATAAATAATTCAACATATAAACTGGGGAAAATAGCTTTCAAAGGCATGAAATCCATATTCAACAATACTGATACATAATTCAGTAATGACTATGCTTTTTCCAGAATGACTGCAGAAAAGCCATAACATTTTGAAAATACTTAGATGAGTAGAATAACTTTTCATTGGTTCTTGAAAAAAAAATGCTACTTAAAATGTTTCAGAGTTTTTTTCAATTCAATAAAAACTAAATAATATATACCATGACATCAGCATTCAACATTTCTAAAATCTTGTCCTTAGCATCGGCACCAATAAATATTCTACAACCATCTTTAATAAAATCATTATCTTTTAAAACAGGATTATCCTTTTCCTGAAATAAAAAAATAAAAGTGTTAGAAGACCCAAAACTTACACATATGATTTTTGTTTACTTTTTAACATAATCAGGCTTGCAACTGCTGAGGGACTTTGAGAAAGGTGAGAAAAGTGACAAATAATACAGAATAAATGACTTAAAAGTGACTAAACATTGAAAAAAAAAAGTGATTTTTTTTCTCCTCTTGATAACAGATGCTATTATTACGATTTTTCTATTTATTTTAACTCGAAATCAAATGATTCATGAGAGACATAATTTTAGCGTCAAATACAAAAAAGGTTAAAAATTTTGTTTCACACAACTCAACATTGCTTTTAATTCAAGAAAATCTATAAATTAGAATTGAATATATACATTAATTTTATAATCGCAATTTTCTGCATATATTAATGATGTTTTGAAATATGCCCATAGCTAGATTAGAGTGTCTAAACAAAAATTGTGAAGAAAAAGGAAAAGAGAAATGTGTGCTTTGAAGTAAATGACTTTAATGTATTAAATGTACATTTCAGTACAAATGTAGATTTCAGGAACTTCTTTGCAACTTTTTAAAATCACTAAATTCTGGAAACCACATGACAAATTATATTTTAATAAGAAAAATAAGATAAGAGCATCAAATTTTGGTCTTTTATTAAAATATTTTGTTATTAATTCAGATTTTCTCTTTTCAACAACAGACTTTTGCTTTGATACACCATGAAAAAAGTGACTAAAAGTGATCAATTGTAAAAAAAGTGACTAAAGGTGGGAAAAGTGAAGGAATTGCAAGCCTGCATAATCTTTTTAACATACTTCTTTAAAGGAGAACAGTTCACTAATAAGGAACAAAACATAAGGTGACCAACCATACTCTATTAGGGAATTTTGTACTCCTTGTTTGTGAACCAATGAAAATGAATTAGTCACCTTATTACACCTTGTTGGTGAAGTATATTAATCTAAAATATAAAGCACTTAAAATGAATGCTAACAATAATAATAAAATCCATAAATAAATATATAGGAAGGTCTTAATTCAATATTAATTTTCATGAATGAGATCAATGAATAATTAAATTTAGTGCAATTTTTTAACATCTATGTTATAATGTTTTATATTAATTCTATAAGTGTTACAGTTATTTTTCAATCAAATGATGATAAAATCATAATTTAATGCAGCTTAGGACAAACCTTTTCTTTATCACTAGCTTCTCTGTCAAAAGTTGAACCCTAAAATTGAAATTTTAATAATTAGTACAATAATGTCTAGTAATTATATAAAATATTTTAAAGAAAAAAAATATTCCTAAAATTATAAAAATAATAATTAAATATTTGATACAAATACTTAAGTTGCAATAACTGTAAAACACTTTAGCATCAGAGCTCACTTGAAAAGATGTTATATTTTTAGGAAACTTAAGTCCTACTTTTGAAAATTTCATCTTGCCATATTCCGGTTATATTAATAATATAACAATAAATTTGAACTGAAATTTCAATCTTATCCAAAAATGAAAAAAAAAAAAAAACTAATGGTCAAGCTAATCAACTTTTGTACTGATTATATTTTTAAATAGCAAATACAAATTATAGTTTTTCCACCAATTCATATTTAGCAGTACAAGATTATTGAACGAAAACAGACATCCAAGATGCATTACAGAGTTCTCACAGAAATATGAAAAAAAAATTTCCTGACTTTCAATAACCAACTATCCAAAATTTCTCTGATCATTTACAATGCAATTATAAAAACTTTTTTGGAATAAAAAATTTTCATGCAGCCATAACTCTATCCTTTAACATTTATCTTTAAGTAATTGGTTGGAAACAGTCTAAATTTTTTGCTACACAAGGGCTAATAAAAACTACTTTTATTTAATTAGCAATTACAAAATATAACAATTATAAGAGTTTGTTTCTCATAGTTGTTATACTCATATCATGGGCAACATAAATTAAAATTATTAATAATAAGCAATACACAATCAAATGATTAATAATAAAAAATATTAAAAGCTCAAAAGATTATTCCAACTCATTAATTAAGCCTGGTGAATTATCAGAGATTTGGAAATTTAATAATTAGTATTTAATATAATAACATGATTTTAAAATTGTCTTATTAGATTTACTTCTTCATAAATAAGACTGATAGAAATACATTTCTCCATAAAAACAATATGGGATTTTAACCTTAATTCTGAGCACAGTGTATTTTAAAACCATACACATTTGTCTAAAAAAATCTACTTAATTCACTGTTTGCTTTAATAAAACCTTTAGTTATTTTCTAAATAAAAATGTGACTTAATAATATCCATTTTGTAACACTTGAAAGAAAATTCTACGTTTGTCTAGGTTATAGCAAACAAAATCATGGTAATATGAAATCTCCCAAGACCATCATTCATTTTTACAGGATTGAATATTCATTGACTTTATGTTAAATAAATAAATCTTCTCCAAGTTACATAACATTTTTACAGTATGGACCTTAAAATATTGGATAAATTCTGAATAGTGTTTCTGTTAAAAGAGAGACAGAATGAAAAAAAAAAATGGAATTGAGTTAAGAATTAATTGGCAATTTATTATCAGCTCGATTCTTTTAATGGACATGCTACTCTCATTTTGGCATCAACTTTATTTGAAAATTGTTTAAATAAAAAAACCAACTCATAAACACTCTGTGTTATTATGGAATTTATATCACATACTTTAAGCAGCAGACTGTAAATACTTAATTTTTAACTAATAAAAAAGAAATGCTTCAATTCAACACAAACTCAATCTCACACAATTTATTCCTTGACACACGCTCATACAAAACTGGAGAAGCTCCTTCTTTTTTACAAAGCAATACATATAAACGAACTCATCGCGAAATGGCGCTTTTACATAACTGCTTGATTAGGTACGAACACTCTGCTTTATTAAAAAGTTTACCAACTTTCCCAGAATATTTACAATTTCCTGATTTTCAAGGTTGATAGGAACCCTGCCTAAGGAATATTATTAATGCCACTTCGACAAACCAAATATGTGAGAGAGAGGCTACACAATTTAAGGTGAAGGATACATCTTTCACTTTGAAGAGCATCTCTAGAATGAAACAAAGACTTTTACATCATTGTAATTTGGAAGGATTTTGGTTTGGAGAGCTATGGTCTATAGTTTTGCACACGAGGGCTAATGAGACAGGGACCTACTGTTTAAAGCCGATTCAAAATGGCTACGAACATCCATGCCATAGTGGGATTCAAACCATGAACTCCAGTACCGATGATCAGCGCCCTAACCAATCAACCAGCGTTTGCATAACTTGAAAGGAGGAAGCAAGTAGAAGATCCCAAGCTTTAACCTACTATCTAGAGTTATCGCTTCAACTTGGAGGATATGCATAAATTACAATTTATTTTTAAGCTATATACAAGTCTATTAGTATTAAAAATTTATAATTAGCTTTCTAAAATTTAAATGAAACTACTCAAAAATAAAAAAACGAAATACATTTCTAATTTTTTAATACAATCAAGTTACCTTTAAGTCATATTTCTTGTGGATTTTCAAACGCGTTGTGAAGATATTACGCATCACAACAATGTAAGTTTCAGCAGCTCCTATAGTCAGCCTGTACATTCCTAAGTACTGTGGTAATAACGTTTTACCATGTCTTTCCACAATGTACTAAATTAAAAAATAAATGAATACATGTAAAAATTTAAAATTTAGGATTAAAGCTAATGTGAACATACTATCAAATAATAAGTTTACATCACAGATTAATAATTATCTAACTAATCAATGCACTCAATGAAGAAATAGCATTAAAAAATAAATATTGGGGTAGAAAATTACAAATTTGCCTTATGAAGGGGGAGAAAAACATTCTATTTTCACCATGACCTACATATTTAACCAATTTGACCTACCTAAAACCATCCAGGGTTTCCTTGAATCACAATGCAAATTTCATGAAGATTGATCCAAATTGATTAGGATGCATAGCAAACAGACACACATACATATATATAGAGGATTCTAAGTGACAACAGTAAAATTTTGTGGAAAACTAGTGCAAAGTTGGAATCATATTGAAAATTCTAAAATTACATGTACTTTACTATGTGTGTGTGCACACACTCACACACACACACACACACACACACACACACATATATATATATATATATATATAATAAAGTACTACATGCATTATTTTAAATATGAAAAATCTGTGTCTCCTATTATTTGCACTAGTTACCTTACACATAACATATCTTTTACATAATACTGTATTGATGAAAGTACCCTTAATATTAAATTTCAAAAGCATCAGATTCCAAACTGATAGAAGTTGTAAAATTTATAAACACTAAAAACTTTAGAAGTCTTAACAGGACCTTATAAATGAAGGGTAAAAATAGAAGACAATAAAAATTAGCAAATATCAGATAAATCAACTAGGAAGTGCAAATCACTTGGAAAGATGGGAAATGCTTTTTTTCTTTTAACTGCTTAAATATTACAATCATGGATTCAGTGATTTTTGTTTTCCTTCAAAATTTTTATTATTTAGATTTTGAGAAAAGATATATAACGTCTAACGTAGAATTTCATTCCAGAAAAAAATCTTAAAAGACAGAATTAATAGACAGAAAAACAATTGCTTATGACAATTCAAATGAACACTTTTATATCAAAAAAAGAAATTTAACACAAATAGGATTTCAGCAATTTGTTAATTTATTAAATTGGGCTCATTCTATAAACATTTTAACAAAGACTTTGCTTTCTAAATATTTACACTCTTTAAACCAATACTGTACAAAATTTCTAAATCTGTGGAGTTGAAAATACTCTAATACTTTTTTAAAGCATGTATGTTGCTATTTAATCTCATCACTAAAAAACCTCACTTGATAGCTGATTTCTTTTGGTACAAAATAAGCTTAGACCAGGGATGGGCAAACTATGGCCCGCGGGTCAACTACAGCCATCCAGAAGGTTTTATTCAGCCCGTAGATAAATTTTAAGTTGCCAGTCTGAGGCAAATTAGAAGAATATCTATTTATACATTATATATCCATTTCCTTTTTTACTTTGCTTAAACATTATATCCTAAATTTATTATCTCAAGCCCAGAAAATCAGCGGTATATTTGCTTCTTATATGTGAACAAGAGTTTTCAACTTTGAACCTTAGAAAGAATAATTTCGGAAGTAGACTGACAGATGAGCATTTAACATTGTTCCTTAAAATCAGTACATCTCACTTTTAAAGATGAAATCGCAACTTCATTCATCTTATTAACATATTTCAATCGTTAAGTACTTGTATATTGTTTTCAAAATTTAATAAAAATTTATCTTGGCCTGCCAAATTTATTTTCTTTTGATATTTGGCTCACGAACGAAAAAGTTTGTCCATCCAAGGCTTATTAGACAGACTAAGCCCAGTTGAAGATATTTTCTTTTTAATAAAACCAGTAACTTCTTTACACCCAACCGTCTGGTTAATTAAGATTCCAAAACGAAGTTTATCTTAATCTCAAAATTCAAATTAATTTTTAGATTATATTAGATTAGCAATATAAGTATTTTGAAAATAAAATGACTTATCATAAAATGAATAACACATACATTTAAATTTAATTCTCATCATGAACTAAAGAAATATAATCTAAATAAATAAAAGAATCAGTGATTTAACCTTTCAGACTAACAGAAAAGAGCACAAGTTTTTTTGCCAGATTATTTAAAGAGGACAAACATCTAAATAAAACTATTACTCCTATGGCATAAATGTTAAAAACATTTCAAATAATAATTCTGTTAATGATTGAATAAGATTGGAGTCGAAAAACTGGATTTAAAAAATGGAGCAACAGAATACAAAATGATAAAAATAAACAAATTAAAATTGAGAAAATAAAATAAGTCCAATAAATGTGGTCAAATAGAAAGAAAAAGAGTTTTACCTGACCAGCAAATTCAGTTACCAAAATATATTTGCCAGTTATAAAAGAAATGTTTAACAAATAATTCTGATATATTATAAATTATGCATCCTTTAAAGTATCCGTCGACGTTAAAAACATCCTTTTTTGCCAAAAATCATAATTTCTTTTATTTTCTATTGTAAAATTTCAACTTTTAGGCTTCTAAATCTGTTTTTGTTTTGTCTCTTCAGTATTTTAAAGAAAAGTTACAGCTGTTTAAACATCAATGACAGCTGTCAAAACAAAACAAAGTAGAGCCTTCAGAACCGGAAGTTGTGAATTTAAAGCCTTTTAAAGAGCATTTTTTGGACAAAACTTTTTAAATTTTCATGAAGATTAGTTTACAGATTTTTCTAGTATTTTTAATAATCAGCAACTTGGCAATTAGATAGTTTCGAAGCAAGAAAGTGTGGGGAATTTTAAACATGTATTTTAATTTTTTAATAGTTAAAGTTGCTTTCATAAACTTCAAATGTGCTTTTCTCATAACGGTATTTTTAATAAAATGGTGAAACTTGAAATTTGATTTCTCAAAAAGTTCTTAAAATATTTTGTTGAAAATTATTATGAATGCTTTTGATAGTATTTACTAGTAAATGACCTAAAAGCTTTAAATTTGGATAATTTTTAATGATGTTACACTCATAGTTAGCTATAAAGGTAATGAAAATTCGTTAAAAATTCAATGTGTATGATTTTGAAGGGCCAAAATGTTTTACCAAATGTAAATTAAGCAAAGATTTTAGGTGATTCACTAGTCCAGTGTATAAGAAATGTGTTGCGTCAAAAAATATTGAAATAATTTAATTTATTAAAAAATTAGACCTTTTGAAAAAACCCAATTTTTTTTACTAAATTTTCTTTATTTATTAGAAATTTTATAAAAACTTCTCCAGGAATAATTTTTTTAAATGCAATTCTCTATGATAATATAAAAAATAAATCTAAATATGTAAAAACATGAACTAGTTTCTATGCTTGAAGAAAAAAGTTCTCTGAACGTACACAGATACCTTAAATGACACCATTAGACGAATGAGTATCAATGAATAAAATGAATACTAACTGGATGATACTGTTTGAGAAGGCTATGCATCTGTTCGACTTCTTCACTCTGCAATGTCTTCATGATAAATAAGCGATCATATGACTCATAGAATTTGGCCCCACTTCTTCCGGGGGAACTAATTTCAACTGGTTGTGACTTAGTAAGCGAGTTCTAAAAAATAAACAAAGATATCAAAATACAGTATATGCATCTGTGTTGAATTGAATCTACTGTGTTTAAATATCCGAAAACATCAACTTTGCCTTGTAATTGTAATGTAGTTTTTATTACTTTAATTTTATTTTCAGCTGAGAAACATATATACAATATAGTTTATATGTATAAAAGAAGACTGCATTTTTTTATACTTTCTCTATAAATAACTGTTCAATAAAATAGTATGTTTCCAAAAGATAAGAATAGTACTGAGATTAATAAATTAGCTAATCCTGAGGTAAAGAATATTTAAATAAATGTTAGTTAATGTTTTATAACTTTTTAAGGACAGCTGTAACAAATATTTAATTTTTGAGAGACAATTCTTTAATAGTGTAACTTTAAAGGCCTTATCACATAACAGTATGTACATGTTAGAAAAAAAGCAACAGATTCAGCTTAGGATTTCTTTTCCTGTTGAAGAATATGTGGATTTTTTCAGTGAGAGTGAGAAACTTTCAATCAATTAAAGGCCTTTAATCAATTGAAAATTTTTCACTCTCACATGAGAAGTCCATGTATTATTCAACAGGAATAGAAGCTAAACTGAATCTGTTGCTTTTCGAAAACATATGTGTTCATATGTGATAAAATGTTAAAACATTTAAAAGATGATTACCAGTTAATTTTCAAGTTTCTTTTCACTGCTTTGCCTTCTAACTCTAATATTATATACAATATTTCATAAGAGTAAAATGGCATTAAGAACATTATTTCCGATAATGCTTGTACTTTTATTTTTAAAAATATGTGATTTATTTAGGAATATTTTTATGTGTCCTAATATTACTATTTATCAAATTTAAATACACTTGATATAGTCCTTTTAGAAAAACCTATATATCAGTACATTTAAAGTAAACACAGTCCCTTTTTTCTAAAAAAAAATGAGATTTTTGCATGTTAGTATATGATTTGTTCTCTTTTATGTGATAAAACAATTATCTCCATTTCCTAAATTTTAGAGATTTAGTCAATTGGAAAAGACACTCTGAATCAACATGGTTTCAAGGTAAAGATCTCCATTTGGACATAAATATCTTATTGTACTATTTTCATATATTTACAGGTACTATGCCTTCTCTATTTGCTCAAAAACAGAAAGCTTTTTGCTAACGACTGACCATACTTAAACAAATCTGTAAAAAATATTTTCTTGTAAATTTGAAATTATTAACAGTGTCCATTCCTTCTGATGTACAAATATATATATACATTTTAATGGTTAAAAAAAAACCTTTTTTTAACTGAGAGCAAAATTTGGAATTTGAAAAGATTAAATTAGAGGCAATGGTATTGGGAAAATCCTAAATTTCAGTCACTCAACTTGCAGATTCATTTTCTGAGATTAGAATTAACAAAGCTTGTGCTGGACATCCCTTCATTTGTTGATGCAAGCAACCAGCCATTATACACTCATTCAATTTTTATTTTAGTTCTATTTTGATTTTATTATTAATATTAGTTTATCTCTAGTTATTTATTTCTTCTTGTCATTTGTTAATATTAATTCAAATAAACTGATACTGTTGAGATTCTCTTCAAATTCCAATTGTTTGGGATATAATAGCTTTTTGCTTATTTTCACCTTTTTTTGTAACTAAAAATTGAAAATATAAGAGCTTTAATTATTTTGCTTAAACTTAAAAAAAAAAACTATTTCTATATTTTGATTTCTTACTTTTTCCCGTTTACTATTACATTCAAAACGTACCATTAGTCATGACTCCAGAAATGTTTTTTACAGCACACTGATTTTAAATAAACTATGAAAAGGACTAAACCTTTGTTTTAACTAAACTATATATATTATTTCATACTGGTCCATTATCAAAGTGTGGCTTGTAATCATGCATAAGATTTTAAATGTGGACCTCAAGCTCTTACAAGTTAAAAACTCCTGTTATATTATACTCTATAAATCTCTGCAAATTACAATAAAAAAACCAACTGGTAAAATTATTAGAAATTAATTTAGCCAAATAAAATAAATAAAAAACCTGTGTTTTTAAGTAACATAGAATGTTATCATTTAAAATGTTTCCACGAAAGCAAAGACAGAGTACTTTAAAATATTTAAAAACTTCAACAATGATTACATTTCATGGCACATTGATCCATTTGCAATATCATTCTTTAGAATAGAAATCCATTTGGTTTGGTTTGAATCACCACAGTCTAAAGGCCCCTCCACACTATGGTCCACTGCAAGTCATCACTGCCATCTGGACATGGTATGATTTTTCATGGTCAATAGTGGCAGACAATAAAATAGCCTTGGCGGACGTTGGCTTCCGAGGTGGTTTTTATCCAAAGATCAAAGGCAGCAAGATGTACAACTAAAGTGCACAGTAGACTCTATGGACAAATTCACGTGTTTGGCTCTTTTAGTGGCCCAGCGTTTGGATGCAACCCATGAACAATCGTTCAAGGTCCCTATCAGGAAGTGGTGAACAATTGACCATAGTGTGGAGGCTACATAAGGTTTTGTAACACAAGAGCCAATGAAATCCTTATCTACTGCTTAAAACCATCTGAAAGATTAGGAACATTCATGCCAGCAATGGGATTCAAACCCATGAACTCTGACACCAAAGAGCAGTTCCCTACTTGTTAGGCTATCATTCACTGTAAAAATCCTTTGGAGATCGATGTGTTATGTATGCCACTATCAGATGAGTGAAGCACTAATGCTTATCTACTTGCATTGTTCTACCATACTATAGCAACAGTATACCATCCCCAATGAGAGTTTCCCTAAGTGGCATGTCATTGTAAGAGGCTTAAGGACTGATACTTACATAATGGTCATTAAAATATAGAAGGAATAATATAATGACATTTCCCCAATTTTTCCTCCTAAATTTCTTAAAATTTTCTGACATATCATAGTCATACATTTCTCATAAATATGTTAGATTTTGATTCAGCAGAGACTGCATCTTCAATCTGCATCAGGTTGTCATTTTTTGCATTTATATCTAAAAAACATAATTTTAAGTATATGTTGGTACAATTTTTCCCATGTGGATTTATCCAATAACTATATAGTTATAATTTATTACCTAAATAATCTAAATCAGTATATATATATTGTCACGAAGATTTGAATGAACACACCGTTTAACCTAACAGACAAATTTAAGGAAGCAAAGTAGCAACTTGCAACTTTACAAGATCGAGAAGTCGCCTACAACTAATGGGTGTCAGCTTTTATACCCGAACAGAATATTTGAGAAATAACTAATTTACATAATAAAGAAAGATCTAGAATGTTAGAAAACGTAAGGCAACAATAAATCACATTTTTAAATTAAAAATCCATACTTAGGACCAACTGCCATGGCAAGCATCGAACCCACAAACTTCGGGTCTGGATCTCGTGCTTTGACCATTCGGCCACTGAGCTCATTGGCCAAGTTTCTGTATGTGGCAATATAAATAATATAGCTAAATTTTACGTTATCTTAAAATAGTAAATGACCTTACCTTAAAACAAAATAACATCTTTTTAAAGCTATTTAAATAAAATATAAAACCACTTTTCTTTAATTTGAAGTTTTAATTTCAGATGGTTATTGCTCTTTTGGAGATTGAAAAAGAGACCTTTTACATGAGTTCAATTTTGGAAAATTTCCCAATATTTGCAGAGTGTTTAAAAATACCTAGATATTTTTCACAGTCATAAAGTGTCATGTGTCACAAAGGGGTTAATAGTTCGTAAATTTATTAAATGGTAAATTTCAATAAATATTCAAATTTTTTTTAATTGGCATTTAACAAAATCTAACATTTAGTTACATTAGTAACATTTAATCTTTTAATTATTAAACATTTAATTTTTAGTTTATTAGTAAAATTAACATTTAGTAACATTTAATCTAACATTTAGTTACAAAAAATAAACATGGATTTCTAATCTGAACATATATGCAAGAAGATTTTAATGTCAGTATGAACTCATAACTTTACAATATGTGCACTCATACAAAAATCAAATAATATCCTTACCATATAATCCACATCATCTATACTGAAACGTTCTCTTAAGTTTCTGAACACAAGAGGGCAGTATTCTTTTACCTTAAAATGGCTTGGCATACTTTCTCTATAATGTAAAAAATTTCAAAAATGTCACTTTTAGAAAGTAACAAAATTAAAAAAACAAAAAGAATGCTCATTAACAAAAAAAACTTTACTAAAACACAAAAAATTAAAAGATAGTCAGAAATGACATTCATAATGGCAAATTTCTGGACCTAATTATGTAAAAAAAAAAAAAAAAATATATATATATATATATATATATATATATCTAATAAAGAGCATTAAAGTATTCCTTTACAAAAGTTATATTACAGATATTAGATAGCAATGGAGTTTTTTCTTCTTTTATTAAAAAATTCATAATATTATTGGCATAAAAAATGTAAATTGACTGCAAAATGTATATGTGAAAATCTATTTCAAATGTTTTCTTTCCTTTATTAGAAAAAAAAAAAAACCTGTATGCTTAGAAGTAATCTTTCAGAATAAGTCATATACAGTCTATTTTTCAAAAATCACACTTATTATTACTATAATAATGTATAAATTTTTTCTACTGTGAAAAACAGCTACAACTTAAATTTTAATTTTACCCAATTTAACACGGCTGGACCTAGAAATTTTTCCCCATTAGCAAATGGAAAAAATGCCTCCACCCCAAGCTTAAAAATGATTTAAAATTTTCAATAAAACCCAATACTGTCACATTGTCTGTTAAAATTGATGTTCTACCCGCATATTATCTTTTTTATTTTATTTTTCTTTGTAAACTGCGAGTGGCAACAAACGATATTTTTTTAGTAAAAACATGGTTGTTCTTTCATATGTGAAAAAAAATGACTCTTGAGTTACTTTTGTGTTTTGGTATATTAATATTATTTAAGCCATAAATTCTTCTATGTGACATTTTCTGTGTTTTAAAGATCTCGCATACGTAAATATAATAAAAGGTGTTTTATATTAAAAGTGCGTTGTTTTTGAGCAACTAACGCCATTGAGAACATACTTCTGAATTACTTCAGCATCATACTTCTGATTTCGAAACCCAAACGGAACAACTACTGCAATATTTGTATTTACATAATATTTTTGAGTTCTAATTCATGCAGTTTTACCCCTCCTAAATTTTGCCCTCAGTCACCTATCTTGCTTTTGCCTTGGGCCAGCCCTAACTTTAATTAAATTACCCTTTGGGCAGTTCTAGGACCAGCTTGGACCTACTTCCCTCAGGACCAGCAGAAGTAGTGGAACCCTTCCTAGCCAATTCATCAGTAAGCTCATTATCCTGTATACCCAATGTGACTAGGTACCCATTAGAGACTGACATTGCTACAGGGTCCCCACAAATCATAACACAGTATCCCCACTCTTTTTCTAGAAAAAAAAAATAAATAAAGAATTTTTAAGGACTTTCTAAGGACCAAAGTAACTTTTTATAAGGACCTACTTGAAATACACAGCATAACGACATAAACCCTATTTCCTAAGGAACATATTTTAATAATTATGAACCAGACAAGGCATGTTCAATAAATGCCCTACAATATTTCAGAATTAAGTTTTTAAAAATACCTAAAAATTAATATAAGATAAACCTATTTGACAAAAACATTTTTAAAAATGTACATCTAAAGTTTTTTGAGTGATCAAATAAAAAATAAATTGTGAATGAAATATAATATTATAAACAGTACTTTCTGAGGGTTTAAAAATGACTGTATGTATATATATGTGTGTGTGTGTGTATGTGTGTATACTAGCTGATTATACCCGACGTTGCTTGGGAAAGCAGAAAGTTTTAGACTTTTCTATTACATTCAGTGCAAA
Source organism: Pardosa pseudoannulata (assembly GCA_032207245.1). Lineage (NCBI taxonomy): Eukaryota > Metazoa > Arthropoda > Arachnida > Araneae > Lycosidae > Pardosa > Pardosa pseudoannulata. Next base: position 158,525,061 of record CM063506.1, on the reverse strand, counting down.
GAAAATTAAACTTTTATAAGTTGCTGAAATATCTACAACTCCCCTCCCCAACCTCCATGCTTCGTTTAATTAAAATCTACATGACTGTTAGCTATTAGGAAAAGGGCACCAGGCTTTATAAACCTTTTCAGTATGCGAAAGATTATTTATTTGAAAAAAAGTTTTCTAGCCTGTGACCATAAAAAGTACTAAAAAACTAAAAGTATTTTCATATTTTTTTAAGGATATCATGGAAAGTTATTTTGAATTACTACAGAAATACACTGACAACATATATGTATTTGAGAATTTTCTTTATTATTAATACTGCCTTTTTGGCGAGAAAATGTAATGAATGTTATGAACATTAATGAATATTTTATATATCCTTTGATCAGTACTTATCACCTGTACTGGTGTTCTTAGAACGGGTCTGAGGCAAGTTTAACTCTGAACTTACAAAACCAGAAAGTTTGGAGAGTATGGTGGAAACTGATAAGAAATCATGTGACAATGGATAAATTGATCAAGTTCTAATTTTAAAAAATTAAAGAGTTTTTAAGGACCTTTGACAAAAATTAAGTAGATTTAAGGGCCCTTAAAAATGAAAGCTAAAATTAAAGAATTCTTAAGGACTTTTAAGGATTATGGGAACCCTGTAACATGATGTGAGGCCCCTTTATGCATCAGAAAAAGTCCTTAAGTCGTAAATTCTTAAACAGTCTTTGTTAATTTAATGTTTCTGCAAGTTATTGTTCACATGTCTGCTTAATGTTCTCTATCTTGAAAAATTCAGAATTGCTAACTTTAAATGCATATTAAAAATTGTATATTCCTTGCATCCACTCTCTGAATATTTTTCCTACAGTTAAAATTCTATTTATTAATTTTTTATGTATCTGTTTTGTTTCAAAACAAAAGTTTTTAATATCAGAAAAGTATAAAACAAGAAGATATTCAAATGAATTCTGAGTATACTTTATAAACATAATTAAACGAAAATTATATTTAAAATGTTATAACACTATTGTAATTATAATTATGCAAATACTGAAATAGTTTGAAGATACACTAGTACTTAAGTTGAATATAGATTACTAAAATGGTATATAACACAACATAATTTAGTGATTTTTATATTTAGAACTGCAATTGATAATACAAAACAATAAAAACTATCCTAAAATTCACTTTCTAATTTAAGATATATTAACAGATTTAGAAAGTATTATATCATCAAAATATAACATTTGAGAGAGTTAAAATACACTATTAGGAATTCTAAGATACATAGAATAAATTTTTATTTTCTAAAAATTCAATGTCTAATTTTTTAAAATATTTTTCCTTAAAATACACTCATTTAAAACTATACTTACTTATTAAAATGGTGGTTATCAACTTTTATCTTGCTGAAAGCTTTAAAATCATCTGGCAGAAGCATCACAGGTACATTTACATGAGTTAATTCATTTATCTAAAAAAATCGCAATTTTAAATTGCATCTCATTCAATTCAAGTATATATAAATAAAAAATATATGAAGTATAATTTTATACTTACAGTATGATTTATACCCCACATGAACACACTAATTAATGGTTCATTAGCACGGAATAATTTTGCTTTTTGGTACTTTGGCTTGAAATGTTTCTTTTTTAATTTGCTGCTACCTTTTTGCGTTAACGATGCCATCTAGAAAATAATTTTTTCACAGTAAGTTTTTGAAATTTATTTCAAGAAGAAAAAAGAATAAAATTGCAATTAGGTAGAAATGTAAAATGAATAATAAGTATTCAAGCATAAATCCTATATAAATTTTAACATGGAGTTAATGATGAATAATATGTATATTCAGATGCATACAAAAAAGAAATAATGATAATTCAAGAAAATTAAGGATCTTTAAAATTACAGCTATGTGATACCAAAAAGGTTCAATTACTATAAAAAAAAACAATTTTAAAATAATATTGGTTGATTAGGTAATTGTGTTAATATAATAGGAACAAAATTTAACACTTTAATCTAAAAATAATGAATAATAAAGATTAAGCATTTAAGTTATATCCAAATCACAATAATATAATATTAATAACTTTTAAAAATGACATGCAAATAGTAATTTTCAAATTATATTTATGATACCAAAAATTTTACAAATTACATAAAAATAAGATTCCTTAAATTCAGATTCATTTCTTTTCAGTTTCTTTTTTTCTTTCCAATGCAGGTAACAGACATATATCTTTATACCAAACATGGCTGCAAAGTTGTTACTCACTTAGCACCACAAGGAGAGTATATGTAACTTAATACTACAGATGCAAGTAAAATTCAGGGTTCCCTTCTTTTTCCAGAACAAAAATTAAGCACTTTCTAAGGAACAAAGTAACTTTTTATAAGGACCTACTTGAAATACACGGCACAACAACATAAATCCTATTTCCCGAGGAACATATTTTAATGATTATGAATCAGATAAAGCATGTTCAATAAATGCCCTACAATATTTCAGAATTAAGTTTTTAAAAATGCATAAAAATTTAATATAAGATAAATCCAGTTGACAAAAACTAATTTTGAAAAAATGTACATCTAACGCTTTTTGAGTGATCAAACTAAAAATAAATTGTGAATAAAATACAATATTATAAACAGTACTTTCTAAGGATTTAAAAATGACTGATATATATATATATATATATATATATATAGATAGATAGATAGATAGATATGTATGTATGTATGTTTATACTAGCTGATTATACCTGACGTTGCCTGGGAAAGAAGAAAGTTTTACACTTTTTTATTACATTCAATACAAGAAAAATTAAACTTTTATAAGTAACTGGAATATCTACAACCCCCTCCCTCCATGCTTCGTTTAATTAAAATCTGCATGATTGTTAGCTATTAGGAAAGGGCAGCTGACTTTCTGCTTTAAATGTTTTCAGTATGTGAAAGATTATTATTTGTGAAATAAGTTTTCTGCTCATGACCATAAAAAGTACTAATAAACTGAAAGTATTTTCATAACTTTTTAAGGATATCAAGGAAAAGAATTTTGAATTACTACAGTAATGACTACACAACATATATGAGGATTTTCTTTATTATTAATACTGTACTTTTGGATAGAAAATATAAAAGAATGTTAGGAATATTAACAAATATTTATTTACTATTTACAAAGAAATTTCCAATAGTGCAATTTCACATACACAAATAATTTTATTTTGAAAGTTCAACAGATATCTTTTCTTGTTTCAGAAATTTTTTTGCTCAAGTTCTGTAAGTCAGCTACATTTTCTTTTATATCTTTCCAGGGAAGAAATTGATTGCATTCCAATTTAAAAATTAAGGAGTTTTTAATGACCTTTGACAAAAATTAAGTAGTTTTAAGGGCCCTTAAAAATGAAAGCTAAAATTAAGGACTGTGGGACCCCTGAAATTGCCCCCACAAGGTCCTTATCATTTAGAAGCTGGGACCAAGCAGAAGACCCTGAGGTTTGGCCTGCCACCTCTAAAGGTATTGTTTGGGAACTTATAAAACATTGCCAACACAAACCTATTTTACATACCCTAGCCATTCACTGCCATTGATGAACATGGCAGAACTTTGGCCAGCTCGACCCTAGAAATCAATCAATCACCTAGTTATGAGATTGATACCTTTTGTCAACTTAACTACTGCAACTTCGTATTTTAATGTTATAAAATTATCTGAGAAGTGTACTTGCATTTTAAAACTTAATATGTGTTGAAACATATTCAATATTTATATTGCAGCTAGTATAAATAACTGCACATTTCAAACTGAAATTGTTATAATATATTTTTCAAAAGAATAGTTTTAAAAGCTAATAAATTTTATATACACAATTCTACATGAACTATTAAAATAAAAATGACTTTTACTTATTAAATGCAGAATGCTATTCTGTTTTCAAACTTTACATCTCCTAGAGAACTTTTTAAGAATTTATTTTAAAGCAATGAAAGGAAAATATTTCATTTTCAAGAATGATTTATTGCATATGAAAGTGCTTATCAGCTTATTATTTTAACTACAAAACATCTCTGGGGCCTACCTCCATACAGAAAATAGTACTCAAGATATGCAATATATAACAGGGTTAGCACACTTTTTCACATACAGGCCAATTTCGTAATTGTTTTCCTAGGGCCATAACTAGGTCTTTTAGCACCCGTGGCAAAAAACCAGTCTGCACCCATGCCACCAAATATAGTGAGAAAATACATATGCCTGTTTTATATACATATATATCATATATTCAGAATGTACTCACAAAATATTTTGTTAATTCTTAAAATGTTCTTACCATATTAGTTTAAACAAATTTTTCTAGTTTTCCTTATTAATACTTAAAAATAATTTTTGAATAGTTTGGGAATATTATTTTTCTGATAAACTGAATTATTTATTTGAGGGGATTATATTTTATTTAAACGTTAAATTTTCATAAAAAATTGGCAAATTTTTAAAATTAAATTTAGTTTTAATAACTTATTAAATTCAAAATTTAAAACAAATACACAGATTTATATTAAGGCATATTAGAAGTGTTTGGTAAACATTTTGTAAGAATCTATAACACATTTAGTCTCTACAAGCATTTAAAAAAAAAATTCATTAAAAAAATAATTTATAAATATATTGGATTTTACAATAAAAAAGTTTTTTTTCAACTTTTCCTTGTTTCTACTTGGGGCGAATCGTTCTCTTTCGGACCCCATTTTCCTCATGGTTCGACACCCCTAAGACTGATGCGGCCGTGGCAAATGCCACCTTTGCCACTCCTTAGTTACGACCCTGTGTATTCCAAAGAAAGTGGGTTATCAAACACATGTTGTGAGCAAAAAACTATAGATAGTTATATGCCTTTATATGAAATAGATACAACATAATGTAGATATTACCTAATTTTATTTTGTCTACATAGTATACACAAAATAAAATTAGATAATATCTATATTATGTTGTCTATATTAGGTTGTTATATTAATAGGTAACAATATATAATCGCTACATTTTTCTAATAGTTTTACTGAGTAATTTTATTAACACAAGTATGGCTGCTTGCCAATGGTGTTGGTGATTAAATTTTCCAAATACAAACTTTTTAGTACACAACAAATATATAATTAATGCAATACAAAAGACTCTCTATGGATTTTAAACATTTTAAGAACATTTCCTTATAAATGACAAATTACTCGAGTGAAATGTATGAAACTGCTTATATTTTGATGATATATCATTTATACTGGATTCAAAAGATGTGTTAAAGTATTTTAATACTTTAACACATCTTAAAAACAAATAACTATGAGTTTTTCTCAATATTAATTTTTGCCTATTTAAAAGAAAAATTAAAAATGTTTTTACCAAAATACTACTACAACAGATAAAAAATTGCATAATGAAATATTTATTCATTTGCCTAAGTAATTATTTGTGAGCCCCTAGAAATTGTGTGGCTAAACTTTAAACGCTACAATAAAGGAATAATTTTTCTCACTTTAGATAAATACTTAATTTTAAAATTCAATTATTACTCTATATACTATGTAGTAATATACTACTACAACCATCTTAGAAAACATTAAAATTATTACTTTCACATAAATTTGCAATAATCGAAGTTTATAAAAGTTCATTTTTGCATCTCCCTTACAAGTCATTTTATTTCAGTCATTATAAAAGTATAAATGGTACTTTACTATATCATTAAAAATTTTACTCGAAATAAAAAATATGCAACTTATTGCGAATTAATTTTATTAGATATTTCTTAATAGAGGGAAACATATAATGTGGTTTTCTATTCAGTTTACAAAAATGTTTTTTCAAGCATATAAATATGATTATTAAAAGGCAATTTCATGCTTTGTCATATCAACTTAAGATGTAAACAGGAGATGTTTTATGGCTGTCGAAACTATCATTTGTTTTTACTATGATGTAAAACATAAATGAATGCAGTATATAGTATATTACATTGTTAATTTAAAAAATAATAATAACAATATTAGCAAAATAATTTAATGCAACTGGATTTTTTTTCAACAAGAATATTCAGTTGTTAAACCTACAGCACATCATGAAAACATTACTCCCAACTAGAGGGCTAACTAACAATTATTTAACAAATACTGTTCTACTGATATACACTCAAGAGCCAAAACATCATGACCACCCCTTCATTTTGCAATGAACTCGCTTGGATGCTGTGGAAGGCATGTGCACAGCAGTTAAATACCATTTCCACCTGAGTGGAAATGGTATTTAACTGCTGCTGAAGAGTCTGAAGAATCATTCTTTCACTTACTTCTGTGTGTTATGGAAAAGGCTGCAGATCTAAGTGATTTTGATACAGGGCAGATTGTAATGGCTCGGAACAAGTATTTCCAAAACTGCACGACTCGTGGGTTATTCCCGATCTACAGTTGTTAGTACTTATGCAAAGTGGATGAATGCGGTGAAACCAGCAGTAGACGACATGGTGTTGGATGTCCACATGCTATCAAAGAAAAAGGTCGTCAGAGACTGTCTCTCAAGGTGAAGCAAAACTGGAGCCAGACAGTGACTCAGCTGACAACCCAATATGATGCAGGGCCAAGTAGAATAGTATCGGAGCACACTGTTCAGCGGACACTGATATGGGGCTATGCAGCAAACGTCCCACTCATGTGCCTTTGCTGACCTGTCATTCATCATGCCGATGGCTGTGTCAGGATATGCTGTCTTCCAGGCGAACAGTTGCTCCCTCAATGTACAGTAGGTCATACACAGGCTGATGGTGGCGGTATGATGCTTTGGGAGACATTCTCTTGGGCATCTCTGGGACCCATGGCTGTGGTAGAGCAGACCATGAATGCTACAGGGTATCTGAACATCACTGCGGACCAGTTGCACCTTTACATGTCCTCTGTTTTTTTAACTGGAAATGGAATGTTCCAACAGGACAACACCCCGTGTCACAAGGCTAAAACTGGGCTGAAGTGGTTCCGGGAACATAATGCTAAATTCCAGTTAATCCTAGCCGCCTAACTCAGTGGATCTCAATCCGATAGAACACATTTGGGATGTCACGGGAACTCAGAGTTCAAAGACCACCCATTTGCAATATCTTGGTATTGCGTAACCGTTGCTTAAACATCTGGCACAATCTGTCTCCGGCCATCTACCAAGGACTTGTGGCATCTATGCCAAGACGAGTTGAAGTTGTGTTGCGTGCCAAACAAAGGGCCAACTCGTTATTGACAGGTGGTCATAATGAATGGGTTCTTGAGCGTAAGTATTGATTAATAACAATCAGAAATAATAAAGAAAAAAATAAATCTAAAAAAGAATGACCTCGCACTTTAGTAAATTAATTCAATAAATATTCCAAAAGGAAATGAACCATCAGACAAAATTAAATGATAAATTTTACCAAATTCTTAATAATTGAAAGGTTATGTTGACACATGAATGTATAAATTTACTATTAATTACCTAATAATTTTTAACCACTTAAAATATGTTTCAAGTTAAGGAAAATTTTAAAGTGACAATCTATCAATAACAGAAATCTTTCAAAATGTTCGGTATAAATATCAAAATTTATTCTGATTCTTCTTAATTGTGAAATATTTTAAAAGTATGAATAATTTTGAAACAATAAATTATATTTTTGGAGATAAAATTTTAAAATTCTTAACTTTGGAAATCAAACAGTTTACAGTATAATTAGTTTCAAATGTAAAATTAAGATATCTGCGTAAAATATTATAGTATGTTTTAGTATAATTTCACATTGTAATAGATTAAAACATTTATTGTTTTAACAAAAAAATAATAATTTAACTTATCTGCAGAAGCTCTAAAAACACATTAATAAATACAGCATCGACAAGTACAATGTAGTATTCAGTTTGCATGCAAATATTTAAAACTATGATAGTATTATATAGTTTAAAATAATTCTAATGATATAAATTTTTTAAACAATTACTTGAATTTACAAAAATAAAAAATTACCAGACATATCTCATGTGTTTATTTACTTTTTTATTAGTTATGGAGAAATGATATGATTTTGTCAAATAGTATGCTTATATAATTTGCCTAAGAATGTATCTTTTATTTCATAGTAAACTCTTTGAACTCATTTTAACAAGCAAAAGTACTTATGAAAATTAGAAATAACTAAAATAGAGACTCTTCTTTAAGACTTATAAAAAGAAAAAATGTTTAAGCGAAATATTAGACACATATAAACAAATACTTTTAAATTCTCAAACTAGTCTCATCAACTATTAGAGAAATGTTTCCCCCATCCAGTTCACCTTCCAAAATTTTACTAAATTAGAATTTTACATTTCAATTCAAAAACAAAAAATTCTTAATAGCATAAACGATATCTTAATTACACATATCACGATCTCAGATAGTGAAAATTTTTCATTTGATATATTTATTGTTAGTATTACAATTAATGTTATTAAATACTAGTACAAACTAAACACACGAGTAATATCTCATAATTCTATTTAAATTCTCTTTACATAAAATCATAGAAATAAAACGCAAATAATCAATTATTTTTCAAAACAAACACGGCTAACTACGCCGACGATAAAAAAAAAATTTGTTTCAAATATTTAAAGAAATTTGAGAGCTGAGACTCATATTAGTAAATTCTTTTCATAATTTTACAAACAGATAACTAACAGTCTTTAACAGTCTATAAGAACGAAAACTAAATTAAAACACCGACTATATTTTGACAACAAACCCCTCGAAAACATTTAAATTTCAAAGCTTCACAATATTAAAATAACACGATACAGGAAATGATAGAAGTTACAAATACTAACATTTTTGTCAATATTTCGCTCCTTTCTTAATATTATCTCTAATGTATAATAATAAATTGCAGGTTAGTGAATTTCCGGCATAGAGAAGTTTACACCAATCTCCTCAAAATTTCCCGACATTTTTCCTTCTGATGTTGGGCTGGGTAGTTGCCAGAAATCTCTCGATGCATGCTAAATAATACACAACGGTTGAAATTTTTAAGAAAATAGCTTAATTTGAAAATAAAATAACTTTCTACAGCAACAAAAAACTGGCTTTTATTTAACTATTATTAATTAAATAATTATTTAAATATTATTATTTAAATAAAAGCGTAGTAAAAATATGGATTCAAAGTTGTTTTTAATTATTATATTAGTGTTTTTAGAGTTTGTTTTGCAGTTTTTCAAAAACTCCTTGTTTATTTTGCCTTACATTAATTAATAATTAATATACTTGTATTATATAAAACTATATATGGGAACACACAGAAAAAACTACCCGCAGGTGCTTGATCCCACAAGTAATTGCTTTGCTTAAGGTCAACTATTATTAAAGGTCTCCTTGTGGTCAGGTCCCCATTCTCAATTCTAACGTGCTTGACATTTTAATTAATTTTATAGTTGAAAAAATTGCCTTAATATTAGATATTGTAAGGGCATTTTAACAAATACATTTATCTCCAAGTAGCAGTAGTTCAGTTAGCTCATAATCGGAGGGTTGTGGGTTAAAGGCTCGAGCCGTCTAAAGATCTTTTGTGTTCATTAATAGCGGTAGGTACATAAAATCAGGATTGCAATGTCCTCCAAGTCCGATACCTTTGGGGATGGCAGGTCAAACGTGGGAGTTTTTTTGCTTGTCCCTGCTTCTAAATTAAGAGGACCCATTTGAGCACCAAGACACTCTTTCCCCATAGCAATGATATACAATCAAAAGGCCCTTCACTCTGGCTCATGTGCTCGGTTTGTCCAAGTGGAAATTGAGATAACTACAATATTTAATTCCTAAGGACAGATACGCTGTATGTTTTTTGTGGACTGATTAGAAATTAATGTGAAACTATAAAAACTATATATTCAAAGGTGTTTTATTAGGAGTTAAAATTTACATTTCGTTTTATCAGAGACGATTAAAATACACTTCGAATAATTCAACGATACATAACCGAAAGCTTCAATACTTAGTAAATGTTTGTATAACTATGACTTTATTGGAGGAAGGCATTAAATGCGATTCAGAAGTTAAAAAAAAAAAAATACTAAACACATAAGCTGAGAATGAATATAAGAAAATCATTTGAAGAAAAGGATTAGGTTTTAAATATGATAAACGAATAAAGTAAACATCTGAGGTAATTAAAAGCAGAAATTGGATTTTATTCAACAATAAAAGGTGCAATAAACGGTGTAATTATGGAAGGCAGACTATTAAAATGGATCTCAAAAATAGTGTACGTAATATAGTTTATTTTCCCAAGCCCCATGTTGAGAAGCACTGATCTAGAGTGTAATAGACTTTTCATTTTATAGCAGAAACACTAAAAGCTCCATCTCTTACGCAGTGGGAAAACTCATTGATTCGCTGGTATAGATCGCTTTTTACAGTTCTAGCTATTGTCTTGGCGTCACTGCAGTTCAGGGTGCTCCCGGTACTTGATTCTTTATCTATGTTTATCATCGCCAAGTATGCGAATTTTTCTACATATGGCAACCTGAGGGCTTTTCAGACTACAGTTGTGTGTAAAATATTCTTTTACTGTTTTAAATATTTTAAAACTCTGCACTTTCCCACCCATAAAAATACCCATATTTTCTGTTAAGTTTCAGTGTGATTTAAAAATTTTAAAAACTGTTCTCCATATGTTTGCAAATTTAAAAATTTTGTACAATCTGTGTATCTATTTTGTCTATACTGTGTTTTTTGTTATATAAATACTTAATAGTTTTAGCTTTTTATTACATTTTATTGCTATTTTAGGTGTTTACCGATCATCTTAAAACCCTTGTTAGTGATACTATAAAGTAAAAAAAAAAAAAAAAAAAGGAGACGCCCTGAACTGCATTTTTATAAATGTCTTTAAATTAAGATAGGAGTGGCACACGGGTGTCAAGAGCTTCCATGATTAGCCAAATTAAAAATTCCCAGAATTGTTTTACATGAACCGAGATAGAAAATCCCGATTTAATAAAAAGTTTATTATTGCAAATCTAGAGCCTGTTGTTTTGTCAATGGTTGACGGTTAGTTTGGTGAAATGTTGACTACAGTTTTTTGTTTGGAAATACAAGTTTTGACATGCTTTTAACACGCCACACATCTGGCCATATGTGATATCCTTTATAAGAAATGAGTGGATGTCGAAGAAAGCCCTGTTTAACAGAAAATATATCACACGAACACAATATTGATGAAACCGATAAGCTAATTGGAGATTTAGACGAAACGTTTGATTTAGAATTTGAAGGTGGTATAGCAACAGATGTTGTATTTCATATTGGTTATGCAGGAAAAAATATTACTGATATACCGTGATTTCGGGTAATGTCAATTTATATGGGTTTCTTCTTCTTTATTGACTCGGCAGCCCTCCAACCAACCATTGACTTTGGAAATCTGAATTAGAATTTGTTTTGGAGTTTAACGGTTAACACGATGACTACTAAGACCAGAAACAACTGTTTAAGTCAGATACCGTACGGCTACCAACATCCATACCAATAGCCGGATTCGAACCTGTTACTCCTTAGCCGAAAGGGAGTGCTCTGCACACCGATAAGTTATAAGAATCAGAGTTTGGAGTGATACGACCCATCTTTTACCATAAGAGAATAATGCGACAGGGACCTATGTTTAAAACGCCAATCTTGAAAGGCTACGAACAACCAAGCCACAGCGGGATTAGAACCCACGAACTCCAGTACTAAAGGGCAGAGCCCTATTCATTCGGCTTAAAACGTCGCTGGACTGGCGTAACAAGATAGCATACTGCGGAAGACTTTTTCGAGAAATGGACAATTGATCAAAGAAAAAGGAGTTTTATAAGTATCAACAGTTAATATTCACTTTCAAGCAAAAGTAATTGCTAAACAAATTAGAATTAAAAACTTTGGTAAAGTTGATTCAATGAACTTTTCCTTTTAACTAATTACCTTGTGTGGCCTATAGGAAAGGATGTCTATCTACTTGGAATTATGGTAAATGAAACCATAAACATGGTAAAGAATTTTGTAAAATTACTCAAAAAATAAAATTCTCAAAGCAGTATCTGGATGTGAAAAGGTAGATTTTTTCAGACACCAAAAGATGCTGGAATAGTTTACTAGCAATGCTTGAAAAATTTAAACACATGAATTTAGCGATTTCATACGCCTCAATTTTCATACACACACACACACACACATATATATATATATATATAAATAAACCCACACAAATTTTGGCAAATGCAGAGATTTTTGTTAGCTTATTACTTTACAATGATTTGATTAGAAAAAATTTCCCCTGTTTAACTTGCTTAATGACATACTTGAACTTTGGGGAGAATATTTTTCTTATTTGGCTTAAATACAGCTTTTGTAAGTAAATTTTTCAAAAAAAAAAAATGCACTCTTGGCTTATATTCAGAAATATAACAGTATTTGGCTCTTGTTTTTGAATGTATGTTGCTGATATGCAGTCAGTGTAGTAATTTTTCATCAGGAGGCAAATACATTAAAGGTAGTCAACTTCCAAATAATTTTTTATTTCATTTTTTTCCCTTTAAAGTGTGACTTATTAATTAGTGCATTTTCCCCAAAAACACTGCTTTCAGAACATGAAAGCAATTATCCTTCTTTTACACCTTTTTCTTCAGCTTTAACTCTATTACATCTGCATACCACATTTCCAGAAATTTCTAGTACTATTGGGTTGCTCGGAAAGTAATTTCATTTTTTCCCGACAGAGGATTTAATTGTATTTTTTTGCACCTAACTTCACATTTAAGCCATATAATTTTAATATGCTTTGAGAGCTCATATAGCAAGGCTTGTGCGTGAAAAATTCCAATTAATTCTACGCAGTAGTTTTTGGTTGCTGTCCTTTTAAATACGGAGAGCGATAAGCAGCATTTTCAACATTTCTTACTGTTTTACTACAGAAAGGGTAAAAATGCTGTTCAAGCCAGAAAGAAATTGACCGATGTGTTGATAGTACGCCAGTGCAGTGCCAGAACTGGTTCGCTAAATTTTGATCTGGCAATTTTGATGTCGAAGATACACCACGTTCGGTAAGGCCAGTTGAAGCTGATAAAGACACAATAAATGCATTAGTTGATGCAAACTGGCGAATAACAACACGTGAGATTAGATTGAGGTTAAATTTATCAAATTCAACAGTTTATGACCACTTGAAAGGACTGGGACTATCCTCAAAGCTCGATGTATGGGTTCTCCATGTTCTCACAGAGAGAAATCTGTGTTGCCGCATTGACATCTGCAATTCGCTTCTCAAACATCATGAAAATGATCCGTTTTTGAAGCACATCATTACTGGGGACAAAAAATGGGTTGTATATAACAATGTCAAATGCAAGAGGTCATGGATCAAAAAAGATAAACCGTCTCAAATCATTTCCAAAGACGATATTCACCAAAAAAAAGGTGATGCTGTCTGTTTGGTAGGATTTTAAAGGAATCGTCTTTTTTTTTTTTTTTTTTTAAAGCTTTTACCGAATAACACAACGATAAATTCGGAAGTCTAGTGTCATCTGCTGGACAAACTGAAAGATGCACTTCAACAGAAAAGGTCAGAACTAACCAACAGGAAAGGTGTAGTGTTTCACCCAGACAACGCGAGACCTCACACATGTTTGGTCACTCGCCAAAAGCTTTTACAGCTTGAATGGAATACAATGCCACACCCACCATATTCTCCAGACCTAGCACCATCGGATTATTATTTGTTCTGGTCATTACAAAATTTTTTAGATGGTAAAACCTTCACCTCAAATGAGGAGGTCAAAAACCACCTCAATCAGTTTTTTGCCAGCAAAGACCAAAAATTTTATGAGTGTGGAATTATGCTACTACAAGAAAGATGGCAAAAGGTGTTGAACCAGAACGGCTAATATATAATTTAATACAGTATTTGTGTATTATACGAAAACTGTCTTTCATTTCCACAAAAAAAAAAAAAAAAAAAAAAATAAAAAAAAAAAAACCAAATTACTTTCCAAACAACCCAATATTTCATTAAATATTCATATAAACAACAATTATGCTTAACTGTTAGGCATCAGTGTAACTTTATGTTTACTTAGCAAGCATTGCGTAATATGAATATGCGATATATGTAAATATCTGGACAATTATAAATAGTTAGTGTATTTATGAACTGTAAAAAACTCAAAAGGAATTATGGACATAACACATTTAAAAACAAACAAATCTTTATTTTTTTTTATAAAATTATAAAAAAGAAATGCGTAGACACAAGATGACAAAACTTTGAGCTCTGTCTTATACCTAAACCACAAAGAAATTTTTAATTTTAAAGGTTGCACATGGAAATATAAAAATTCTTAAAAATGAACAATGTAATGATTAAAAATGAAAATGAAATGTAGCAATTAAAAGATTTCCAACTCTTTCAGATGTAAATCCTGGCACCAATAACGAGGAGGCTCATGATAATATTGCACTGGTGAAGGTAAAGTAAATGCATCAATGTTACACTCCTTTTTGATCTCGATGTTTTCTATGTGATGCTCAATCATAGACCTCCTAGATATAAAAAAAATATATATATTTAAAAGTATGACACTTATTACATAAATTTAATAAAATACAAAATATCACTAATTTAATGTATTATATTGATGATGAAACTCAGCTATGTTGGTTCTGGACTTCTAGATATGGCATCCCATTAATTAGGGGTAGGCAAATGTTTTTCGAAGTTGGCACAAAGACAAAAAAATTTAGTGGACCAACCAATATAATTTATTCTAAAATTTCAACAACTGTAAAAATTATATTAGGTTCATTTATCTTTAAGAGCACAATACTTTGAATTATCTTTACATTTTAAGTGGACATTTTGGTATTAAAATATTTAAATACAGTCAAACTTCGATAACTCGAAGTCTCACGGGACCCCCAAAGACATTCGACTTATCCGAAGTTTTTAGTTATCAAAGTTACCTACCATTCCTCTCAACTGGCACTTAAGATGGGTCGACATGGTTTAAATGGTTTGATATGTGCCATAATACTATAGTTGTACGCATTTCAATTTTTTAATAGCCTATGTGAACAACAAGAGAAGAATGGGTTCGAAAGGTTTAAAACTCAAGAAATTTGGCCTCATTACATATTAATTATTATACATACCATGTAAATCTCATTTGAAAAAAGCAGTTATTTTTAAGATATTCACAATGTTACCTAATTTCTGAACACAGTTAAATAGGGTGTTGTCTGTACCTTCGGTGGTTTTCAGGTATTGTTGTAAGATGTGAATAGTGTCCTGTGCTTGCTCGTGATCTTCGAGAACGAAGGTTCTCGAACGTCATGAGTGGACTGGCATTCGAAGTTTTGAACAGAATTGTGTTTTTCTTATTGTGTTTTTTTTGGAGAAATCTATCCCCAAAACTTCGACTTAGATGTTCACTTCGAGTTATCAAGACAGTTTTTTAAAGAAAAGTATAGAAATGATTCGGGACTTGGTTAAAAGTTCGAGTTAGCGGATTATTTGACTTATAGGAAGTCGAGTTATCGAAGTACGACTGCAATACATTTTGTTCTAATGCAGCTAGCAATATAGACAGATATCTTTATGCTGCACATGGCTGTGAAGCTGTTACTAATCTAGCTCCATCCAGGTGTCACATAGCTGAAGGTAAGCTATGGACACAAAAAAACACTGCCTCTATTAGATCCAAATAAATCTGAAGCAGGAACCAAGATGACAACCTCAGGCTTGGCCTGTCACCTTCAGAGGTATTGTTTGAACTTGGGAGGAAATTGAGATCACAAACCTATTTTACAAGCCCCAGCCACCATTAATGAAAATGGCAGATGTTTGACTGGCTTAAACCTTAAACTCACAACCCTCCAGTTATGAGATTTATCATAGATAAACAAACATATATGTAGGATTTTAGTGCAGAGTCACCTTGCATGGTCGCACTCTCATCCCTCAGAAGAGATGGGTGAGTAATGAACTGGAGAGAGGGAGACAGTCGAAAGAAAAGGAGTGACTTGGTCGAGTGAAGGACCCAAGCACTTGAGCTTCATGTTGTTACATCATTAAGTGTTAGTAATTGTTAATTTAGTCTGCCATTGAATTTGTCTAATGACACTCTAGACACTGAACCCTACATATATGTATCAACATAGATAAAAAACCTAAAATAAATTCAGCTCACAGCTGAACCATTGCAAAATAAAATCATGCAGGTTGTGACGGTTAATTTCTAATGACGTCTTGATAGCTCAGTAGCCACAAAACTTAATTTGAAGCCTCGCCCCTTTAGTAGTCGGACTATTTCCACCGAAATCCAGCTGATCCAAAACTCAACAAAGCTAAATTTTACGGCCATCAGTAGTGCAGGTGCACACCCTCAGATGACACATTTTGAATCTCATTAAGTTATTCAAAGAGAGTTAAAAA
This sequence comes from Pardosa pseudoannulata, assembly GCA_032207245.1. Taxonomy (NCBI): domain Eukaryota; kingdom Metazoa; phylum Arthropoda; class Arachnida; order Araneae; family Lycosidae; genus Pardosa; species Pardosa pseudoannulata. The sequence continues at coordinate 158,508,562 of CM063506.1, read as the reverse complement.
TTTTTAATTTATACTAATTCTAAGGTAATCCTTAAAAGTTAAAATTTGCTTGTGGATGCTGAATAAATGTTGTTGACCTAAACAATCATTCACAAAATGATATTGCCACCAAACTAAAAGAGAATGCCAAATCCTATCCTTAAGGCAAACTTTTATTGTAGTAAAGATTAACACAGAACTTTCATTTTCACACTGTTGTAGATCATGTGACTAAGATTCATGAGAGTAAGTATTGCATGTACCCATAGTGTGACTCTTGGCATAAAGAAAAATGCAACTCTCACTAGCCTCATATGTGGTTTTGATAATAAATTTTATTTAAATCAGGTTATTATATAGGTTGCATAAGAACTTATGCTCAAAGTTATGCTCTAACAGGACCAATTGTACTAGGATTTAAAGATAATTCAAATAGCTACAGACCTGAGAAGAACAGTGATATTCAAACTTACAGGTCCTGGTACTGAAAGATCACATGTCACCAGTTTAACCAAAACCCAACAATAATATTTGTTAGACCTTTGCAGGGCAAAGGAGCCTATTGCTACAGGCACATCAATTGTAGGGATGTCAAACTGTGCACAAAATGCTAACTAAAGGAATGGTATCCGAACGAAGACTACTTGTTCCCGGCATAGAAATACGGAAAAGTTGAAAAACAATTTCCAAAAATCCATAATTCTAATTAAATGGTAGAAGACCATGAATTAGAATTATTAAAAACAATTACTAGTGAAAATTTAAATTTATGTATTTCAAAATAGAATTTGAATAACCCCCAAACCTGTACAGTTCATAAAGAAATTTTAGAAGGAATTCATAAGCTAGAACTAGAGAATATATACATCCATTTTAGTAACCACATTAAGAATCTTTCTATGTCTGCTTCTAACAACAGTTTCATGTAAAGATGTTTTTTAAGAAAGCTGAAAGTGATAATCATATCTTTCTTCCTTGATGGGATAGGAATGACTAGGGAATATGCCAGTACTGTACATTGGAAAAGAACCAAAAATAGCTTGAACAACAATGAAGTTAGACATTTTGGCAGATGTTAAATATGGGAATGTAATGTAAATACTTTCAATGTATACATACGTATAGTTGTTAGTTTATGATATTAATATTTATTTTTACCAAACTCTTATATGAATGCAATATCTTTATAAACATATTGATATATTTCCAAAAATACTATTGAAATTTTTAAAAGATAATAAGATACTATTTTACAAATTTCCTTCAAAATAAGCAGCCTGATGTTATTGACAGATTTTATTCAAAATCAGTTGCATGTGAGGAAGTAGAAGCTGAATTTAAAGAAATTTTGGTCGCAGCTTTGATTAGAAATTTAGGTTGAAACTTTTGCTCATAGTAAATTTTAAAAACTATTGATTTTAATATGAAAAAGCTTTCTAACGTAGTGTTTATATTCCTGGTACCAGAAACTGTAAAAGTTCTGTCTATTCATAGGTCTGACAATTAAATCAAAAACTATATATTTTACAGATAATTCGTAAAAGTTGTCAAGTATGTAGTTTTAAGAAGGCTAGAGTTAACTTTACTTTGAGCTAGACTTAATAGCCAAAGTGAATACCAAAGACCTAAGCTAGTAATAAGAGATTGAAGCTAATTTCAAAAGGGAGGGAGTGCTCTGTGTGTTACAGTGATGATCCTCTAACTGATTCTTCTTTGGAAATAATAATATATTTTCCCCATGTGATCTGAATTATTAGTTATATTAGCATAGTTTATGGCTATGAAACTGCTGTTTGTTTTATTGTAAATTTTGGATCATATGGTTAACTATTTTACATAGGAAAATTAGTTTAAACTGGGGCACATTTTATGGTCCAAAGGCAATTTTAAATCAGATTAATAATAGTTAACAATAAATAACTAAATTAACATGTATGCTGACATTAATGAGACAAGTGATAATATTGAGATCTATGAAGAATAAAATATTATTTATTCTTTAGCTCTTATCTTTTTATGTAAGAATTGCTGCATTAGTTAAAGCCCCCCCCCCTCCTCCAAGAAAAATTTCTTGCCCTGTTCCTTCCTTACTATACTGTGATTTTTAAAATTAAGAAATTTCAATAGTGTTCATTTAATATATTACATATATAATTTTTTATTAATTATAAAATAGATATTTTAATGTTGGGAAAATTTCAGTGTAAGGTTTACTTTTTTATTTCTATTAATAGAGTTTTTTTATTGAATTTTATAAGAACTTCAAATAGTTTGTATGCTAGTTTCAAAAGGAAAAGCCTTGTGTCAATTACAACAGGAATTCAATAGTTGTCTTTATAGCATTTTCAGTTTTATGTAATTCGGATTACTAGTTGCAGATCACAGAAAATTGCAAAGATAATTAATTTATAGCATAAAATAATTTATTACTTACTTTACATCAGAGTAAAGACGGTCTGGTATCAAGGGAGCAGAAAAGTGGAGTAAATGAAAATACTTGAGCTGTGAAATACATAAGAACAATATAAAAATGATTATAATTTGGTGAAGGAAAATTTATACAATAAATTATTTACAAAAACAAAATTAGCATTTCAAATAACCTATAGTAAAACACATTATTTAAATCTTTACTTAAACTAATTATAGTTTCTTATAATAAAATGATTATTTTAGATTAACAAAACAATAATGGAAATATTCAATTTATCAACCCATTTGTTTAAAAGGACATCAAGAAATTTTAATAAAAAAACATAAACAATTTTATAATACCCAGAACATAAATAATTTTAAAAAGTTGCAACAATAATATTTAGGGTAATCTTATTTTTATTCTATTGAAACACTGATTTGGAGAATATTTTATTACAAACAATATCATATCTTTATTCTCCATATTGATTTTTTGCAGAGTTTTATTTCCCACATGCTAAAAAAATTTAACTGAAGGAACCCTAAAACAAATATTAAAAAATGATTTTAAATTAGGATAAATATCAAATACATTTCTATACAAAAACTAAAAATTTGAATTAAATGAATGTTACAATATTTAGTTTAAACTGTTTGGTAAACAAATATCATTTAAAGTATGTTCAATTTAACATATATTTATATATAAACTCAAACAAAATAAACAATACTTTTCTGATTGCTTGGATCACAGTCTTCCGATTGATATGAGCTTTTGATTGGGTAGCAATACATATTCCTTCAAGATTAACACATTCGCCAATTGCAGGCCAAAAACGTTCAAACATTGGATTGAATTTCTCTTCATTAATCCTTGTATTGTAGAAAAGTAATAAGATGAATATATAGATATCATAAATATAAAACTATTTCAATGCAAATGCAATAGTCTAATACAATGGAACCTTGAAGCATTGTTTTTTAAGGTGACAGAAATTAAAAAATAACGAATATAACAAATGGATTAAATACAATGTAGCTAGGAATAAATTATTTATGACAGTAATTGAAAGTATTTAATTTTTTATAAAATATAATAAAGTATAGAATAATAATTAACATTTAAAAATAATTTACAAATTAATATCTTTGTATAAAGGGATTGCCTGACTGCAAAGAGCGAGTATTTTATCCCCTCTGCTTCTTCAAATAAACTATTATTGTCACTTTGATAATACATAAAATTTTTTTAAATCTGACAATGTTTCTTATATTTCAGATATACTATATACTGATTCAAGTTTGTTTTAATCGTTTTCAAGATCTTTCTTCTGGTTTATGCATAGGTCATCTACTGTTGTTACAACCACTAATTCGTAAGTTATTCATTATTCATTCTGATGGTTTATGAAAGCTCTTGATGAATTAGACATAGCAACTAAAAAAACAAAAAAAAAACAGTTATGTGATAATTTTTTCAAAATTTCCTGATTCTAAGATTACTAATACTTTGGGGATTTAAGAGAGCCCCTGATGAGCTTAAAATCTTTTAGACATCTAAAGAACCTTGAAACATTCTTATAAACACACATACCCCCTCTCCGTATTTCCCAATTCTCCAATATTCCACAAAAACAATATTTCCAGAAAGGAAAAGCAATGGCACCAAAAATTTCTACAATAGCTGTAGAAAAACAAAGAATCTAGGAAAGAATAACATTGGTTCTATGGAGATAAATTCAAAAACACATGAATTAAATGAACAATCAATGCAGGTTCCAATGTATTTTGAAAAAGTATGCTATATAATTCTCACGATCGATAAAAAAAATAATTACTATTTTAATTTTCTATTATAATTTTTCAATTAATAATTATACTAGATTCTTCTATTCTAGGAAGTTAAAAGCCTTTCACAAATGTTTTAACACTACATAAACAAACTATGAAAATTTCTACAAAATTAAGAAGAAAAGATTAAGTTTTATTATGTGAGTTTTAACTATTACTGATTTATATAGATCATTTAGCTATACAGAAGATAAAACATTAAAACTTCTTTACAAACATAAAGGAAACAAAAGCGATGGCAATGATAAATATTTATTACTCTAATATGTTTAACTTTCCAAGTGACCACACTTTTAAATTTTTTGCAAAAGCAGGTACATGTTATTTTTTAAGACAAAAAGCTTTCTTTCATTTATACTATAGAAATTATGCTGTTCTTTAAAATTCTATTCGACCATAAACCAAGTGATAAGAATAGTAGAAAATATTTCTGTTGTGTGGAGAGAATTATCTACTGCATTGCTAATGGAGAATGTTTCTATGTATTCAATTTCTACTCAACACAAATTGCAGAAATTTTTTTGATTTTTCTGAGACTAATTTTTTTTTTTCCAGAAGTTAGCTTAAAACCATATTGTTTTCATATGCAAATTTACAAGCTGACAATGTGACCCCAAATCCATACAATGTACAATTAAATTGTACAAATTGACAGGTATAATATATTGACAATAAAAACATTAATTTTATTATTTTTCTCACAAAATTTCTTCTCTCCCCCTATTTGAAGAATGCACAAAAAATCTTCTCATTATCTTTTTCAGGGTTATGATTTCAAATAATTTTGTAAATAATATTTTGATTAGAGTGACATACATTGATAACTAAGCCTAATATGTATAAACTACATATTTACTATAATAAAATTTTATGATGTTAAAAAAAATTAGAAGTCCACAAAAAAGACAATATTATAAGTTTTTATGATAGAAGCTCAATAGTGTATTAAAGCAATAGCAAAATTGAAATTTATTGTCCAAAATAGAAGAAATTCATTTCTTCCCATAGAGAGGTATTAGCAACAAGAAGTAATAAAAGTGAAAAAGAGCAGATGCTCCTGCACACAGTAGAAGATTAAAAACTTTAATGAAAAACATTTATTGTGAAAAAAATAGTAGCAATTACTGAGAATATAAGCAAAAATTATTAAGGATTTATATAGACTAAAATGTGTTTGTGTATGTGTGTGTGTGTGTCGGGGAGGGGGGGAGTGGCTTAAATATGGATCCACAGGACAAACATATTGCATATGCTTCTTGGTAATGTTTACGCTGTTGGTTAGCCACCAAATTGACAAAAATAAATGAAATGCTTTTTTAAAAAGAGCAGAAAATAATCAAACGGAAATATGTAATTACAGAATATAAATGATAATTTCATAAATTTAAAACAAAAGCACAAAAATTTAAAAATTAATTTATAATGTTATAATTGTGCTAAAATAGCAATATTACATCTGTGCATATCAACTAATCGCCTAAAAATCAAAATTCTACATAAGCTGGAAGAAAGCAAGATATTGCCACAAATAGCACATTTTAAATTTTTTTAGTTTTGCTTAAATTTATATATAAAAAAATACTATGTTTAGATAGAGTTACTAAAGTTGAAATAATTGTCTTTAGTCTCTAATAATTAAAATTAATATTGCTCACATAGTCTACCACCACAATTCTCATACTCAGTGTCACTGCAGTAATCAGGAAAAGTCAGCATAAAATTGTGAAATTACTAAAGACAACATGAAGCTACTTAAAAATTAAAATGCCTGCTAGTCCTCATCACTGGTGAAACATGCTAAGAGATGACCTTGTATCTCTTTTGAGGAGTGACTAATCCTCAACCTCTATTATACTTAAAATGGATGCTGTGCCGAAAAAAGTTTGAGAAGCATTTGGTTTGGTGTTGAAGCACTACGGTCTACTGTTTTGCACACGAGGGCTAATGAGACCGGGACCTACTGCTTAAAGCCGATTCCGAATGGCTACAAACATCCATGCCATAGTGGGATTCGAACCCACAAACTCTGGTACCGACGATCAGCACCCTAACCAATCACCCAGCATAGGGCTAAGAATGTCTAGTACTTTCACAGTAATTTGAATGGAAAATATTTCAATTGTTTTACATGCATGGCAACATATTTGAATAAGAATTTATTTTTCTTTTTAGCTTATATATAAATGGACTTTTATTTGGATATATATATATAGTATATATTTTATACAGCTTAAATATAAATACACAGCAAGCATTGTATATAAGAAATAAGAGTTTATTTGCACTTGCAATATACACTAACAAAATTTTTTTAAATGCATATTGTCATAAAAATAAAAGGAAAAAATTATTAAAAAGTGATTAAAAGATGTAAGATTAATTTGAAAAAATTAAGTAACTGGAAGGAATGAGCAGAAGAATACAAATAACTTTCATACAATTTCAGAGTTGTCAGAGACAACATTACAAAAAGTACTACTTTTATCATAAAATTTACAAAGTGTGATCACTTGAATGTTAATTTAAAGAATAAAAATTTAATTGAAAGCATACAAATTTCACAAGGTTTAGAATAAAAAAAATATTTACTGATGTAACTTCTATGAATTCAAAATAATTACCCAAGAAATCTGAGGTTTTTAGCTTTCTTCAGAAGATAAATAACATCATTTGTAAACAGGCAAATTTTTCCAGGTGCAACGGATATTAGTGATAAGCTCTGTAATAGCACACAGGAATCTGCAACTCTCTTCAGAAAATTACAAGAACGAAAAACCAGAGAGTAAATGGATAACTTCCTTAAAAGTAACCAATCCTTTATACAAACTACATCCATTTCAGTGAGTTGATGTGAATCCTTCACACTGAAAAAGAATATAACTATATTATTAAATCTATATTACTGAAAACACTGAAGTAGTTTCTATGCTTCCTTGGTAGTTTTTTTTTTTTTTTTTTTTTTTTTCCAGAGTGCCAAGGACATTGCATTCCTATTCTTGAAATCTTCAATTGAAAGCAATTGAAAGTACAATAGAAATGTTCTTAAATTGAATTAACTTTTTATAAAGATGCACCTATGCTTTCTAAGGTGTAATTAAATAAATCATGATAATTAGTACTTACTTATTGTATATAAATTATACTTATATGAAATATAAAGAGTTTCTATAGCAATAATGATTTTTAAGATGTTTAAAACAAAGCATTCCTTGTAGAGAAACCTACTATAATTAAACTGAGAAAATAATGGATTTATTTTTAAAAGGAAGTTGTGCTATATTCTTATTAATATTCTTAAAACTTTCTAGAAAATTATTAAAGTAATTTTAAAGAAGAGGAACACAAGAATTATAAAATTTAAAAGGATGCTAAAGTATTAAAACTTCTTATTGAAATCAACATACTAAGTAACTGCAGAGAAAAATCTTTTAACACAAGTTTAAATCAAATGCATACTAAACTAAAGGTAATTATCCTTTAAAAATAATTATCTTCATTTAAGTATACATTTGACTTAAAAATCTACTTGGCACCTTTCTATTTGCATGAAACAGATTTTGAATATTTTATTAACATAAAAAAAAATTAATACATAAAACTTCTTATATCCTGAAGGATAAAGTATAATTTAAATATCAAATATGAAGTGCATAACAATAAAAACTTTACTGATCATAACTCAACAAAACATTTAAAAAACATTACCAAAAAAAAAATTTAAAAAATTATATGTGTATATTAAATGTTAACTTTTTGTAACATTTTAAATGTAAACATTTAAAATATTACAAAAAGCTTTGCTTTTGATACATCTAATTCAAACAATTAATATTCTTTTAACACATAACTGCTGATCACTTAATGGTTTTTATAACTAGAAAAGTTATTAAATGATGAATCTTTTAAAAACACTCAAATTACACATTAAATATTTTTTAATGCATAGCAGTAGTATCCGAAAGCAGCAGGGTTTGTTTGAAAGAAACTTTTAAATTTTAATTTTTGTAAATGCTATGAAGAAATTTATTATTTTTCAGTAAAATTAAACTTAAATCTAATGTAAAATTAAATGTCAAAGTATGTTAAAAATAATCTACTTATACAAATTTTAGACAAATTTTAGAATTAATCGCTAATACTGTTCCAAAGACTAAGTAACTGCAGATACATTTTTCCTGTTATTAAAAAAAAACCTGTCATACTTATTTATCTCATATACTAATTGATTATAATGAATATATATAAGCTGTGTGATGCCTGGAGTAGAATATCCCAATGTAGCAAAAGCATATCATAAAAGGCAACTAAAATAGATACCCAGTATGTAGGGTATAGCTGGGCACTTGTCTCCAGGGGGTTTATAAATATGGAGGCTTGCCCTCCAAATAAGGGGTTGGATACTGGGTTAACAACTCTGCCATGTAAAATCTTACTGTTGCAAAGTCAATAGAAGAAAATACCTGGCTGGCCTATACTAGGAATGCCTGGTCTTATATAAGATGATGAAAGAATATATATGTATATACATAAAATTGATTATATTGATTAATTTTAATTTATATATCATTATTGTTTTAAAAACTGATATGATTTATATAAAATTGCAAATATAAATGTTACAGTTATCTATTGAAGGGAAACAGATTTTCTAACTTTAACACTTTGAATGGAATAATAATACTTAAAGAATACTAAGTCTAAAAACTTTTTGTTAGATTGGACCTCTGATAGAAGTAGATATTTTGCTTATAATAAACTTTTATTTGAATATTTTTGTTCTATCAACCAAAGTGTAACCAGAAGACCAGTTACTGTATCACACTGAATAAAAATACAACAGTTAAACCTGTCTATCTCAAAATGTTTTTAATTTCCTAGCATCCTTGAATTAGTTTAATTTCCTTGCCTTCCTTTTGCCTCTTTTCCCTGACTATCAAGAATATTTTTCCTGCTAAACCTCTGTATCTCTAGTTCAAACTTTGATGTATAGCTATTATTTACGCTTAAAAACAATAATGTTTTTCTTCAAGCTGAATTAGGGCAGATGACACAAGAATTGGAAGGGGAACAAGCAATAAACAACAATAAGATAGAGCTGAAGGATGAAGACAAAATGACAGTAAGGTTGACATTGGTCAGGATGGTTGCTTTGCTATTTTCTTAATGAGAAATATTACAGATCAAGCAAAAAATATTCCAACATCAAACTATTAACAGATTTTTTTTTTCTAAACAGATATGTAACTGTATTCTACATTATTCTTCTGCCTCTTTTCCTTGTTTATCATGAATAGTTTTCCTGTTAAACCTTTATTTCAAATCCAAGCTTTGATATTCACGATTTAAAGTATAGCTATTGTTGACACTTGAAAAAAAATCAATGTTTTTCTTCAAGCTGAATTTGGCAGCTGGCAAGAGTTGGAAACAGGGGGCAGGGTGTTAAAAAAATTGACATTAAAATTAAACTGCAGAATGAAGATGATACGGCAGTAAGGAAGATACTTTAAGTACACATTTCTTTTGGAGAGTTTATAAACAAAGACAATTCTCTTGCTACTTTTGGAGTCTTAACATATGCAAAAAATAAAGTCAGGTTGATTCTCATAATGATGATGTCCATAAAAGGAGAAGGATATTTTACTGTTTGGATTGGAATATCATATAAAATTTTAAAACATCTACTCTCTATATCATCTTGAATTTTTTCCCCATTCCCCTGAAATTCAAAACTGACAGGTTTAACTGCATATTAAATATTATGTTTTGTAAATTTACACTGATTCAAGTACAATATACTGATATACAAAAAAGATTTTCAAGTGATTCCTTAACCCTCTGACTGCTCAATTTATAAACAGCAATCTCTTCGAATATTGTATATTTTTTTTCATATTTTAATTCTATATATATTGGGGAATTGAAATATGTATTTTTTCTCTCAAGAAAAATTTTTATATAGAGATATTATCATGAAAAACTAATCTGTCAGAAAAATTTCAAATGTTACCATAATTTTTTTTAATAAATTTCAGTTGAATTACAATTAATTTCTACTTTTTAAATAATATATTTATAATTATATTATCTAATATAATTCTATTCATATAAGTTTATTTATCTAATCAAATTAATTAACCGTATAATACTATATATAATTTATTTCATTATTTAAAGTGTGCTCCTCAATAAAGGAGGATAAATATATGTCCGCGAAAATAGCAGGATGAGCAGACAGAGGGTTAAATGCAATAAAATTTTACCCCGAACAAAGGTTTCACAATTTATTTAAAATGTAAAATTGTCCAAAACAGTAACCAAATGCAGGGCAGGGACACAAAATAATTGTAATAATGATTTTACCTCTAAATTTAAAGTTATGAATGTAGTACAGCAAATTTTGAAAAACCCATTCTGCCATAAAGTGTGTTTTTTCAAGTGCACCCCATTAAAAATGTCCTGGTGAGGTTTTTAGGACTAGGCTCTCTTTGGTGAAACTCAGAAAGCAACCATATTACAAACTGAAATATGAGAATTACTGATAAAAAGAACTTACCAACAATTAAGGGAAAAATCCTCAACTCTACGGCAACTTGACACAACAGTTGAGAGTTCAAAACTCTAAGAGTAAAAAAAATAAGAATTTACATAATTTTACTTACATACAAACATTCCAAATACTAACACTAAAATCAAATACATGTATAAAAGATTTATTAAATGTTTAAGCAATAGAAAGAAATATAATCTCAACAGTACAAAACTACGAAAGAAAAACTAATTACTTGATTTTTTCAAATTTTTTAAATTTTATATGGATATTTTTATAGATGATGTAATATTGGCTAATAAAAAGAATATTAGGATTCAACACAATGAAAATCAATTTGCAATATGTGGTAGTGTTAGTAAAAATAAAAAAATAATAATAATAATAATTAGAAATATTTTTATACACATATAAAATATAAATGAGTCTACAAATTAATTGAAGACAAAAATACTCTTACATTTGTATTAGATAAAATTATTTCACTTCAGAATCAAGGTTAATGTAAAAGAAAACATTTTACCTGAGAATTTGTCACTTTAGAAGAATCCCCAAAAGCACAAGATGGAATACTGAGAACTTTCAAATCTGAAATAAATGCCAATGTTTAATATCCAAATTGCAGAGTCACTTCACCTTTAAAATTTCGCAAAGTTTAAAAGTAATTTGTGGTTGTGTAAAGTATGCAATAACTCTAACATTATCCAAAATTAAAGGAATCAGAACACTTTCAGATAGAGAGAGAGTTTAATTTTAATGAAAACACTGATTATTTACATAGAATATATACAAAAATACAAGTTAGTCTTTTTTTGTGTGTGTGTGTTAATGATTTAGAGCAATAAAAATTTGACTTATTATTGTAGCATCATGCTACTGGAAACCTATTTTTATTTGTATTTGTTTGTGTATCAAGGCTCGCTCTGACGTCAGTCGAATGTGTTCTTTGCTATCTGGGGGGGAGGGGGTCCCCATGCCTCCATTCTCTCCTCCCTAACCTCTCCTCTAGAAAAAACAGAGATAGGGGTGTGGGGGATTGCGAGTGACGTCACGAGGGCCAAGCATTGTTTGGTGTGGGAGAAGACGCTGAGAGTTGTTGTCCGGCGGGTGAGGATGAATGAGTCGTGCTGAGATTAAAAAGATGTAAATATTTGTATATATCAGAATAAATCCTTCTTTCTTCTCCATCTTGATTGTGTTCGATGTGTTATCCTCATGAGGCCTTTGAAGAACCCTGCTTGAACATAACGCTACCAAAGTTACCTATTTTAGAGCTGTGACGTTACACTATACTCAAGCTGAGGCATGTTGATTCCCATACTTCAAAAATATTGTTATATACATATATATATATATATATATATATATATATAACATTTAATCCTTGTAAAAATTTCTTTAGCTGAGTGTGCTTTTCTAGTACATTCCCTTAGCTTTTCCTTGATTTAGTCCCCTCTGTGAAACTATTTACTCTTGAAAATTCAAATGGTTTGCAAAACCTGATATTAAATTGGTTTACAGCTACCCACACAAATATTTCTTTATTTTTTTCTTACTGTATATTTTTATTTTTTTTGGGGGGGAACCCTTTCTGACAGACTTGAAAACTTGTCCATATACTTTCCCTTCTCTTTTTGAATTAAACCCTTTTCTCATTTACTTTTATACCTACCCTTCCCTTTCATATTGAAGGCGTGCAGGGTGGTATCCATTTATCCCCACACAACTTTTTATGACTCCATTTATGATACAAAAAAAAATATCTTCCATTTTTAAATTTTGAGAATTTTTCAACTATGCACTATAAATATGCAATATCTTTATACATGTAACAACTATTAAAATTTCTTTTTAAATTGGAAATTCATCAAAATGTGCTTTCTTAAAGCTCACAGTTTACAAAAGTTTTATGTACCAGTTTCTTTTGAACTACTGATCACATGTTTGATACAGCTCAGAACTAGTCCTTTTAATAAGACATTAATACCTGGCTTCAAAATTCTATTTAAATCTTATATTTATTTAGGGGTGTTTTTCTGGAGCCCACAGTTTGTGTATGTTTTATGAGCTGGTTACAGAATGTGCACATGTAGACATTTCCCTATCATAGTATGTTTTTACATTATACTTACCAGGTGTGATGTGACTTATACATAAGATGCGTATTACATATCTGCAAAGGAAAATCTAAAATTTATAGAGTTTTCCAGCAAAATGTAAATATTAATTCATTGGGTTTTTTTTTTTTTTTTTTTGGCACTGAAAGCACAACAATCTGCTAATCAATTAATCAATATGTGAATTGAAGACATTTCCAGCATTTTATGCTATTTTATCAGTATTAAAATAATTCCATACACACCAAGAAAAAAAAATTCAAGTACTTCTCAAAGAGTTGAAATTGAACAATATTAGTCAAGTCAACCACACAATATTGCTCTATTTCACATTAATAACATATGGTGACATATGTAATATAACATTATGCAACAAAAAAATTAGCCATAGCATAGTTAAATGAAAGACAAATCTCTGATTCCCTTACAATTTTTAATCACAATATTTAACAGTATAATTTCCTTAAGAGGACTTTAAAAGTTGTTAGTTGCCCCCAATGTACTATGTTAGTTATTAAATTAACCATTACGTGCTATGTATGTTATCTACCTGTCCTAAATTATTTAAGATAGATGTATATAAAGAAATGTGAAGTACATAAAGAAAATATTGTAATCGTCAAAAAGTTTAATCTTGATATTTTGAAGCATGTATGAACTGTAGAAAATATGGAATTTTTAATCCTTCCAACCACGATTTTTTCTTTCTTTATGAACAAAATATTTTGATAACTTCTAACAGTCCTCATTACGAGAAACTTAATAAAAAATTCAGACTTAATTTTTTAAAGTATAAATTTTTATGTTATATGTAGTCTGAAGCACAGATTAGACCAGGGATGGGCAAACTTTTTTGGCCACGGGCCAAAAATCAAAAGAAAATAAATTTGGTGGGCCAATATAAATTTTTCTAAAATTTTAAAAACAATATACAAGTACCTAACAGTTTAAATATGTTAAGGAGATTAATGAAATTGTGATTTCATTCTTAAAAATTCCTTATACTGAGGTTCTAAGCAAGATGTACTGATTTTAAGGAATGATGCTAAATGCTCATCTGTCAGTCTACTTCTGAAATTATTCTTTCTAAGGTTCAAAGTTGAAAACACTTGTTCACATATAAGAAGCAAATATACTGCTGATCTTCTGGGAGTGAGATAATAAATTTGGGATATAATATTTAAGCAAAGTAAAAAAGGAGATGGATATATAATGTATAAATATATATTTCTTTTAATTTTCCTCAGACCAGCACCTCAAAATTCTATTTGTGAAATAAAACCTTCCGGAGGGCTGTAGTTTGCCCATCCCTTAATTAGACATTTACTCACTTGTGCCATAAAACCCAGAACACATGTGTGTGTGAATATATGTATATATATATATATATAAACCGTATATTTCCGAATATCAACTCATCCATATACAAACCAAGGGTGCAATTTTTCTTCAAAAATTTACCTAAAGTTCAAAACTCAAATATAAGCCGAAATGAAAAAACAATGTCAAATGACAACACTCGAATATGTCGCCAAAAAGCTGAAAATGTCACCAAGTATAATTTCAGCTTTTTTTTGAGAAATTTTTTTCCAATCAAATTGGTTTTAAGTAAAATGCTAGACCAACACTTTTTAATGCCGAGGTAGAGAATTGGTTGCACCTTGAGACAAATATAAGGACACCTCTTATAATACTAAATTAAAGAGGTCTATTTTTTCATGGCAATTACAGATACCTATATGAGAAAATTTAGGAGGGGGGTGTCTGAGATAAAAATGTGTGTATGCATGTGTTGTATTTGCATATTTGAGTGTTAAATTTAGTTTAAAGAACTGACTTCACAAAATAGGGGAGAAAGCTCAGCCCATTCTGCACTTTTCATATGGTGCCCTTGTTGGCAATAACAATACACCCCCCCCCAAAAAAAAATAATTAATTTCTGCTTACGCCACTTATATATATACATGTATATATAATGAGGAATTTTCACGTTTTCTAATTTTGATTTTAAACGATAGAAGACAAAAAAGTAAGCAGGACAGTAGCTATTTTTCTTTCATTTGGGGGCCTAATGAGTGATTTCTAATGGGTTTTATAGCGGACTCTTTAACGTCTCTCAAAAACGCTACTTTATCTCCGCCGAGTTTGCGACGTCATCGTTCATGTAAACACCGAGCTCCTATGCTGTTTACATGTTAAAAGGCGACTTTTAAATTTGTTTTTTGTGTAAAGTATCGCATATAATAGCATTTTTTTGTTATGTCTGGCATTAAAAAATCATACTCTAAAAATTGTATTGTGCCACTCTGTAAAAATACAACAACTAATTGCAATGAGAATATTTTTCAGCGTCCCAAAAGACCCACATACACGTAAAATCTGGACAACTGAGATGAAAAGGGATGAGAAATTAAACCTCAAATTATCATATAAATCATCTCTATGGGTTTGTGAAGACCATTTTTCGGTAAATAAATGCTTGCATTTGTTTAAATATTACTATTTTAGAACAATTAAAGTATATAAAATATATCTATACCTTTAAAAGGATTGTTGATTAACCACTGCTATTTAACTTTTAAAACTGCTAATTTTCGAGTATTATCACAGAGTTCAAGTACAATAAATATTTTATAAAGCATATAAATATCGAAAAACATATAAATATCTAAAGCATATAATTATCTAATAAATAACTCGGGGGAGGGAAAAGTTATGTATTTTCAAGGTATTATAAATATTTTCTTCAGAGATTCATACTTTCTTATGTATCAAATGTAACAGTGATATTTTTCGATTAAATTGGTGACTAATTTGAAAAAAAAAAGTATAATATTTTTAAAATACTTAATAATTATATTACTTTAAAAATTAAATTTAATTTGAGAAATTTTATACATTTTTTAATTTGACATTAATATTAAAGGCAATAAAATTGTATTGCTGTTTAAAAAAATATAAATAATTAAGTAAAGCCATTTAAAGATTTTAAATTTCTTTTCATCATATTTAAAATATCTAAGAATTGATTTTGTTTTGGTTTGGTTTTGGAATGCTACAGTCTACTTTTTGCAACACGAAGGCTAATGAGACCGGTCTCACAAAAAATACCTCCTCTAATTTTTATTTTAATATTACATCCGTCTCTATTTATAAAAAACGATGCAACTACAAATGTGTACGTATATGATATATGTATATTTATTTGACTTGTTTGTGTTTACAAACAAAAGAGCTGTGTTTAGCATGAATAAAGTATTAATACATGTTAAGTAAAATTGGAAAAAAAAATATAAATGATTTTACACACCTTTGGGTTTTAATTCCTCGTATTTCTGCTCCCATAAAATACGGGTTTTTTGCCAAGAAAGAAAACATTGACATGCTGTCAATTTTCGGGAGGTTGTCTGATTGGTAAATCCAGGTAGAAGAGACATTTATGACAAATTGAGATAACTAAGCTATCTAGATCGATAAAATAAACCTTCAGGTTTAAATAAAAATAAATTTTGATAGCTAGAAAATTTCAGGAACTTGCAAAAACAAAATCGGAAAATAGTGCGCGCTTAAAAGCAATACAAAAATATTGGTCTGCATGAACGATGACATCACAACCAATCACGGAGCTTTTTGATGTCACGTGATTTTCGCTTAACTTTAAAATTAATTTTTTAAATGATGGACCCAGTTTTTTACATTTTTGAGAACATTTTTGGTATCTACGAGTCTGAAATTACCAGAAAAACACTAAGTTGTTCGAATCCCCCACATGTGCAAATTCCTCATTATTACTTGAGAGAGAATTTTAAAAATTTTGGATTGTTTAGATGGCAAATTTACGCATATGTCAGACATGTCAAGATTCAGGCACTTATATCCGGAGCAACAGTGTGGTTTCAAATTTTAACATGCTAATTACAGATTATATAAGTTCATATCTTATTGGTTTCTAAATTAAAATTAAATTTAAAATATTTACACAGTAGTATATTGTAAAAGGTAAATTAAAATTTATGAATTTAAAAATTTATGAGTAGCTTTTTTAGTTTTAATAACTTATTTTCAAAATAGTGTTTCTTATAGCAACATTGATCCTGATTAAAATATTTACATTTTTCTATCATCAGTGATTCTAAAGTTTGTCTACTCAAATTGGACCTAAATTCAGTTAGGTTTTTTCGCACAGTACTGAAAACTTTTAACATACAGCATTACTGTGTGAAAAGAGTAATAATCAGCACTATTTTTTGCAAAACTTTGTATTTAATTGCTGAATTGTAATCTTTTAGCTGTTCAAAAGTTTTGCTATTTTCTGGAGAAATCTGAGAAGTTTCCTGAGTTATCCAATTTTCTCATTTCTCCGGAGTAGTTGGCATGTCTGGTATGTATGGGCCTGTACGATATTCACGACTTGCACCTGCACTACTGACGGCGGCAAAATTTCGGCCATATCGGATTCTTGGACCAGATGTGTGTATCATAAATTTCTTTCGAGTGTTTTGTTGACATCCGAAACTGCGCGGAAACCTGGAAACACGCTGTCCGGAGGCTCAAAAGAAGCGAAGGTCACGACCCAAGGAGTGGTAGGGGAAACTGCAGATAAGAGAAAATGCTATTTTTTTTTTCTTTTTCTTTTTAATGGTGTAGGAGGATTCGACTTTGCGGTCGGATTATCGGACTTTTTGGAAATCGGCTGTGACCGTTAGGCATGTTTATGCTCGTAAATAAATGCTATTAGAGTTATTCTCTAAAGTGAGGTTTCTTGTTGTAGAATTTTCCTTAAAATGAATGCATAAATAACTCACCTCATCTGCTCCGGTAAAAGTAGGTGAGCAGGTACATACATTTTAAAATTGTATAAATATAATTAAAAAAAAATATTAGTTATAAACCATCGGTACCCAAATTTGCACCTTCAGACTCAAAGCAGCAGATCTGCTGTAATCCCCCCCTCCCAATTTCCTATTTATTTCAATAGAAAGTTAAATGTCTAAGGCTATTTTCGCTAAAGAATTTTAGCTATTGTGTTTATGAAAACTGTAAAAAATACCAAAAGAATATTAAAAATGCAAGAAAAAATAAAATGTGCGTAAAAATGACAGCTTTATTTTTTGAAAACTCTCATTCCATCAGAAAAGCTTGCTTTACTCTGGTTGATAAGAAAAACTGATTGGCTCCTAAGATCACGATCCAATCTCCCGGTCTAACAAAACCATTAATTTTCGACCAGCCGAAAGATGGCCGAATGGTTAGACGGCTGATCTTTAATTCCGGAGTTCGTGGGTTCGAATTCCACAGTTGCATGGGTGCTCTTAGTCGTGCGGAATCGGCTTTAAGCAGTAGTCTCATTAGCCCTCCTGTTCCAGAAAAGTAGACCGTAGTGCTCCAAACAAAACCAAATCACTGCAGTAACAACAGTGCTTATATCAAGTATAAGGCAATTTGTCGTAATGTCACGAACTACTATAATGCCCTTCCCATCCATTTACAACAGCCAATAGACAAACAATAAACTGCCCTTCCGTTTGAATCTAAAGCCAGAAATGTCATAATTTTGAGAATTTGCCCTACTGCGTGAAATCGCCTTATTGCGTAATTTGATGCCAGCTATTTAGAAAGTAAAACAACTAATTATCATAAAACAATAATTTACATTTAATTTTCATCATAAACTTAATTAAGAACGTAAAGATTTTAGATTTAGAAATATCTGAAGAAATAAAGGAATTATATTTAGCGATATTTGCAGTGGCTTGTGTGGGTTTTCATGCAAAGTGTGCAGAGAACATGGATTTTCCAATAAATCTTTCATTTTTGAGGCATCTGAGTTCTCCATTCTGAAATGGGTTATTTATTATGAATATAAATTTAAAGATTACAATAAATAAAATATTTACGAGTAGTCGAGTTATAACTATAAAAGAAGCTAAACTTATGAGAATTCTACTAACACTGAAGCAAAAATCATGTCTTTTGTTGTATGGTGTCATATCGGCGTCGAAAAAGCAACGCTTCGGGCTTCCACGAAAAACATATATATATATATATATATATATATATATATGTTGGGCAAACGTAGCACCACAGGGCGCCCGCAGTTGCGGTGTCTCATCCGGATGCTCATGGGTGCCGACAAACCGAACTTCTATTCCACGTGCAGAGGATTTCACTGCATGCCGGCACAATAGAGCGAACTGTTTCTTGTTCGGTCAGTGGATTAAATTATATTTATTAATTGTTTTTGGAAAGCATATATTCTGCGAAAAACATCTTGACAATTTTTAAAAACAAAACCAGCGATATGGTGTTACAGATATAACTTATATACTGTCTGTAAGATACAATGAATGGTAAAATTGGGATTGTTCTGCTAAAATTCGTTTCTTTCAAACAAAACATTGTTTTTCAGCTAATTATTTTAATAAATAGAATACATCACCGAAATTACTTTACCACACTAAATCATTTCCCTTTATATTGATGAAATACTTCTTTTATATTTCCATGAAAACAAAATCTTACAATATATAAATTTAAACATTAACTGTATGCAAAATCGTATGGCCAGTTAATCAGTTAAAAAACCAAAATCGTTTCAGCACGTAAGTCACCGCTCTAATACAACGCTTAATAAACCGTACCTTCGGATGAGTCTGAATGCCAAGTGCAGGAAAAATAGCTGCACTTGCCCCAGTGCCATAGTATGCTGTTCTTCTCCTGTAAACCATACCTATAAAGTGTGATTTTCAATTTAGTGCGAAGTGCATACACATTAGTACTTCCTATGTTCGTTTGCTTTTGACGTGCTACGTGGTGCAGCATCTAGTACCGCACGCACTGCGGGATCAACATAACATAAGCAAGCAAATCAACATAACATTTGAATATATTATAAATAATATTTATTATATACCATATAAAAATAGGTAGACATAGGTGCAGAAAATTATTGTCCCTCATAATTTTGAAAGGGTGTGCAAGTGCACACCCTGCACATATGGACCGCACGCCACTGGATATTTGGCATGGATTAATTATCTTCGCATGGACTGACGAAAAAGCATCAGAAAGGTTTTCTGACTATTTTATTACGCGAATCTATTTTATTTATTCTTCAGCTTTTTAATTGTTTATTATCTTGCTTGTTATTCCATGCTATCTGAAAGAATTTTTTTAAGAGTGTTCTGGAGAAACCATTTAAGGTGACTTTGAAGGGGTGACACAAAAAATTGCCTATTTTGGAATATGTCTTATTCTGCCTCTCATGTCTTGAATATTGTGTTAAATCAATGGAGAAACTAATTCGAAATTGTAAATTTCGTTTGGAATGTTTTCACAAAAATACTTTCTAATAGACTATGGTGAGATATGTCGTTCGGCTACTTGTTGGATAGTTTTCTATTTTTTCCTCTAAGTAAGAAAGAATTTGAAATTTTTTTTAATGGCACGTAAACTGCATAGAAGCCATACTCCTAGATTTAAGCTAAATGTAACTTCCCATGGTGAACAAATTGGAAATAGAGCAGAAGCACATGATTAGGTCAAGATTTAATGTTCCGTGATATTAACGACGATGCCATTTTAATTATAGTGCATCATTTCTATGTACTTTCAGTATTTTTAGTGCCATCTTTCACGAGTTCGGCGTTTACACTGTTGTGGCCTTTCTACCTTATATTAAAGTACATCATTCTTAATTTGACTTAAAAATCACAGTATGTTATTCGTTAGTCAAAATTGTTGTGTTAAAAATGTAATAAACTAACCGATTCCCCAGACAGACGATCTATTTCAAGGCAGTTGCAAAATTAAAACTTTTGAACTGGCAACGGACAGTTGTAGTCCCGTTCCATAAGTTTTGTTTTCGTGTGTTGTCACATTCTATCTCAACGTTATTCTTTGTTTCAGTGTAATTTTTAAGTACTAATGTATGTTTTGCACTCAAACAAGTAGTCCTGCTTATTCGACTAGGATATTAATGATTTATCAGAGTAGTAAGAAGTAATGCAGAGTTCTCCCGGGGAAGTAAAGAAGGTGAGACAACTTTTTCAATATTCAATCATTTCAATAATGTCGTTAACGTTCTTAAATAATTTTTTAAAGAATTTATTTCTTAACAGCCTGTTATATATCAGTCAGAGCCATAGTCTGCTAAACATGTTCAAAGAATATTGAACATGTTTAGCAGGTATTTCCCATACTTTATCACAGTAGCAAACATAAATATTGGTTTCAATTCTTACATTCTTAAAAATCAAATAGAGATGTGTATACTTACATATTAGTTGGCTTATAGCTTTCATAGGTGACCCTGCACTAAAATGGACAGTAGTCAAGTTTAACACAGTGATATTTTTGGAAGAAAGGAACATTTTGGCAAGTGCATCACAGACCTACAGAAATGATTTATTTTTAAATAACAAAAGCATTAAAAATTTGCATAATTAACTCTCTGACTGATGAGTATGTAAAGAATCAAAGTGTCCCATTGTTAATGTATTCCTTTGTATTTAAAATGTTATATTTCTAGATATTTTCCTGCAAATTTTGCTTGTATTTTGTTAGAAATTTGTAGATTTCAATAGTTATAATTGTGATACTTCTATCCGCATTCATGTGCAAAAAAAAAATAAAAAAAAAAAAATAAAATAAAAAAAAATAAATAAATAAATAAATAAAATGTTAGATTTCTTTAACTTCGAGTTCAAGCGAAACACATAATTTTCGTCATTTTATTATTCAACTATCAATAAAAATTGCCAAATTATGATGGTCAGGAAAAAAATGGCGAAGCATCTGTTTTCATTTGTGTATGTAATTTTTGTTTCTTAATTCCAATTACCTTGCATTTTTCCCTGCATGTGAGGACTTCACTCTTTCGTGTTGAATTGATCACAGGAAGGAAGTCAAAGTGATTAAAAAAAAACAACTATCTCAGATTCGACAGTCAGAGAGTTAATATAAAATAAAAATGCATATGTTTTAAATTTAAATAGAAATAATATTCATATAACACAATAAAAGATTACACATGGTTCATGTTCAATCTTTTTACAAAAAGACTTATTTACTAAGAATACACTCTCAACTGTTGCATTGTATTAAATATGAGGCATAAGCTTACAATTTGCAATTTAAATATAGTTATTTTTGCAACAGAAATGTTTTTTATGACACTGCAAACAACACAAAGAAAAACATTAAAAAAACTTTCGTAAAAACTGGCGAATTTATTAAATTTAATTTTTGAGAATAATATTTCTCTTTAAAGCAATGCAAACAACTATTTTAAATACAGTAGAATCTCTTATCCGAGGTAATTGGGGCCGAACCTACTTCGAATAATCGAGAATTCATCAATAATCATCTCTAGTTTAACATGTAGTACCGCCATTGATGCAATAACATTCGATTGTTCTGGGACTCAGCAGTAAGACCTTTCAAATTTCGAAATGGGGTTTGTTTTTGTTTAGAACAGGGATGTTTGAAAGTGGGGAAGAGTACACTCATACCGAGAATTGTGCATGCGAGAAATAATTCTAAAAAAGGGAATTCCAAAATATTTATATCCACTCATAGTTGGGAAAGGACGGCTTGCAAACAAAAGGTATGTGGTAAAAAAAGAAAACTTTAAAAATACATTTTTGTAAAGAGAAAATTTTGGATGATAGTAGAAAATGAAAAAAAAAAATGTGAAGGTTTGGTTTGGAGCGTTACAGCCTACTCTTTTGCATACGAGGGCTAATGAGACCGGGACCTACAGTTTAAAGCCGATTCCGAACGGCTACAAATATCCATGCCAGCAGCGGGATTCGAATCCGCGAACTCCGGTTCCGAAGAACAGAGTTCTACCATTCGACCATCGTTCGGCAAAAAAGCGAAGAAGAAACCGACTGATGCTCTACTGTACTTTCTTTTAAAAGTTTCAAATTTTAACTTTCCATTGTGCCGGCCAATATTGGCAGATTCCCAAATTTATTTGTCCAACATTTGTACGACATTGATCGATATATGTGTGTGCTAATTGGGAATTTACAAGCGTGTGTAAGATAACAAAGGAGAATGAAATCTATATCCTTCTCTAACACTTATAAAAATGTTCATAATGAACTCTTAGGAAACGCGTTTACGGGATATTGCTCTTCAGAGCTTCGAATCGTAATTTTTTTAGTTCCGGTTCAACTAAAAAGAAATTTATCGGTTCAGTTCCGGTTTTCATTCCGCTAAAAATAACGGTTTTCGGTTCTGTTCCAAATGAATAATTTTATTTTAGGTATACTTTTTTGCGTTATGTCCAGTACTGCAGTGGTAAACAATTGGCCATTGTGTGGAAGACGCATAACAGGTTTGAGCTGTTTGTCGTCTGTGTGCAAGATATTTAGCTACCCACATAGGAACTTTTAGTATATCATAACTAAACTCAATGCATAGAAGCTACAGTTATATTTATGAGACCGATTTATATAATTGCTACAGCGCCAGACATGCCTATGAACTAAGTGCCTCCACGGCACCCGACATGCAAATCCCATCCTTTTCAGTAGTTGTTTTCTACGTAAAATACTCCCGAGCTCCAAGAGAATACGATCAATGCCTTCTATTGTTAAACATTAATCCGAGTAGTTTTATAACAAAGAATACTCACGGACGCCAAAGGATGCAGAAAAAAAAACATACATTTTTTTACTAAACATTTTCCGTAAAATCCTTTTGAAAAGAATAAATAAAAATAATCATTAGTTGCCATGCCATATTATTTATAAAATCCTATTTGATAATTAAACATAAAAAAACTATGTATTATGTTTATAAAACCGCATCATACAGTGGCGCCACAGCCACGTCAATTTGCCACCATGGCGCCAGACATATAAGAAACCGTCAGCTCCGTATTAGTTTTCTGCATAAAATGCCCTTAGCCTCTAAGAAAATACGGTTAATGTTAAACATTAACCAGGGTTAGTTTATAATAACGATAACTACAGACGCAAAAGGGTGCAGGAAAAAAAAACACATTTTTCACTACATATTTTCAGTAAAATTCTATTGGAAAAAATAAATAAAATTAATCTTCAGTTACGACCACATATTATATATTCCTTCGACTGTCAGGTACTCTCACATTCTTGAGCAGTAAGAACATTTACCAACAGGATAAGTCGATCACCCAACTTGATCTACAGCAGTGGTTCCTATGGAACCCCGCAGGTTCATGTGACCGACTAAGGGATTAGAAATTAATTGATTATAAATTAATTTTGGGGTGCATGAAAAACGTTCGGGGGCCCGAAATTTAATATTCAGTAAAATAATAATCCTTCATTTCCATTTTTGTGAAAATTAAGAAAAAAGCGATAAATAAATTTGAAACATTTCTTTGGAGGGGAGGGGGATGTTTACTTTAAAAAAAGATTGTTTGCTTATTGTCAAAGGCTCTTCCTCCAGAGAACGATTTTAAGGCATTCTTCACTTGGAGACTCGGACGAATCTATACTGTTGTTGTTGCAGTGGTGGAACAGCAGTAACAGCATTTTGGAGCAGACAAAATGCCATTTTGGAGCAGTAAATTTCGCATTTTGGAGCAATTGGAGCAGATATGGTTAGTGATTTTGGAGCATTTTGAGAAGATGAAGTTACGGTTTTTGGAGCAATTGGCGAAAGGGTGGTTAATTTTTTTAAACATTATGAAATAAATAAAATATAAATATCAATTTGAGCTAATGAAACTTCTATCTCATGAGGCTATTCTAAATTTTAAAAAAAAGGAAAATTTTAAAGTGTATTTATCTTTTGTGCTAATATGTAAAAAATGGCATATGTAAGTAGTTTTTAGTAGTTATATAGCACTTATAAAAGATATAGTAATAATTCACCTACTTAAGCCACCAATGTCAGATTGCAAATGTTAAAGTAGTCAGCATTTAAATATTTTTTTTGTTCCTTAAAAACATGGTGCTTTAATGTAATTTTTCTACTAATAAAGATTTTAAAGTATCACATTCTTATACAGTTTTTAAAAATTATATACAATGCAGACACAGAAGTCAAAATTTTGGGGAAAAAGAAGGAAAAAAATGCAAAAAAGAGGAAGTTAAATAATTATTAAAAATTAATGTTCTGATTTACTTATAGCAAAAACAAGTGCCTAAATATGAAATATGGAAGTATCTATATAACTTTTTATCAATATAAACAAGTACTCAAGTTTCCTAGTAAAAAAATATTTAAAATAGATTCAAATGAGATGCTTCTTCAATGTGCCTACTTAAAAAAATAAATAAATTCACCAACACAGTTGAACTTTATTATATTAAACTTTGAGGAACCATATTGTTTGTTGTACTTGAACTTCTAAGAAAAATGCTAGATCTCAGAAAATTATAACTTGTATAAGATTTACATAAGATTACATATTATCTTATATAAGATTTATAAAAATAGTATCTTTATAATCTTCTACAGACGTGATCCCAGTATCAAGATAGTTTAAGGAATTTCTTTGTCCAGTACAGCAAAAAACATTTTCTTTCCTTGAGTGGCTGGACAAGATGTTATTAATTTCATGCACTTTACTTTAAAATCTAGAAATATATATTTAAATCTGTTTTCATAACTGCAAAAAAGTTTTATAAAAAATGAATTAATAAAAACTTAGTAAATGACTAAAAGAAAGGATTCTTCTACCTCATTCCTAAGATTCACTATAAATGTATAAAATGGAGATTAGCCATTTATGGATAAATTAACATTGTAAACAAAAGGAAAATCACGAGATCAAAAGTTTCATTTGTTATAAGCTGGTTTGTTAAAATAGGGATTTCAACAGTACATCAATAATTTAAAAGTTGTTTCAAATAGCAAAGCTTTAAAAATGTACTTCTAAACAGAACTTGAAAACTTTGTAACAGCAAAATTTGTTAACTAGTTTGTAAAATTCTATTAATTTTTCTTACATTGATTTATAATTAATGTTTAAAAAATACAATATAAGTTTAATTTTTTTAAATGGACATTTTAAAATTTTTTTATAGTAGTAGCAGACCCAGAAGTTAAATATTAGAGGAAAAAAAGGAGGAAAATGAAGAAGGAAAAACAGAAAGTAAAGAACAATTTAAAAATATTTGATTTACATAATGCAAAAACAAGTACCTAAGTATGAAATATACCAGAAGATAAATAATTTTTACTAATATAAACAATTACTTAAGTCTACTAATAAAAAAATGTTCAAAACGCGATTGAATCGCGTTTTGAACATTTTTATCAGAAGTTTCTCAAATATCCTAATTTTTATTTTAAAAAAAATGTCTAATATAAATACGCATTTTAGATATCAAATTTTTAGAAAGCATTTCTATAAACAAATTTTTAATTTTGTGACTGTAGAATTTCTATACCTTAATAGTTTGTAAAGATTCAATAATTATCATTAGATTTAATTTTAATCAATGTCTAGAAACGCATGATTTAAATAACATATACACTGCATAAGGCTATTTTTTTAAGTGGATGATTATTTTTTTTTTTTTTTTTTTTAAATAATAAAATTTCAGGACAATGATCGAATAGGACGAGCTTTCTTTCGGTATCTGAGCAAGTGGGTTCGAAT
Source organism: Pardosa pseudoannulata (assembly GCA_032207245.1). NCBI lineage: Eukaryota > Metazoa > Arthropoda > Arachnida > Araneae > Lycosidae > Pardosa > Pardosa pseudoannulata. The sequence continues at coordinate 158,482,044 of CM063506.1, read as the reverse complement.
TCTACTTTAGACTAACAGATTTATAACCATTTAGTTTGGTCTGAGAGCGCTAGAGTTTACTTTTATGTTACCCGAAGGCTAGAGACATCGGAATTTACTACTTAATTACTCCGATTCCGAACGGCTGCAAACAAAGCAGCGGGATTTGAACCCGTGGCTGTGTCCTACCGATTCAGCTGTAGGGCTAACTTTTATCGGTACTCCGTTAAAAGTAACGATTTTTCATTAGCAAATTTTGTCATCAACTTCAATACACATTCGAAACTTAACAACAACAAAAAAAAAAATTGCGGATTTTTTAACAATAATTAACTTTCGTGCATATCCAAAATTCCGTAAGTTATTTGCAACAATGTCATTTTCTCACAGACACTGTCCATAGAACAAAAATTCAGTCAATAAGATGAAGTATCATTAGATATAACTATAGGAGGGATTGAAATTTTAATATTGTTACCGCGATATTAAAAAAATATCGATATATAAAACAGTATTACGATCGATCTATACGCACATGCTTTCGGGGATTATGTATAAAGAAAGCACGTAGGTTGTTAAAACATAATTCTACCGAGAGCCCCGTACTATGATCGCAGTATTAATCCATTAAAAAATGCGCATTTTCCGGAACCAAAATCCAAAAAACGGTTGTTTTTCACCGAAAACTTACAATTACGGTTTAGCTGACTATTATAAATAGAACCACACAAGTTCTATGTTTCATTTATACCGCGTCACACGGCTTTTTGACCTTGAAGCACGTGTGAATCAACTGATAACGCTTCTCTCCTGCTCTTTGTCAGAATAAAATTGTCGACGCGGCAAAGAGGTAAAAAAAATTAGAAAAGGGAAGAAATCTTTCAGATTATCGTCAAAATTTAAATATATGTGAAATAAAAAAAATTGCTCCTTCCTTTATTTTTTTTTTAAATTTCCGAAAAACATCTGTGTTTATCAATCTCTGTTTTTTGAACAAACCCACAAAAATTTTCGTATTGGTTAGTTATTTTTTGCAATTGGGCCTTTAACAAATTTTGCTCCAAATTACATTTCCAAATTCGATGCCCCCCCCCCCCCCGAGGTGCAGCAGCCACTTACGGTACTTATCAGTATCAGTTTCTGGAAACTCGCTCAAGGTCAGTTGTTGTGGACTCCCTTCTCCTGTTCCCCCCCTACAGCTATTCTTTGATGCCTATAGCATCTCCGACTGCTCACCAATCAATGTCAAAGCCCCCCTTTCCTTTAACGGGATATTACTATAAACTGTACGCTGGCGAAAGAAAACGAAAGATAACTAATAAACTCTGCTTAGCGGGATCGTTGTTACAAAATATGGGAAAATGATTTTTGGAGAAAAAAAAAACTATTTGTTTTGGAGCAGTCTGGCGCAATTTACCTAAAAAATGATAGTTTTGGAGCAGAATGGCGCAAAGATGTCGTTTTGGCGCAGTCTGGCGCAATTGTTCCACCCCTGTGTTGTCACTCATCTGTTGTAGTGAAAGGCCAGGTGCAATGGAACCCGTCCCAATATTCGACTGGTCCAAGGCTAAGGGTAATATACAGATCGAGGAACCACGAGGGGTAAAAACTGACTATTGAGAAGCTAAAACTAATGTTTAAACCAAACATTCTACCTACACCAATCTGCGTAAATATTTTCATCTCAACACATTTTATTAGTAGCATTGAAAAATATAATTTCGATAGATGTTAAAGATCAAAATGTTTTACTCATATCTTATTCCATTTAATACACCAAATCAAAATTCTAATTTTTTTTTTATTAATTTGGTTAACTGTGGGGTGTTAGCTATGAGGTGGGGGCCGTGGGTATTAAAAATTTGAGGACCTTTCGTTTTACTGAATATCGACATGTTGCCTCTGGCCTGAGTGTCTATGTATTTATTTGAAAAATTACTACTAATTTTTGTACGCCAACAGCAGAATATTCCAAAATAGATGTCGAAAGTAAGACCTAGGCTCCCAGAAGGCACATTTATTGGAAAAAATATTTACATTGAATTAAACTGTAAAAAAGAAAATTGAAAAGAAAAAACCCGGCAGCGAATATGTTTAAACAAATAAAAACAAAGCGCGAGGGAGGAATAGGCAACAAAGTAAAAAACACTTTAATGATGTTCGATACTGATGAAAAAAGGAGTTTTACAGCATTTTCAAGTTCCGTCCGAAGTCTGTTAATATATTGCTCAATAAACTGAAAGAAAAAATCAAATCCTCATACTCAAAACATCTTGAACTAAAATTTTCTATCAGGATATCCCTATATAGCACAAATTTATCGAAATTAAAACTTTTCAAATACTACTATTGAAACTTTTATTACAATTATTTTTAACGGAATATATAGAAATCTTCCTTGCAAAACTCAATGCGTTCGTTTCTATAAGGTAAACGAGTAAAAAAACGTGCGTATTTGGCAAAGATGTCATTATCTAAAAATTTTCATTTCCCCAAACTTGTTTTCTTCAAAAATTGGAGCTAACAAATTTTTGCGTGACGTCAACAAGCTGCTCCGCCTCCATACAAAATATCTCGTTTCAGCGTTACTTCTTGTTGTAAACACAGTTTATTTATGGGGTTTCGGCGTTCATTTATTGGCTGCAGCTTTCAGTCCACTATGGAAAATTGGTTGAGTAAGGAAAGGAGAATCCATTTACATGACTCATCAAAATGAAGGTCACTCGCAAACTTGGAAAATAACTAAGGGCTTAAAATGGTTTCTTTTTCGTTTGTTTCTGTACTGGAAAAGAGCGGTAGGATGAATAAAAAGCGAGTGAATGTATGAAACAATGAACATTTTTTACAGAACACTGTATACACTGTACTTCAAACTTATAACATATTTTACTGACCTATGTAAATATTTATGCTAAAAAAATATTTTAAAATAATTCTTAATTAAAAATGATCTAACTTATCTTAACTTCTAAAGCATGAAGGTCAATCAATATACATTTTTTTAAACAGTGTTTTTTTTTTAAAAATAAGTTAACATTTGTTTAAATAATTAAATCATTTTCATAGTTTTATAAGAATAAATTGATGATGATGGTAAATAGTTACATAAGACAGTAAACAGGTATTCTTCACCTAAAAGGAAAACTTTTTAATGAAGTAAATTTAATTTACAATAAATGTAATAACCAAAAAGTTCATAAATCTGTTTATAAAATTGAAATTTAAACATTTTGCTTCCTAGATCTATTTTTCTTCTTTAAAGTGCTTTTAAAGAAAAATCTATAAAGAAACAAGCTTTAAACTACAATGACTGAGACTTTTGTGTCTAATTTTACATACATAACCTAATATCCATTTAAAGTTATGTAGTTGTATAGTATACATTAAAAGTTATAATACCATACCTCTCCTTGCCAGTGTCACCCGAATCCAGGCAGGCAGCTAAAATATACAAAATTTCTAGTGCCTAAAGTGACTTTGGGAAGGGAAAACATTAATGTTTCTATTCCATGAGCCCAAACTCAGTTAAATTTTTTACATGTAAAAATATTAAATATAGAAACTATCCCATTCATTTAAAACTTTGTCATCCATATAAATAAACATTTTTAAAATTTTCATATGATATATTGCAGCAAATTAAGCAGGGAAAAAATTTCCACACTGAAATAGATAATAAAGGGGTTAATTTATAGATATACAGCTCCTTTTTGACTTTCAAATACAAATTTTTAACATTAAACAAGAATAATTATTGACTTACAACAAGAGCTTCTTCACTGGATATAGGAATCGGATATCCATTTGCAGAAAGCTCAGCTTCACTTTGCAAGTAGAGGTGTTTCAATTTTTTACCACCAACTTCTTTCACACATGTTACAAGTTTGTCAGAGGTATTTATAATATCTGATTTCAAAATTATTGCAACAGTTGAATATGAACGGAAAGGGCCATTTGACATAAGGGATATGTCTTCCATCACAGACCGAATTTGCAGATAAGGAGGGTTGTTATACATTCTGGGCACATCATCATCTAAGAATGAAATAGGAGAATAGAATGTTTGCATATACTTTTCAGTGGGAAAATCTGAGTTTAATGGGAACATCAAGATCTGATAGTGATTGGCAACTTATATATTGTTCAATATTTTTCATAATTTTTTATATTTAGTTTATATAATACCATATAAAACATTTAAGTTAAGTTGTTTATTTCATTAAACAATACTTTCAAATGCAGAACTTGAGCTGGTTCTTATTTCACCTGCAGTCTGTATACATCTTTAGTATATTTTAAAATTCTTAAAAGTTGTTGATCTTCAACTGTTAGACAATTTTTAATATTCCATTAATATTAATTCTAGACTTCAGATTAGCTGTAATACATGCATCTATACTTGTTAAGATGAATTTTGAGGGATGGTCGAAATCTATTGTCTTAACCATAGTTTGTATTAACAGAGATGACATTAATGCTGTAACTTATTCCTTTAGATTCCTGAAAATATGCTAAGGGTTTTAATAATATACTAGTAAAACTTAAAAAAAAAAGTACAAAAACGGACAAATTTTGACAAGTACTTTAAAAAATCTCTAACAGATATCCATCTTGCCTATTAAATTTGAATACTATCAAATTTAATTTTAAATTTGCTGACCATATTGAACTAAATTCTATATAACTGATAGACATGAAAGATATCTTAATAGAAGAGAAAAACATTCAACTACATATTATAAATTATAATAAAACAATTTGTGAATTTAATGTATAAAAGATTTTTAATTATTAAATTATAATCTCTTAGTTATATTGACTACATTATAAAATAATTTATTTAGAATATTTCTTTAAATCAATGAAATATAAAAACATTGTTTTATACATAAATATCTAAACCAAATTTTATAATATTTTTGGTATTTTCATTTAACTGTAGATCTATTTTACTATTAAAAGAGAAGTTATGTGAGCAAAATCATAGTGAAACAGATGAGTCTGTTTTTTAATTTCAGCTTCAAACAGTTAATGAAAGTTTAAAATCTTACCCGAATCCTCATCATCATCCTTTGGTGTTCTGCTCATAAAACTAATTAGTGTTGAGATATCAGTGACATGATTAAGCTGTAAGTTGTTAATGGTAAGCAAACACTGTCTAGAAAGTCTTCCAAAAGTAACACATGACGACCACATCCACAAACCCGAGAGAGGTAACACTGACACTGAGTCTGGAGCAAAATGTATCCATATGTGTTCAAAATTAGGAAACGCATTTCTTGCGAAAGCAATAGTAAACAATGTGACTTTTTGAATATTACAAAATAAATGCAATCTTCTTATACTTGGAAAGCGTGGGCAAAAGTGACTAAGAACTTCTTCTGCATTCCAAGCAAATTCTTCTAGTCTGCTGGAATTGGCTAAAATAGTAATCACATTTTGAAATCTTAAACCACATCCGACGACAGAAAGTGATTTCAGATTCTTGCATTGGCGAACAATATCAGTAATTTCGACAGAGCTCATATAAAAGCAATTATTGAAATTGAGTTTTTGAATGTATTTCACCCTAGTTTTGGTAAAAAAGTTTGAAAGATATATAGGAGAAACTTTCCGGCAAGATGATAAATTTGCTTCCCTATTTGGAAATTAAAAAGGTTATCTAATATTAATAAAGAGTAAAAACAACATAATTAAAAACAACACATAACTTTAAGAAAGATTAATTTTTTGATTGATAAATTACTGTATATATTTAATATTTAGTTATAAGATGACAATATGTACTTTTCTTTAGAAAAATAATTTTAAATCAAAATATAATGCACAGGACTCTATATAAAATATTATTAAATTCAAGTCGGTAGCATTTTGAGAGGAACGTAGAATGATTATTTGCACATTTGCTAATGACACTAATACTTAATTAATTAAACTTCAAGAAATTAAATGTAAACATATAATTTATTTCCATAGAAAAAGATTGAAACTATTATGAAATCAGAAGAAAAACCAATGTATTATAAATTTTCAAAGTTATTACTGTGGATTTTCTTGACGAATATTAAAATATTTCATTTTAAATAAGTAAATATATATAATAAATATTTTATTCTAAAAATAAGTAGAATAATTCACTTAATGTCTCTCTAATTAAACTTTCTCTGGACAGATCTAATAAGGTTTAACCCTTAGGCTGTCTCCACACAACAGCATAATTATACGATATGCATTAGATATAAAGCTCTAAATTTCATATGTCTAACTGAAAAATATAACTGAACTTAAGACATTACACCAAATCACTATCCACTTAGTATATAGTTTATTTTGTATCATATGGTATAAATGCATTTAAAGCATTAGATGCATATATGTGATGTACAGGACAAGCAAAGGGTTAAAAGGAAAACAATTATAGTACTATCATATGAGTAAATACGGTCACATTCATGATTTAGCATTCACCATCATATTATTATGAAGATAGATGTAATAAGATATAGGTTGGGCTGTTGAAGCGATGACTAGTACCTCATTTGGCCTATCAGCTGATACTATTGTCTTTCTAACCTACGGGCTAGTATTAAAAATAATTAACAAAGATTAAATCACTTCTCAAAAAGGAGCGTCAGCAATGGTTTAGGATAATATCATATGGTAAAAATATATACACGAAAAACAATGCAAATTAAAACAGATTACTCTGTAGATGTACCAAGACTCTCCTTACATTTGTGTTAGAAAGAACAAAATTTATCACGATGGCTGAAGTTTAAAAAAAATTGTAAAATTCACAGTTATATAAGAAGTTTTAGATACAGAAGTAGAACAGACAAATATATTTTACCTTATAGTATAAGTTAAATCAGTTAATCTTTTATTCTTAAGATCTGTCAACGCTGCTAAATCCAAAGGTGATAACAAGTTATAAATTTTCAAAAGAACTTCGTTAGGTAGCAAGCAGAAATACAAACTTTCATTATCATCGGTACTATTTTCACTCTTACTACTAGAATTACCCGGCAAATCTTGCCTTGTTTTATGGTCCTTTTTATTCCGTTTAGCTGCAGTATATGTCCCTGTCTTTGGTCGTTTTCTAGGTCCCATTTCGAGTTAAAGAAAATGCTATAACAACGAAAAAAACTATAACAAAGGCTAACAACTCTCTCTACGTAAGCTTTCACACTCTATGGCAAATTGTCATCGACTGAGCATAAACACTAAACACATTATTTACTTCAGGAACCTAAACTAACTTTTGTTGCCACAAATTTTTAAACAAATGTTTAGATCAGGAAGGGATACAAGAAGCTATTCAGCTTCAAAGTTATATCAAGAATATTCTGAAAATAGCGATTATAACTTAAAGGGATCATAATTCAGGAACAGTCCTCAAATTTAGATCTTTTTATCATTTTGTTGTCAAAAAATACTTCGACTGCTAAGAGATGCGAAAAGTCCCAAATACGTTTATAGTAAAATTAGTTAAGTGTTCAAATGAAGTTATCTAGTAATTATTAATTAATTTCTATACTGGGTATCCGATATCCTTTTGAAGGGTTGTTAAGATACAGTTTAGGGCCTGATCCAGGCTCGAACGTTCTGATCACAATTAGGTTATGTGGGAGCATGCGACCACAGCTTTTTAAATTTTGGATGCAGGCTGGAAAATTTTCCAGAGTTTACTTCACAAAGTTGTGGAAACAATTTTAAAATATGAGACCTTTGAGAGCTCCCACAAGCTTTCACGAGTAATTGAGAATCAAAATATAACTGGCGGAGCTTCTTGTAGCATGGAAAAATTCAAAGGTATTTTGAAAAAATTAACTGGCGATTGAAAGACGCTCAAAACCCATCTGAGTTTCTTCAAACGGAATTTATCTGACTTTTTAGGCTGACTAAAATTGCTTCCACCGAGTTGATAAATGAAATAAAACTGTTCGTATCGTGCTCGGAATAATGAATACTCGATAGAAATATATAAATCACAATTATAGTTTTGATTCTTTCGCAACAAATAATTACAAGAGAATTTTGCATCCCATGTTTGAGAAAAAAGCAGAGAATATAATTATAAATTGCGTCCATGCATACTTTCTGAAAAGAATCATGGTAAACCAGAAGAATTTTTACAACACATCCTTAAAGAGAACTTTCCTTTGAGTACCTATCCCATAGACTTTGTAGGACCTTTACCCTCAACCAGTGAGAAATATCGACATGTCTTTAAAGTTGTTGACGCATTCACAAAATTTATTTAGTTAAAAGCACATCCCATTCAGGCGCATTAGAAAAATTAAAATTCAAGTAAAATATTTTCAGCAATCCCAACAGAATCGCATCTAATAGAAATAACGCGTTTCCCTTCAAAGGAGTTTGAGAAGTATTGCAAATACAGTGATATTGAACATATTAAGCTCCCAACCGGAATCTCACTAGAAAATGTATAAGTTGAACGTATCCACAAAACTCTCCTGTACTTCCAAAACTTGCAGTAGAGGACCCTACAATGTGATACAAGTACGTACCAAGTGTACAAAGAACAATCAACTCTACAATGTCAATGAAAAAAATTTGGACTCACGGCCAGGATTTGCACCTGTGCACTCTTGAAATACCTGAGAGTTAACTCCTCCACCCGGCATTTCTTTGGGGAATATGATCTAATCGGCTCATAAAAAAAGTCTTCGGACTTGTTTATTTGCAGGGTGGAGGTAGATTAAAGAAGGATTCAGGTGGTTTTCAGAAAGACTGCCTACGAAAGGGCATGATCATCTATGTGGAGAATTCCTTTTTCGAAGGGGATAGAATTACGAGGAATTGACAGCCGAAATTCAATGGAAAGGAGAGCCCATCCTCAGTCTGCGACAAGACAACATCTCTCGTTTGGAAAGGGGATTTTCGGTTTCAGAGCTCGATGAAACGACCTGTTTTTATTTTGGAAGCCGCTCGTCCATATTGGCTATGGTTGCAAATAAATAAGGCTCCGGGACTCTGAATATGATTTGTTCTGCACTTAATTTTATAATCTCGAAAATAAATTTTCTTGTGTTGTCCATTAAGCTTTGGAGGAAGTAATTGTTTACGCATCCCAGAGATAACTGAACTTACCTGCCCCAGTTAAGTAGGCGGGCAGGCCATACGTTTAGTTTTATACACAGCCCCAACATAGCGTTGGCGTTTACATTCTGTTGTCGGGAAGTAAAGTTGTCATCTGGATTCGGCAAAGGTTTAGTTTCGAAGGGGGAAACAACGGTGAGAAAAACGTTCTACTAGTCATCGGGGACTATTAAAGGTGCCATCTGCCCGGGGCTTAGAAGATAAGTGATCCCTCTGTGGATGTGTTTTGAAAATTCCAGATGTTTTGAAAATTCCAGGGACGCAAGACGATGTGCTGATGACTTGTCATTTGTCCTAGGAGTTGCGATGATCTTTATGAAAGGTAGGTGCATGAACTGTACTTGCTTTCTCTTTTCATGATTAATTTAATTCGGTGCAAAAGGAACTCACGGGAATTAGAAAATGTTTTGTTCTAGCTAGATTTTGCTGTTCTGTTTTTCTATGTTTGTATTTGTTCAGTTCGTTATATGATTATTGTTATGCATGTATTTAATATTCATACTTGTATCTGAAATTCTGTGCTCCTCACTATCTAGTTTTCTTTGATTAATGTTTTCAATTCAGCCATAGATGGTATTTTATGTGTTTTTTTTTAAGTGTATTTGCTTCTTTTGAAGTTTGGGGATATTTCCGGGTAGCTACGGGAATTTGTGGATTTAATGAGCATTGGTAAAATGTTTTTTAATCAGAGCAAAACAGGCAGATCTTGTACAACTGACAATAGAGATGGGAAATGAAGCTTTGGGAGAGATGAGCAAAATACGGCTAAAAAAATCATAGAAGGGGGAGATGATTATGACAAAAAAAAAAAAAAAAAAAAAAAAAAAGCTAAAGCATTTCTTGAAATAATAATAGGCGAGCGTGAGTAGCTCGGTAGACTTGAAGAGCGGGAACGGGGTCAGCTGAAAAGACGCGAAGAGGAGCAGAAAATGAGAGCGAATTGGCAGTTTTACGCCTAAAGGTGAAAATAGTGAGGGATGAGAACAACAGGTTGGATGTTGAGGGCTCTGGTCAGAGATCTCTGTCAGGCGACGCAGGACCAAATTCCGTTAAAATAACCGATGAGGATAAGTGCGAAGAGGCCCAGTTGCCTTTTCAAGTAGAGAAAACGTTGAGGGGTGAGTTGGCAGGCGATAAGGGGGAATCTGTGCTCTCAAGTCAAATTGAGGAGACACAACAGGCTAGGGATTTTTCACAGGAGAAGTGAAAGCTGCTCAGTAATTTCAAAATTCTCATAAACACCTCTCATAAATAATACTAACTGAACAGTATAATTTCTATCATTGCTTTCATCCATAGCTTTGGAGCAAAATTTAAATTATCAATCTTTGACTCTAATTGTGATGTCAAATTTTTATCGACAGCTTCGATTCTGGAAATCACCGTTTTTCGAGATAAGCTTACAGTTTCAAAATTATTTTTCTTGTCTGGACATAAAGCGTCACAAACTTGGAGCATGCATTGGTCAACAAACTCCCCATCACTGAGATCTTTTTTATTTTTAGCAATATTTTATGTTACAATGTAATTTGCATGCGTAGCTGCTTCTCGGATACTGTTTACCTTCTTGAAAAATTTTGTCGGCCTGATAAATTTGTACAAAGACATTCTGCATATTATTTTTTTTCATATTCGGACATTGCTTCGTAATGAGGAATTTTCACATTTTCTAATCTTGATTTTAAACGATAGAAGACAAAAAAGTAAGCAGGATAGTAGCTATTTTTCTTTCATTTGGGGGCCTAATGAGTGATTTCTCATGGGTTTTATAGCGGACTCTTTAACGTCTCTCAAAAACGATACTTTTTCTCCGCCGAGTTTGTGACGTCATCGTTCATGTAGACACCGACCGCATATGCTGTTTACATGTTAAAAGGCGACTTTTAAATTTGTTTTTGTGTAAAGTATCGCATATAATAGAAATTTTTTTGTTATGTCTGGCATTAAAAAATCATACTCTAAATATTGTATTGTGTCACTCTGTAAAAATACAACAACTAATTGCAATGAGAAGATATTTTTCAGCGTCCCGAAAGACCCACATACACGTAAAATCTGGACAACTGCGATGAAAAGGGATGAGAAATTAAACCCCAAATTATCATATAAATCATCTTTATGGGTTTGTGAAGACCATTTATCGGTTAGTAAATGCTTGCTTTTGTTTAAATATTACTAATTTAGAACAATTAAAGTATATAAAAATACATCTATACCTTTAAAAGGATTGTTGATTAACCACTGCTATTTAACTTTTAAAACTGCTAATTTTCGAGTATTATCACAGAGTTCAAGTACAATAAATATTTTATAAAGCATATAAATATCGAAAAACATATAAATATCTAAAGCAAATAATTATCTAATAAATAAGAAAAGGGGGAGGGGAAGGTTATGTATTTTCAAGGTATTATAAATATTTTCTTCAGAGATGCATACTTTCTTGTGTATCAAATCACAGTGATATTTTTCGATTAAATTGGTGACTAATTTGAAAAAAAGTATAATATTTTTAAAATACTTAATAATGATATTACTTTAAAAATTAAATTTAATTTGAGAAATTTTATACACTTTTTAATTTGACATTAATATTAAAGCAATAAAATTGTATTGCTATTTAAAAATGTATAAATAATTAAGAAAAGCCGTTTAAAGATTTTAAATTTCTTTTCATCATATTTAAAATATCTAAGAATTGGTTTGGTTTTGGAGTGCTACGGTCTACTTTTTGCAACACGAAGGCTAATGAGACCGGTCTCACAATAAATACCTCCTCTAATTTTTATTTTAATATTACATCCGTCTCTATTTATAAAAAACGATGCTACTACAAATGTGTGTGTATATGATATATGTATATTTATTTCACTTGCTTGTGTTTACAAACAAAAGAGCTGTGTTTAGCATGAATAAAGTATTAATACATGTTAAGTAAAATTGGAAAAAAAATATAAATGATTTTACATACATTTGGGTTTTAATTCCTCGTATTTCTGCTCCCATAAAATCCGGGTTTATTGCCAAGAAAGAAAACATTGACATGCTGTCAATTTTCGGGAGGTTGTCTGATTGTCCTTTGGTAAATCCAGGTAGAAGATACATTTATGACAAATTGAGATAACTAAGCTATCTAGATCGATAAAATAAACCTTCAGGTTTAAATAAAAATAAATTTTGATAGCTAGAAAATTTTAGGAACTTGCAAAAACAAAATCGGAAAATAGTGCGCGCTTAAAAGCAATACAAAAATATTGGTCTGCATGAACGATGACATCACAACCAATCACGGAGCGTTTTGATGTCACGTGATTTTCGCTTAACTTTAAAATTAATTTTTTAAATGATGGACCCAGTTTTTTACATTTTTGAGAACATTTTTGGAATCTACGAGTCTGAAATTATCAGAAAAACACTATGTTGTTCGAATCCCCCACATGTGCAAATTCCTCATTGGAATTCTTATGCTTAGATGTAAAATAGCGGAAATGTTATAGTCTTTGAAGACTGCTACAGCTTATTGCAGATGAGACACACTGGTTTATCTTTTACAACTGTAAAAAAAATATTTCCAGGTCCATTCATCATTAAAAGCATGGCACTCTGAATCAACTATACGTTTTTTAGTAGCTGTTTCGGAATATTTTACGAATGACCCAAACAAGCACTAGCTACTTTATACTTTTCAAAATTTCACCACTATTCACAATGATGCTATATGTCCACAATCAATAATATTAGAGCTCGCGTCAAAAGTTAAAGCTGCTGGCTGAAGCTTATAATGCACAGTCTGCCACATGTGAGGTCTAATTTACGTATATTGGATTCATATCTGCTCCCAGAGAAAGCGATAACGCTTGTTGGCTCCAATCTACAGCTATAACTAACAAAGAGCTTTCGCTTTTAACAATTTCCTCATTGCAAGCTGTTTGTGCTTGCTATTTACATCGATTTATGAACAAAAATACAGAAAGTAAAAATATCATCAGCCATTTGTAAAAAAAAAAGGAAGAACAAAAATAATACTTAAACAAAGCAGAAAAGGAGATGGATATATAAATATAAAAATATATACTTCTTTTAATTTGCCTTGGGCTGGCAACTTAAAATTCTATACGCAGGCCGGATAAAACCTTCCGGTGGGCCGTAGTTTGTCCATTTCTGACCTACACAAATGAGCAGAGAAAAAATATCCTCAGATTTCGATAGCTAAATCGAAAGACATTTTCTCAACAATGGATTGTTTAAGTCGTCGGTTGCTAGAAAAGAATAAAAAACCAGGATTCGTTGTGTTAATTATTAACTTATAATTACGGTATACCTAAACTACTTGCAGTTGTTCAATTTTTTTTGCCTTCAACTTGGTAAGTGATGTCGACAGCATGAATCAACAGTGATTACGGCTCGGTCTCACCAAATTCGTTTAACAGCTCACCACGATTAACCCATAGCACCAACCAATGATGGGATGCAATTCTCCGTTTAAACAGAGATTAATCGTGGTTAGCCATTAAACGACTTTGGTAAGACTGGTGGAAATGCTTAAGGATGAATTTTGTGAGATTGTACAACAGCAGTGAAGGGTTAAGTATTGCTGATTTTAAAGGAATGCAAGCCAGTCTTCTGACGCAAGTGGAATTACTTAATTTTGTTTCCTGTAAGATTGCATTTGTTTTTGTCAAAACCGTTTATATAAAATTATGTTTTAGTAACAAAACTCAGATTAAGCTTACAAATAATTCTACGATGCTTACTATTTAAGATGAATATTTATTTCTTTATGTTGTTTTGAACATCGAATATTTGAAGTTATTTCTGTTCCGAAAGAATCAAATAAGCAATGTAATGTATAGCGACACTTGACATTAGGCCAAGCGTAAGTATAAGGTTAAATTAATTTTGCATTATTTAAAATGTATTGACTTTAAACTTATTTAATATTAAGTTCAGAGCCCATTCCAATAATCTGATTTAATAAATAAATTTAAAAATCTCTCTTTTTTACTAGAAGTATTGTTAGATATATAAAGTACGCAATTTTCAATACTTTTGTATATAATTTTTAGGCAGTATTTTAATGCCTATGCATTTTGAAATACAAAGCACAATCGGGATGTAAATTCACATACTCTAACGAATCATGGATCTTACAAAGAATGAACTGCAAGACATGCATACACAAAAAAATATATAATTTAGAATATAGCATAAAATAAAAATGAAATTAAATTATGAAGGAAAGTCGGTAAAGGCCTGGAAAAGTTGTAATATTTCAACTCCGATTAAAACTAGTTTTTAAGCTCGAGCAATACTCTCAGAGCTTTGCACTTTCGTTAATAAGGCGATTTCACGCAGTAGGGCAAATCTCAAATTATGACAATTCTGGCTTTAGTTTCAAACGGAAGGGCAGTTTATTGCTTGTCTATTGGCTGTTGTAAACATGAAATTGAATGGGAAGGGTATTATAGTAGTTCGTGACGTTGCGACAAATTGCTCTATTTTTGTTAACTATAAATTTTGCTGAAGAGAGAAATATACTTGTGTGTTATTTTCCATCGCACCTCTGAACGCGTAAAATATATTCTCAACTTTGCAGCAATGAACTGAGAATAAGTCAATTTGTCGCAACGTCACGAACTACTATAATGTCCTTCCCATACATTTTTACGTTTACAATAGCCAATAGACAAACAATAAACTGCCATTCCATTTGAAACTAAAGCCAGAATTGTCATAATTGGAGAATTTGCCCTACTGCGTGAAATCGCCTTATTGAACTTTACGGTTACTTATAATTCTCTATAAATAAATGCATGATTAATCATTGATTAGTTCTAACGATAATACAAGGCTTAGTTATAATTTTTATAACATGAAAATGATTTTTATATACTGCTTTGCATTTTCGTTAATTTTTGTTATCTATATATTTTGTGTAAGAGAGAAATATACTTGTGTGCCAGTAATCAATTTTCTGTAAAACGTGTAAAATATATTCTAATTTTTTCATCAATGAATTGACAATTGTACAGAAAAATATAATTTTGGTTTACATGGTCCTCTGGCATTAGCAGTTTGAAACAGATTTTATCAGCTGTTAGAAAATTATATTTGACGTTTAATTCTTTAAAGAGTAAATGATTAAGTACCAAGGAGGTTTGATGATAAACTATGACGTCATGATTTTTTTGACCGGAATAATTCATCAGTTTGTCGAGTGCCGATAGCTCATTCTGAGTGTTAGCTACGGGGTTCAATACTTTGAGCACGAGATTTCCAGCGACCATCTATCAGACGGACGTTTAAGGTAAATATACGCTAACACTTTTCAAAATGCTTGTTGAATACTTATACTATTTACGTTTTAGCACGATTTAGTAAATTTAGGGGATATTAACCTTAAAAATATAGAATTGTTTAAATGGGCTTATTTTACCTTATACTTGACATGTATGAAAAATTTGAAATCTGTACCGTCGGTGTTTTAAGTCTTATTTATGCATTTGATTTCATGTAGAGGAGCTTTATTTTTTACTAGCAAATAAAAATGTTGGCTTTCTTTCAAATTCCCTGTATTGCAAAGTCTAAGAATTATTGTGTTGTACATAAAAGCGTTAAATTTGTTTACAGCTTTTTATAATACTATAGGTTAAAACTGTGAGTGGAATTATATATTTTCGTATGTAACGACATAATTGTAAAAAACTGTCTAAAGGCTTTGTATTTCACTCTATCGGCTATTTTTTTTTATATAAAATATAATTTTAAAATTAAAGCACACACTTGTGTAGAAAGCTTATATTAGAGCTGGAATACATCATTCGGAGAAAATTGTATTAATATTCGAGAGAGATGTAAATATTTTAAAAATGTTTTTAAGGTTTTTAAAACTAAATGATTTGTTCAAACATTTTACCTTCCTGAATATGCTTTAAATTGGATTCTAAAATATAGAACAGTTGGAATATTTACTGTTAACATTTATTATTTTTTAAAATATCCTGTTCCATTAAAACATAATGGTGTTGAATTTATAGAAGTGGATGCGCGACAGCATGCGAGTTTGGATATTTTCTAAAATATTTAACTTTAGCCTTTTTTGTATAGGTGAGCAATTGTTTAGTGGGCGTTTCGTAGCCTCCAGTACAGTCTTTTTCTGTGCATTTTCGCTGTTTTTTCATAATTCTATTTTTTCCAATATTTTGTTTCGTATTATTCTGCTACTTTGCTCTCGTTTATTTTGTACTTTGCGCAATGTTCTGTCTTGTTTTATGTTATAAAAAATTGAAAAATGCTTAGTAAAAATTTAAGAATTTTGTAAAATACAAAAATATATCCTTTTGATAGTGTCGTCACTTTTTGCTTATATTTATTATTTACTGTACCAAGTTGCATATGTTATAGTCCCTTTAACTTTTTTTTTTTGGTATATTTATGCATTTTCTGAGCTTTACGTTACGTTGAATACTATGCATTGTTATTTATACCTACTGGTCATAGTCAAGGTTCCAGTCTAATTATCCCCTAATTAAACAACGCGTTAATTAGTCATACTTTTGTATGAGAACGTTCTCGCTTCCTTGTGATCTGGAGTGTATTCAATTTTTGTTTGGATTACTTTTTGCCTAGAGGCCTAAACTGATGTTTTGATCTGTTTTACGTTCGGAGGTTAAAGTGAAGACTTTCCACTTCGCTAGGCACTCCGTTAAACCCAATTACCTTGACCCTTCAGTACAGTTCACGGTACTTCCGAAATTCGGTTCTACAGATATATCATTGCCAAGTATGAGTTTTCTCACATATAGCTACCTAAGGGCTTTTGACTGCAGTTGTGTATAAAATCTTTGTATACTGTTTTAAATATTTAATTATTTTATGGTTCTTATTGTATTTTCATTGCTTTTATGAAGTACCTATATTTTCTGTTTAATTTCAGTACGATTTAGAAATTTATTAAAATTGTTCTCCATACGTTTGCTTATTTAAAAATTTTGTACAATCTGTGTATAAATTTTATTTGTTTTTTACTACTTTAATAATAGCTTATGATTTTTAGCAGGGTCTTAACTAGGTCCTTTGGCGTCCGTCGCAAAACACTGGCCTTCACCCCTACCACTTAATTTAATAGAATATATAAACATATTTTATGTCATATATTCAGAATGAACTCGAAAATATGTTAGTTTTTGAAATGTTACTAGTACATTAATTTTTCTTCTGCTTTTTCCGTATAAATACTTAAAAATGTTTTTGAACACTTTGTGGGCATTATTTTGCTGATGAACTGAATTGTGAATTTAAGGGAAATATTTATTTCCCTGATGAATTTTCATAAATTGACGCATTTTTAAATTTAAATCTATAATAACTTTAATAAATTCAAAATTTAAAATAGATACCCAGATTTATATTAGGATTGTATGGTAAACATTTTTGTAAGAATCTAACAAGTTGGGACATTCTAAAAAAAAAATTCATAAATTTTTTAACACATCTGATTTTAAATAAAAAATTGATATAAATGTCCTTTAATTTATACGTTTGTAAAGTTTCCTAACTCTGAATTAATATTTTAATAAAAAGTTATTTATCAACCAACATTTCCTTAATTTTAAAATATGATGCAATTTCAATAGCATCAGTAAAATATAAATAAAAAAATGTTAAATTTTAAAAATAAAACCTGAATTTTTAATAGAAATATTAGGTATGCAAAATTGCTACATTTGACATAGAAATGTTTTCAATTAAATAAAATTATAATGTTAAAAATATAAAGGTATTTTAAAGGTATATAAAGAATTATTTTAAAAGTCTGCTTACGCTCTTTTGAAAATCCCACCTTACACTACTTTTAAAGCTTCAAATTGAGAAAACTATATAAATGAAAAAGGTATAAAAATGTTTATAATTATCAAAGCCTCCTATAATAAAATTTGATATTCATTAATACGACTGTGAAAGAGGGTCATAGCATATATTTATGTCACCCAGAGCAGAAGCCAAATTTACCCCCCTAAAAAAATAAAATATTATCCCAAGGATAAATTTTCCGAGACGCAGAAAGATTAAACTACAGAGATTTTACTCCAAAATTAAATTTTTTTTATAAACTAGGAAACAATTTAATTTCAAATATATATTTCGAAAAGTTCTTGTTTAAATAGAATTATAACACTTATTCAGAAGCTATTTCAATATGATCAACATTTCTTCACGAAAGAAAATCACTTAGCATCAACTTTAAATTTTATATAAATATATATCACCTATCTCTATATAAATATATCTTCATAATGTTAACTAAAAGGTAAAAATTTTGCTAATCGAAAATTATAAGTATTATCAAAATCCACAGATTATTTCAACATATAAACATTTTTTTTTCTTTTTAGCATTACATTTTAATATATATA
Organism: Pardosa pseudoannulata; assembly: GCA_032207245.1. Classification (NCBI taxonomy): domain Eukaryota; kingdom Metazoa; phylum Arthropoda; class Arachnida; order Araneae; family Lycosidae; genus Pardosa; species Pardosa pseudoannulata. Next base: position 158,463,526 of record CM063506.1, on the reverse strand, counting down.
TATATATATATATATATATATATATATATATATATATATATATATATATATATATATATATATATATATATATATTAAAAAAAATTGTCTCCAAAGTTCAAAGTTCTCCCCATTTACGTTTTAGTTTTCTTAATTTTAACTTTCCCAGCTATCCAAAATGAACTACAGCTGTACGGTGTGAGATTTGAAGGGATTCTCTGATTAAAACTTTTGAATTAAACCTTTCCTGTTTAAGATGGCATGACGCTTATTTAATGATTTGGATAAAATACCTAGGCCAGTTTTGCAAATGATTCCTGGCAGAGTAGAACTTTAGGTTGCGATGCTGACCATATGCGCAAATCCCTTTTCAAAGGGAAAAAAACAATTTAAGACGGTTAAATTTTGCAAGTGGCGCTCTTATCAGTTTTGTTCCTATAGACAATCTCAAGAGTATTCCAACCTATGTTGTACCCCTTTATCTTAGAGGCCATTTTCGTCCACCGGTTTCTGTATGATTGTTATGCTGTACACATAGCACTGTATATTAAATAGAATACACGTTTTACCCCTCTCGCTTCTCGAACCCCTGTAGCCATTCTTCGTTTAGCTATCAATCGTCCCTCACTACTTCCCGTTGACTAAATTTGGCTTTTTGGATAAATGCACCTTGTCCATTTTTAAATGATATGTGAGCATTAATCGTAAGCATCCTGTGGGAGCAATAGAAGGTTCGAAAGAATGGTTGGGAACACTGCGTGATTCTCGCTGTAGAGAATTTTTGCAA
>CM063506.1:158437760-158457760 GCA_032207245.1 Pardosa pseudoannulata | reverse complement strand
CTCAAACTATATCTCACAGATACATCTTTGTTTTAAATGATTTCTAGTGAAATTTAGTACTTCAAAACTCTATTCTTTTTATGTTCAAGCCTGTTACAAACGGATATTTTCTTTCTTAAAAAATGTACCTTAATTATAGATGCTGTTTGCATACTATATAAAATGCTGTTTTATAAAACATATGAGACAATTAATACAATTTAAAATATAAAAAATTGAATCTATAAAAAAGACGCAGTTTTGTACAAAACAAAATATAAAAATACATAGTATAGAAATGACTTCTTAAATTATATTCATTCGATTCTAAATTTAAAATTAGCTTTTAGCTGTACATTTCTGGTTTACTGCATGTTGCAAACAAAAGTAATCCTTATATTTTGTCTATCTATCTACATTTCTTAATTTACTTAAAGTTTATTAGTTTTTCGTTCATTTGAGGTACTTAACGTTTGCATATTTCCTTCTTAAGTAGTTGGTCTCTAGGTTTGATGTTTCGTTTTCAAGTTGTTTAATTCATTTCCGCCAATAAATAAAATATTATAGACTATAATTATTTGCCACCGTTTCAGTTATGAGTATTTTTGATAATCTATGACTTTCAATTACAGTTAACAAAATACATTTACTATATAGATTTATACATATATGAGCCGCTCAAAGCCAATGCGGTTAAGTCCATTTTTTGATATTTTCTGATTTTTGGAAATTTTGATGAAATAAATAATCTTAGTTATTAAAGGATTTACTCGTTGGTTACTTTTTTTCTAGGTTAGACAGCCCTTTTTTTAATAGCTTCTGAATATATTGTATAATAATTTCAGAAGCCATTGTGAATAAGTCCACCTTTTATCAATATTTTTTTACATAAACTTTAAAATAAAAATTAAATAATTCTTCTTTCGATATTTGTTGGTAACACTGAAAAACAAACTTAAAACTTACGACAATAAATATTTATTATTTTTACATAAATTTCTTATCTTTTTCAGCTGCCAAAAGGTGTAAGTCCTAAAATTTTTAAGATGCTGTCATTATTTCAATAAATACTTATGTTTTTATTTACACATCCTGTACATATCTTTTTTTTTTTTAGTTTACACCTCGAAAAAAGACTTTATACAATTTTCTAATTAAATTAGTAAACCAAGAATTTTAAAAACTAATGTATCAAAAAACATTAATTTTCTCAATTTTTGTGTTTTGGATTTAGCCGCATTGGCTTCTGAGCGGCTGATATATTACGATAACTATATTATCGTCATCACCTACTTCGCGCTTAGCCTTTGGTCCGAGTATTTAAGTTCCTAAATGAAAGGTCATATTTATTTCAAAATTTGATTTAGCTTCTAGAATATATTAACCCTCAATATAAACTATCCATTTCATGAAACGAAAAATTTAGTCTAAATTCAATGTTCATTACAAACTTAATATGAACTAAAATAAAATTATATTGAGTGATCCATCCTTACACTCCACTAGCATAAAAGTAATTGCATTTTCAACAAGGTTATTTAAAGAAAGCAAGTGCGTATTAAAAAATAAAACTAATCACGGGATAAATAAAGTACATGATTTTGAAAACGGTTAATCGTGCCAACGAATACATTGCAATAAATAAAAATGGCGAAATGAAATTAAAAAGAAATACGCCAAATGAAAATAGAAAAAAAAATCAAAGTATTCCCGGTAGAAGACAAATAAAATTGATATTTTAAAGCATATGTTATGTACTATCATATGAATTAAGCTACTTAAAAGATTTAAATTATTATTAAAAAAAAATGTTTGCAGTAAGTGGTTTCCATGCTGCGAGGGAAAACGACGTTCAATTTCTTTTATGATACTGACCTTCGAACGATTTAACCTGGTTAAAACCTTCTGAATGTTGACCTGAATCACCATGGAAAATTTCATAGAGATCGAGCCAGTCTTCTTGATGAAATGCCTAACATACATGCATACAAAGAATTTTGTCTGCACAGATAATCAATGATCTTTTTAGAACAAGTATAAAAATTAAAATCGCACAAGAAAACTTAACATTGTTTTGGAACGCTGAGGTCTGTTTTGCTAGAGAAACGTTAATGAGGTCGGAAGCAACTGCTTGAAGCCGATTCCATTAGCTACGAACATCCATTCCAGCGGCTGTCATAAGCTGAAAATAGATGTTTAGTAATAAAAAATAAGCCATTAGAAGGTAAAAGTAATTTTAATGAGCAATAAAGTATTTTTTATCCAATGAAGGCTTAAACTTGTCAACTTTCAAACAGTCGTTTTACTTAACAATAGCATTAACGTTCGATAAGAACAGGATATAGTTCTAGTGTTAAACTGATGGGTATAAAGCATTCTGACGAAGCCAGTGATCTATGTAGTTAGCATAAATCTAAACAGTTTTTAAGTTAAGGCTATATCTGACAAAAATAAAACTTGTAAATAAAGAATACTTGTGAAGAATACAGTCCAAATGGCGCGCTACCAATGACACTCGGATAGTTTTGCTATCCGTTTTAGGGTTTAAGAAACTTTAAAACTGACACTTTAGCCCAAAAATGTGAAATGATCTTTATTCTGAAAAAAAAAAAAATTAAAGTCAGGTATCCTTACCAAAAGATTTTTCAATTAAAATTTTTACTGTACTGAAACCTGTTTTTAATTTTTTTTTGTCATACACAATTATTTTAATCTTTTAAAACTATTTTCCACAAAGTTTTTTATTAATACAGTCAGGTGCATTATTTCTACGTCTTTCTCATTCAAAATTTTGGAGTGTATTAATGTATTTGTCATGATACCGTGTGTGCTGTAGTATTTACAGAAAGGTCAAGTTAGATTTTTGTCAAGTTAGAGGACTTAATGCCGTGAAACAGTTATTAAAACATTATATAATTTTAAATAATTATCTTATACAAATAATATTTAACGTCAGTAAAAATCTTAATCCAATTCTGTTTATATATAAGTTCTAAAGATAAAATGAATTTAAAGAAACTTTAAAAACACAAATCCTGAATGTATCGTGTCACAAATCTTTTCGAAGTTATGATGAAACGGTAAACGGTACGCAAAGGTGAAACGATAAATTTCAGCGGAAAAGAATTTGTACTCTTTTATAAACCACGACACCACGAAGGGTGAAAATCTTAATAAACGACATACAGCAAGTTTGTTTCTCTGGTTAGGCTTAAGCTTCGCCAGCTATAACAAATACGTTCCGAGTCAACATGTAAATGCCATTGTAAATGGCTATTTTTATTAAAAAAATTAAGTATTCCAAATATTTCTTAAAACAATGTCTGAGACCAAATATATATGTGAAAAAAGTGTAGTTCTAAAAAGAAAACATCGTGCAGTGTAGGTTTAAAGAACCAGTTGAATATCAAAAGGTTATTGTGTAAAATCAGTAGTTTTTACAAATGCAGGCACACAAACTATATAAGTAAAGCATCAAAGGCTGTACAGATTTTTTAACAATTCATTACAGATTCAAAACAAATAATACTAGAATAATAAATGAATACATTAAATGCCAGTTTCAAACACGAAATATTTTAACAAAAGTTTCAATGGATATTGTGACAATGTTATTATTATGTTGGTATTTAAAAGAAATTAACAAAGACACTGCAAAGATTTATTTAATAACACCTTACCTTTACCAGGAATAGCAAAATATCGGTCCAACGCACAACACGCGTTTCGTTCCATCTGCGATTATCAGTTCATCTTCACTTCAGTTCCTTTGAAAAGAGGCTGTGAGGTTAGCGATAAGCCTGAAAATCGTCCCCTTTAGCACTAGAGTTAAAAATAAACGAAAATTCCTTTAAAATTTTTTGTTATGCTTTAAAAATGATAAACAGTATAAATATTTAATTTATAATTATTTAAGTTTGTAAACTGTTCTAAAGATCTAAAAATTGGACGTTGAGACACATTTTGAAGAAAATTTTGTTATAACAGAATAATATGGACTGGGATACACGGAAAAGTTAATAGATAAGTCAATATTAAGTTTGAGAATATTATCATTATCATTATTATTATTTAATCTGATATAGAAACCACATGGCTTCCTTGTATGTCTATTGAATTATATGTCTTCTTTTAAATTTAGTATGACGCAGTATCAGAATTATCGTTTGCACCAGTGAAGTAGCTAGAATTTATTTTCCTGGGAGGGGCCAAAGTTATAATCCAAAGTACACTCAGTTTTCAATAGCTACAAAATATTCATTACACACACATACATAAAAAATACATACATACATAAGTATATACATAAATAGTTTAGCATGCTTGCAAAATACGTCATATAACAGATCAGTAACTTTGAACGTAATTTGAAAAGTACATGATTGATCAATAGCTTTATATTGATTAGTAACTTTAACTTTGAACATATTTGTATCTTGAAAAGTATATTTGTAACCACATTGCAGCTTTTAATTTACGCTTTAAATTACGCTTCCAGGCTTAAATGCGCCCGTTAAATAATGGAACTTGTTTAATTTAAGCTCCAATACCTACCAGGCGAATTTAAACTATAGTAGTTTTATGAATAACTAGGAAAAAAAATATATTGAGAAAGGAGTTATAATGTATCCTTTTATTTTTCTTTTACAAATTACATAACTCAATATGATAACAAAATTCGAAAACTGAACGGCATAGTCAGTCACTTAGAAACTACTGATTTATAGCAGCAGATTAAGAGACGGTCTCACCAAAATCGTTTAACAGCTAACAGCGATTAACCCATGGAGTTAACAAATGGTGGGACGCAATTCTCTGTTTAAACAAAGATTAATCGCTGTTACCTGTTAAACGACTTTAGTAAGACCGGCCTTAATTCTTCTAGTTTTAAAGGCCAGCTTGTTCATACCTTCATTTACGTTTATAGTCATGCTTATGTGCAGCTAAAGTAATGTTAAATTTGTCAACCTCCTATGACTAATTTTAATAAAGAAATGTTTTTTCCATTTTAAAAATATAATTGCAACCACTTTGTGTAGTTTAATTTACGCTCTTTTTGCAGGGTTTAAATTTGTCTGGCAAATACTGAAGGATATTTAATTGAATCTCCAGTTTTTACCATAGGAAACTAAACTGAAGTAATTTTATGAACTACTGGGAAAATAAAAATATATTAAATTAGGACATATCCTTTTATTGTTCTTTTACAAAACTACATACTTTGTAGGACAACAAAATCCGAAAACAGTATGGCGGAATGAGTAATTCAAAAACTTCCGTTTTATAGTAGTAAATTAAGGGCCGGTTAAGTCGTTTAACGGCTAACCGCGATTACCCCATGGCTCTAACCAATGGTGGGACGCTATTCTCCGTTTAAACAGGGATTAACTTTGCAAGGCCAGCTTGTTCAAATTTCCATCCCCATTTATAGTCATGTTTATATGAAACAAAAAAAATTGCTAAACTGGATCCTTTACCAATTCTAATACCAAGAAATGGTTTTACTGATTTCATGGTTGAAAACTGTGTTTCAGCACTTGCAGTAAAATCTAGTAACGTACACAAATTTTAATAAATTTAATAAAACTTGTAATGCTTACTATGAAAACATTCTAAGGAAGGTCCACACCCTCCCAGATCCCCCCTTCTATAAAAACTTTTTAAAGAACTACTACTTCTCTTAGACCAGTAGTGGGCAAATAATTTTAAGCGCGGTCCAAAATGAAAATTTTCAGAATGTCTCCCGGGCCGGAGGACTCTACCGAGTACGCTGTGCACACGCGAATGTTTTGGGTGGAGTTTTTTCCCTGCCCAAGATATTTTTTTGACAAAAACACTATAAGTATCATTTTAAAACATTTGGACAGAGAAATTTGACAGTTAATAAAAGATAATAGTAATAATAAATTGTCTTAGGTGCATACGCGAACAATTTGTGCCCAGTAAAATATGTCACGTCATTTTTAAAGAAATGGGATAAATTATATTAAATTAACGGTCATTAAGTAAATCAGTTGATGAAAGATTTTATTTTGATATTTATCTATATCTTAATTATATTATTTTGATCATAGTTGTTACATTTTTATATTTATATTACATTTTGTAAATATAATAGTAAATAGAATTATAAAAAGAAAAGACAAACATCAAACGTTAAAATAGAATAGTTTTAGTGAATGCGAAACGTGAAATCTGGAATTTTCATTTGATACTATTTCTTCCAAAATTTGGATCCAAATCCCTTGTAGCAATCCTTAATACCGAGTGTAGATTTTCGTCAATAATTTGTGATCGATATTTATTTTTCGTGTCAATCATTAACGAAAAAGTTCTTTCACAAATAAGTATTGAACCAAATAGAACTAGGTATTTTTGAGCATAGTTCAAAAAATGTTTAAAATGTTCTGTATTCAAAGCACCGTAGAAAACACTCAACTCATTTGAGTGAAAATTTTCTTTTAGTAAATTATTTGACTGTAAGTGAATTAGTTCTAGTTGAATTTCAACAGGAGCTTCTTTCACGTCAAAATTGAAAGGTTGACTAATTAATGATAAAGGTTTTTCAATAGCTTTGAAATCTTCTTTGGAATTCAGAATGCAGGTCTTGTGTTATTGCACTATATTTAAGAAAATCGGTATTTTTCACTGATTCTCGTAGTGATTGTAATGAAGGGAAATGATTTAGTAATTTCTTATTAAAGTTTTTAGCAAATAAATTGAGTTTTATTGAGTTTGCATACATTAAAGTAGGGATATGGTTACAGCTGTTCAAATTATAATACTCTCTATTGTTTATATATTTTTCATTATTTATATATACACTACCCATACAAATACTGTTGATTTCAACAAAATAGCATATCAGAGATTAAAAAAATTGCATGATAGCAGGATTTTTCAACTGGCCGGATAAAGTAAGCAAAAGGGCCGGATCCGGCCCGCGGGTCGGCTTTTGCCCACCCCTGCCTATATCTAGACTATAACTAACTACTTCTTCTACGATACTAAAAAGAACTACTACTTTCATAGAATGTTATTCGAATTGAGAAGTGTGGCTATGCTCGATGCTGGGTCGGTGGGATTTTATTAGATTGTGCTTCATTAAGGTGTTGTAAAGTTTTATTTGTGGAGTTTTACGTTTGACTGGAGAGTGTTATGCCTGGAAACGCATCTACCATGAATATGGAAAACAGTTAATTCACGACAACGTCCATGGTTTGCACATTCTTAAGATTCAAGTCAGTTTCGATTCTCAAGATATTTTTGTTGTCTCAGTACAGCTTAAATACAATCCTCTGGTGAAGACCCGCAGCGTTAATATCCATTATAATGATACCTTTTTATTACATTGATATTTCGTTCTAAGGAGCTTTCGTTCTTTTTCGGGATTACGACATCTTCCCTGGAGTTAATAAACAGTAAAAGTTCAGAACTATTCTTAGCAAAATTAGTTTGTTTATTTTTAATTAAAAATGAATTTTAAAAGCATTGATTCTACCGTTTCAAAAGCAATGCTACAACTACATATGAATGCGTCGCTATTGTTGAGTTTCTTTACAGTAAGTTGGTTGCTTTAATGATCCTTATATCGAGATTTTTCGTTGTAGAGAGTGCGGATTGCTTTAAAAAATGAAGGTGCCCGTCATTTTACGGCTAAACGTATTTGAATTATCTCCTATAGCATTAATATATGTTATATTGAAATTTTTTGTTATATAGTGCAATCAAACGGGGACGTGCATAACTAGTTGCAATAATAAATCTAAATATAAATTTCAACATTTTGTGATTAATCGTTTTGAGTCATCCCCCATAGCGTTAATAAACATTATAATGGCATTTTTTTGTTTTATAGAGTGTAGATTGCAATAAAAAATGTGATAAACAACTAGACTTTACAACAATTCTAAAAACAAAAACGGATACAAGAGAGGGTAAAAATGTAAAAATTAAAATGTAAATTATGGTAATAGTTTGAGTTTTGCGTTCGTATACTTTAACACGAAAGTGGTATGAAATATAACTGATGTTTTCATATATGGGAGGACGATTCTTTTTAGAATGAGAACACTGATGTACACTATTATCTCCGTCATTGGTTTAGGCAATTTGATTTTTTTATATATAACAGTAGAAAAAAAAAAGATAATCTGTAAGCAAATCTCCACTTAAAAGAATACTTGAAACATTAACTCCTCTTTGCCAAATATAGGCAGCTAAATTCTATAACGATTACTTGAAAAACCAGAGTTAAAATTAAAAAAATGCTCAGTTTACAACTGATAAACGGTGAAGTCTATAAATTGAGGATGTTTTGAAATCCCGCAAACGCCATACCCTAGCGCAAGAAAAATTTCACACGTATATTCAAAGATAATTTCAGATTACAATTAGCCACTAGATGGCGCTGCCAGTACGTCAGAAGAAAGTGAAAGTCGACGGAAGTTCCGAAATAAATCGAAGAGTAGTCAGGCAGTCGGCGTACGAGCTGTACAGTGCTATAACCGATTAAATATGACTGAGGACCAGACCCATTTTTACGTGGCCAAATTACAAAAGATCCATTAAAATGTGGGCGTACGAAACAGTTTATGTTTTTAAATTTTTATTTCTATTGACATTATCATTAATCTATGTGCACGAATGTCATTTTGAAAGTTCTGTCTGCGGTCTGGAAGACATCTTAAACGACGATATTTATCAAAATTTAGGAAGTTTAACTTATTTGAACATGTGTCGCCTTTTTTTCTCCCTCGAAAAAAAGGAGTTTCTCCCTTTTTCTTTCATTGAATGAAAAAAATGTTCAAAACACACATACTAAAACTTTTGAGTTCAAAAATGTGCATTAGTAATTGTTAAAAAAAAAAGCTTTTTTTTTTGTTAGCCAATTTTTAGTGTTCCGTTTAGTGAGGTATTATTTGTGCCTTTTTTTATGCTTGCCAAGATAATACTCGAAAAATGTCAAAACAAATATTACAGTGGTGTTTCCCCCTAAATAATAAAATAATTTAAAAATGCTTTTCCAAAGCAGCAGTGAGCAGGAGATTACTGTAGGGAAACTTACCCCGAAACATTTTCCCTAACATCTTGGAAAGTTGACTGTCTCCCAGATATAGTATAGTATATATAACACGGCGAATGTTATGTTTATTTATTCGAATCATGGAAGAAAACTCCTCATAAAAGATGAATTAGCTTACATAATACAGGAAACTGGATAAATTATTTCTTAATTAAAAAAACTAACAAAAAAACTCCTGAAAAATAAAATGATCATGGACATATAATAATGTGCTCCTGCATTTAGAATTATAAATTTGTATATATTCATATGTTTACTGTCACGACCGCGAAGTTTAAAGTTTGCCGTTTGGCAACGGGGAAAGAGTTTTTGTCTTTTAGAATAAACCTTTGATGTGTGTGGAAGGATGCGATGAATTAAGAACGCATCGAAACATTCCACCTTTTGATTTAGATGATTTCGATTATTGATGAAACGTAGATTTAGTTGTAAATGTTTTGTGTAGTGTTCGTGTTCGTTAAAATAAAATGTGGTGTTACAACTTTTGAATTTATTTGAGAACTTTCGACATAAATAGAATAGGACATTTACAATTTCTTACAATTACTCATAATGACTCATAATTTTTAAAATTTATATATCTTCAGGTAAATTTCAAATCAGTACATATCTTCAGGTACATTTTCACATTTTGTACAGTTACTTCAGGTAGAGCCGAGAGATGGCCGAACAGGTAGGGTACTGCTCTTCAGTACCTGAGATCGTGGATTAGAATCCCATTCAAACATGTATAATCGTTACCGTTCAAAATCGGCTTTAAGCAGTAGGTCCCATTTAACTAAAGGTAGACCGTAGCTCTGCAAAATGAAACCAAATCTATATGCTCAATTCTGTTCTTAAAATCTTTAATTTCCGACTTCCTTATTTTCATACTTTTGTTTAGTAACTGTTTTCGTTGTTTTTGTCTGCCTAGGAATTGTACCTAAAATGCACCAAGTGTTGTTCCTATGGGTGAGCATTTGCGTAGAATTTATCCCAAGAAAACCCGGGTTAGAGGACAGTTTTCACCTGTTGCATTGCAGTCCACATTGGTTTTTCCTTGAACTATAAAAACCGTCAAAAATACTGATGAAAGATTATAGTGACAACACAAACACAGTATGTAAAATAAATAAACTAATCCGATCCCTTTATACAAATTTTATTTCACAGAAAAAAATGATCCTTTATACAAATGTGCCAATCCCTTACGAAAAGGTTAGGCAAGTGGAATTTCCTGTAATGGCACTTATAATTACACAAGTGATTGTCATGACAAGCACAAAGTAATTTAACATGTTACTCTCATACTTAATTAAAATCACCATTCACGGATTTTCAATTTTCCTTAAAAATTCTTTTGCAAGGCTTTGCTCTTTATTATAAAATCCACCCCTTTGTCATCTTTTTACTTTAATTTTTTAAAGAACTTTCGAAAATAAAAAAATGACATAAAATTTTGTGTATAATTCATATTAACTTAAAGGTGCATTGATTTTAGTTATCCCTAAAGAATGAATGCCAGAATTATACATATCAGTGAGAAAATAACGCCATTTTGGCGTTGTGGAATTTAATAAAGTAAAAACATGTCGTTAATAACTCATTTGATTAGAAAAAAATCAACAGTGACTCGGGCAGTTTGATGAAGATATTAAATTTCGTTTGCAGTACGAAAAGTATGAACACCTGTTTTGCTTGCGCAAACGATATAACACGTACCCGCGTGCTATTAATAATAATAATTAAAGTAATACTATTTCTTCGATTAACTACTCGAGTACTGTTCAAATCAGGAGAAGAATGTGGAATGGAGAAAAGGGAGAGGTAAATTATAATTACACGAGTTTTAAATATAAAAATTCAGTTATGGTTACAGATAAACAGTTCTTAAATTTGTCTGTAGTATGAAATAATTCATAAAAAAGTTTGATCACATCAACTGAAACTTATGCAATTACAGGTTTAACCCTTTCGATCCTAATGGGAATATATGTTCCATATATATTATATTTCATTCCCTGTTGGGCAAATAAAACCCACTTTCAAATGGGTTTTTACGTTTTCGGTGTTCTTAAGGAATCGGGAAACAAAAATAGGACTAAAGAAACCTGGCAACAATTTCAAATTGCAAATGGCGCATTTATGTTTTTCAGCTAGGCCCATTAATCCATTTGTTTTCAGTATGAAATAATTCATAAGAAAGTTTTGATCTCATGAATAGAAATTTAAGCAGTTACACCCTTTCGATTCCAATAGGAATATTCATTCCATATATTAGATTTCATTCCTTATTGGTCAAATAAAAACCACTTTCAAATGGGTTTCAGTGTTCTTAAGGAAGTAGGGAACCAAAATATGACTAAAGAAATTGGGCAACAGCTGCAGATTGCAAATGGCGCGTTTAAGTTTTTCAGATCGGCCTATTACTCAAATCTTGATTTGACGGGTTGTTGAAATTTTAAGAAAATACAATTATATTTAAGGCGTATTTAATCTGAAATAGCTCTTATTGTTCTTATTAAGTAGTAATTTTACATTTTAAATATAAAATTTGAGAAATCATGAATAAATTCTTTGAGGGATATATTGTTCCAAAACTACAGTCAACAGTGGGCAAATATATTCAAATTACTACAAGATTATACATTTTTACTTTTAGGAACATTTATGAAAATTTTAACTGTATCATAGAAGTATCCCAGACAATAGGGATGAATAAATACTCCCAGTTAACAATGGGATTGGAATATTTATATCCACGGGAGTTTTAGGAAACGGGGAAGGTTAAAAACTTTAAACTCATTGTACATTTTTTTTAGCATGGCAACAATAAATCAAACTATTTTTCAAAGCGAAATTTTCATAATTCTGAAGTTGAGTCGAAAGGGTTAATAAATAAGAAGTGAAGAGCAAAGCCTTGCAAAATTATAGATATAAAAAAGAAAAATATTTGAAAACCGATCAAATATAAAATGAATTCATTACAACTTAAAAATTAAGAAAAACAATTTTGTTACAATAATTGAAGAAAAAATAAAAGGAATCACAGCACTGGTATTGGAATGTACTATAAAATAAATAAAAAGAAAGCACGCTGCCCAAAAACGTAGAATCACTATTTAGCTTTCACAATTTGTGCATACATTTTGTATATATATATATATCTCAATACTAACGAGAAAATTGAACGTCAACAGTGTCGCAAAACGAACGCCATGTCCCACTCAAGCTTGTCTTATAAATGCACGATATAATAACATTCACAACATGGGATATTCTCACACAATTACTTTATTCTAAAGACACAAAGTGTAAAAAAGTAAAAATTCAACACGTTAAGTAAACAGAGGTCAAGTATTTTTCGTAAAGGTAAATAATATTTGAAAGCATAGTTATCCACAGGGACAAGCTATTAGTTATTCTAGCTTTACTTACACTTTAAACATACTGCATTCGAATAAATATATTTCGACACCATAAGATGCGCACCAATTAATTCAATTAAAGAATGGATTCGAACCTCGAAGTAAACAAAAATTAATAGTGTATGTGAGGAATAAATAAAGATTTCCTTCCTCATAAGTCTCCAATCAAGAGGCTGTTTCACGGAGATCTTTTCCTAAGACAAAGTTCTGATCTACAAATAATGAGTCAAGTTTTAAATAAAAACAATTAGCCACTTTAAGTCTCTTTATGGATGTCGAAAGGATTAAAACTTGGCATAAATTTGTATACACTTATTTTGTAATCTAAATTTTAATGGGGTATCGAGGAAATATGATAGTAACTGAAAACGCAAGAAGCGAAATTTTCTTACAAATTAGGGGTTTATTAACATTTACAAACTGGCAAAGAAAAAATGTAAACTGTTTAGTGGTTGCCGTGTAATATGAAAATTTTTATGGTTGTTTCAGAAATACAACCGTCTCTTTTTCATTTATTTAGAATTACAGGATAAAAAAATCACATGCTAACAGGAATGGCTCTCTTAATTTACAGTCTCGTGTCGTGTTTCGAAATAAATTATTTTAAGTAATAACTAAGATAATAACGAAGGAGGCCTCTAAGAAATTTTTAACTTTGAACGTGGGCAAAGAGTTTTTAACCTCGAATTGTTTCTAATCATTGAGAAGTTAAAATTTGGGTTCAATTACGGTAGCTTATAAGTAGCGAATGCTTTGTATTTTTATCAAATAATTCTTCTGTTCTGATATTGCTTATATTCAAATGTGCCTCATACAATAATGTCTGAAAATAAAAGATCCTAAATTTTCGATCTTAAAAATGTTGGTCACTACTCTCAGCTAAAACTGACCAGATGATTTATTTTTGGTGGACAGAAAATATTAGAGAGGAACATACATAGATGAATCCACATGTAATTGAAATTAATTCACTTTTCTTTTCCAGTTCAATGCCATTTTAGATTTTTCATGCATCTCAATACGGATTGTTATTCAACAGATTCATAAAAGGAAAGCAAATCTAAAATGAAATTTTAAAGAGGCAAATGTGTTATACACTTCACGACAGGCATACGTAAAGGCTAGCTTGAGAGCGACATTTGCAGGACATAAGTGGAACATACAGACTGTAGACCTCAAGAGTTCATCCGAGGGTGGCACAAACAGGAGGAAGAATAGAGCGCGACAATTAGAAATTTCTCCAGTACTCTTCCGAACAACGTGATTATAGAGGTTCGCATTACTCAACTGTACATTTTATCACAAAATGACTGGTTGCTGGGAAACAAGCCACGAAGTCCGATTTCCATAATATAATCCCACTCAGTACACTGCTCTAGTCGGCTGCGACCACCCTGGGATATTACAAAAAGCACCTCTTGATAACTTCTCACCAGTGAAGTAGTTGGGGAATAGAAAAATATTCGGATGGAAGAGCTCACTGACGACCATACCACGTTCCCGAACACCAAAAAAATAAAATAAATAATGCCGTCAGAAAAACAACAACAAGAATTGCACACTCTCACTGCTAAGTCAGCACCATCACCGATTTCGAACTGCCGACATCGTGCCCTTTTAGCCGATTTGTGTTCACTGCTATGCCAGCACCATCACCGATTTCGAACTGCCGACATATCGTCCGTTTAGCCCGTTTGTGTTGATCTCGATTGACTGGTATATGATATGATATTTCTTCGGAACTCACTGTAACAACCGTTAACATAAACACCACGCAGCGAGGATGAGCATGTTCACCAACTCAGCTCTGGATACCGCTGGAGTTTTCTCAGTAGCCATCACCACCGCGATCTCGCATAAGAATTTTTTTAACAATCTTTTGCAAACAGATATAAAAAATATGTGTATAATATCCCTAAAAATGGAACGATGCTGTACTGGACAAATTCTTAGCATCCTAGTGCTACTGTACCAGTTCAATTCCACTACAATATCTAAAAATGGTTTACAGGTTTTTTTTCTTAGTTCGTATCAGTTTTCTTTAAATACATCACATCCACAAGTATCATCTTTCGCAATACACTTTCATCCCTCCAACCAGATGAATTTCTTTATTTTTTCAAAGGAAATAAGCTAAACTGTCAGGGAAACACAATCTTCTAAAGGAGGACATCGGCACTCAGAAGCAAGAGTTCGTTTGGAAAGTCACCATAGTGTGAGAAACGTCGGCCGTTTCAAAAATACTGCAAGTCTTGTCGGGTAGGCAGGAACTGAAATAAAATAAAGGAAAAGAAGAAACCCTCTGCACGACCTCGGCACGTTAGGAATTCCTCGGAGACATCTTAGTGGGGTCGTAGTTTTGGAATGCCCACTTCTGACGAGCCTCCTCGGAACACTCTTCCATCAGTACCTTTTGTTTGTCAGAGCTCATTTCTAAGCACTGACCACTGCTGCCGTGCCGGATGACCTTGCTCTGAAAGAAGAGAAAGAAAGAAGTCAGTATATTACATGAAAAAGAAATCTTATGACTTCCTCCTACGCAACCATTAAATTATACCCTTTTAATGCCCAGGGTTTTATTTTAGGTAACGCTAAAAATAGCTTGTAGAATTTTTTTGATTTGTTTGAGTTTTTCTTTATAGATTAGGTAGAGGGCAAATAAACAATCTACGAAATTTTAAAGTTATTTATATTATTTATAAATATTTCATTTGGATCGACATTTTAAGAATTTTCGAACAGCGGATATAAACTTACTTTTTCCGGCAGGTACATAGACTGAAATCGTCACAATTTGCTTTATCTATTATAAAATTCCATTTTCAATTTACATGTAATACCAAATGAATTTTTTTTTCACGAAGTTTTTCCTGTTTCAAAAATGGCATCGTATGATGAGGTTACAATGATACCTGATTGTTCACGTGATCTGCCGTGGCATTCCAAAGTTGTTTAAACTTCCTCTTTATTTTATTCTGTGCAGTCCATAATAACTTAAGATATGCATCGATATGGAATTGGCATTAACACTAAACATACACTTACTACATACCTATTTCTACCATAGCCGGTCAAATGACCGGACTTTATTTTTTCAGATTATAAATGTGTGAAATATGAAAATTTGAAGGAAATTGATAAACTTTGTTATAATTAAACAAAATTGTATATTGTCAATTTTTATGTATTGCAAACACAAAGAATAAGAATTTTTAATTCATTTCCCATCGCATTTTTTACATAAACCTTATGGGTCATTTGACCCGTTGTATGGTATGTTTAGTGTAGGTATGTATATGGTATGTTTAGAGACTCGGCCGTTAAAGGGATACATAATTCTCAGCGGGGCATTGCAAAACGGCCAGGAAAAGTCAGAAAATATAGAATTTTTATCGAAAGTCATAGAAGTTGATCAATATTTTCTAAAAGCACGAAATAAAATTAAGAAATAATTTAGACGGTGAAATTCTGGAATTATTTCCATTTTTAGAAAATTCTAGGGGAAAACAATGAACATGAAGGAATTAGAAGAAAAAAAGAAACAATTTATAAAAGCTGCTGAATTAGAAAAAGAAGCCACTGAAAATAAACTGAACTTCTTGAGAAAAAACAACCATCGTAAAGTTTAATTACTTAAACCTTTATTTGTTAAAAAGAAAGGTTTATGTAAAAGTTTAAGCACATTTAGATATATCTTTTTATTTTTTATGGATTCACAATACATTTAGTTTTATTTGTATATCAAGGAAAAAAGATTTTGCAAAGTTATTTAATGCAACATAACTTTTTTTTTTTTTTAGTTTTCATGGGAATCTATTGTGCTAAACTAGATTTTTTTTTCTTAGATTGCTATAATTTCTTGCTATAATTAATCTAAAATGCTATTACAGTATATTATGTTCGAGTTAATAATGCTTTTAAATCAATAACGTTGGTAGTATTAATAATAAATACCATACATTTAAGCTTAATTTCGAGATTTTATTGCGTGTCATGTGGTCAGAGAAAGTGAGTAGACGAATTTGCAGGGTACCCTGTTCTAAAATATTTTTTTCATTTTCATAGCATAATGCGTCATTAGAATTATCATTTGCACACTCCCTTCAATCTTCGCCTCGACTGAGATTTTTTGTTACTTAGATAATCGTTATGGGAGTGATAACAGCAGTTCAAAATTATTTTTTTTTTTCAAAATGATAGATTTTTAATTTTTAAAACTGGACATAAAGGCATCGTTTCAGCTGTACATGAACACTTCGATATCTTTCAGTTGTGTTATAGAGTACTAACGTCTGGCGGCGACTGTCAGCGTTAATATCCATTATATTGAAATTGTTTATTATATAAAGTGTAGGTTGCACAACGAAACGTTAGAACATTTCTAAATACAAAATTTTAACATTCTAAATCTAACCGTTTATGAATTATGCTAGAAAGGTACGTATAGATGTGATGTCGAAACTAGTCAGAAAGGTTTCAGGCATGGCCAATATGGGCATGTCTGTTGAAATCTGAACATCGAAAATTTTCGCAATTTCAATACTTCTTTGTAAAGAAATTTGAATCAAAGCAAATCGATCGATGTAAGTCAAATGTGTGAAACGCTAGTTTAAACTTCCGACCGTACAGAAAATTCTAGACGTTTTTCCATGCAGATATATTTTTTTTATAATCAAGTCCAATATGCGTGACTCTTATGATTTGTAACAGCTTATTGCCAAATTTTCATTTTATCACTTACATCCATTTTCTTCTTGTACCTCATTTGACTTGAGTTCAACAATATCAATTCAATATACCGGATAAAATAATATTTCACTTGAAGCGTTCGCGAAGGAAACTGCAATAAATATCTTAAAAATACAAACTTTCAGTACATATGGAGATGGAGTTCCTAAAAGTTTTCCTACCTATCAGATGTAACTTTTAAAAAGACTGAGAAAAATAGATGTTTTAAAATTTGTGTGATCTATTTTATTTAGTCTTCTTCGATCCCAAATAAAAGCCTTTATATATATTCATATATATATATATATATATATATATATATATATGTACATATGTGTGTGCGTATATATGTATATATGTCTATGTATGTACACACACACACACACACATATATATATATACACACATATTTTAGTACCATATCTATAACAACTATAGTTTTATACAATATATATTAATACTTTATAAGTATCTTTTAACCTGGATATCAAACTAAATGGCAAAAATGATAACTAATCAAAAACCAAAATTACTTAGAATTAATTGCTGAATAAGTTAATAAACTTATCTTTTTGTGAAAGACCCTTTTCCTAGAGAAAAAATCGACAACTCATCACAAACCAATATTACTAAAGCAATCAGGGTATAATTATATTTTATTTATTATGTTACATACTTTTTCGAAACAAAGCATGTAAAAAGAGATATTTTATATAAATAATTTTTTTATGTTTGCCTTATGAAATCTCGAAAAAAGTACGTAACCTCATTACTTACAATAAAATGGAAAGTGACGCATAGATATATGGCTTGGTTTGATTTGGAGCGACGGTTTCCTACTTTGCTACACGAGAGCTAATAAGACCGCGACCTAAGGGCGATTCCGACGGGCTACGAACATCCCTGTCAACAGCGGGCATCGAACCCGAGAACTCTATCGAAGAGCAGCACCCTACATTTAATTATCGTTCGGCGATTGGTTTAAAGGAATTTTAAGGTTGAAAACCACTGTTCTAGATCACATATTGGAGTCTATTACATTCTTTGTAACCCGAAATGTTTTTTATATTATCTAGAAAAAAATTGAGAACAATTAAATTTTTTCAAGAGCAAGAGTCATAAGTACTCAATTTTGTACTATCTTTAAACCAACTAAATATAAACTGTAATATAAAATACGTTATTTATGAAGCAGAGATGAGTTTTTCATTCCTATTGAATTCTTTTCGTTGAGCAAATGATCGAGTAGGCCATCTGTGGCTATTAATTGTGTTTCACCCACCTTGGGGTCGTATATCCAGAGTTGATTTCCCTTGGATCCGTGACAGGGATACAGGATGACGTCTTTTCCGGCATAATCCAGGCAGGCCTCGTCTCGCCGGATTTCGCCGTCACGACTCAGCATCCAGAACTGAAACACAAAACTCCATTTTATTACGGAATACGCAGGCATTCATCATATAATATCTACTGCAAGGGATCATACATCATGCAGAAATGTATCTTGATTGCCGATAGCAAAATGTGACAGAGACGTTCTCATTCATACATACACAGCGAAACCTCCGTAGGACGTAGCGAGAGCGAGAAGGGAATTTTACGTTCCCCCCTCGAAAGTAAATAAAATGCATTCGCGTAGGCTCAAACCAACACTCTATCACTAAGACGATATGTTTTCCCTATGTATTGAGCTTCTTTAAGATTTCGAATCCTCTGTCGATGCCTAGTAGGTATGGTGTACTGTGCTACGGTCTACTTTTTTGCAACACGAGGGCTAACGAAACCGGGATTATTGCTAAAAGCCGATTTCGAACGGCTACAAACATGCCACAATACGACTCGAACCCGCGAATTTCGATATCGAAGAGCAACGGCCTGACCATTCGGTCCTCGTTCGGAAGGCGGTACAGTAGAATCTCGGCAATTCGAGGTGGTCGGGACCGGACCTAGCTCGAATGATTGAAAACTCGAATGATCGAAAATGATTAATTTAATAAAATAGAAATAGGATCACGATTTTTAAATTTCCCATTATATTTCAATAAAAACTGTACTTACATAATATTATTACATTAATTGAGGAAAATTTAATGATTGTTTGCGATTTTGATTGTTTTTGGTTTAAATACATTGTTCCTTTTACGTATGGCAATATCGCGCATCGCCTGAGGATCCCAGGCTTTAGTCGCCTCAAGGTGGTTGATCTACGTGCCTCATGGCGGTCTCTAGCGATTTATTATTGTACATTCTATCTTATTTCTACATTCTCAACTTCTGTATATTTACTTTTGGCAAGTCTGATTTAACAGGGATTTATGGGAAACACGAACAATCGAGACTCGAATTAGAGAGACTGTACATTCTTTCCACTCCACCACCATGCTTTGCTTCTCTCTTTGACGTTATTAAGGGTATACGAGGAACATTCAATCTTAGTTTTTAAAATATGAACGATATTCTTAAGAAAATGTATAATATTGTTACTTGACACGAACAAGACTTAAAAATCGATTGGAAAAGAATATTTGGTTACAAGGCGAGACTGTCTGATTAAAGTGGGTTTAGTTTGGA
The DNA here is from genome assembly GCA_032207245.1 of Pardosa pseudoannulata. Classification (NCBI taxonomy): domain Eukaryota; kingdom Metazoa; phylum Arthropoda; class Arachnida; order Araneae; family Lycosidae; genus Pardosa; species Pardosa pseudoannulata. The sequence continues at coordinate 158,437,990 of CM063506.1, read as the reverse complement.
CACCTACGGTCTACTGTTTTGCTACAGGAGAGTTAATGATACGATGTTTCAGCAATTGTACTTCCCGGTATTAAATCTTCTGTAAATTGAGAAAATAGGAGATTTTCAAAAGTATACCCATTTTACGACAAACACATTAGTGATGAGCGGGCAATCTCCAAAATTTTTAATCCCAAATGGCAAATTTTAATTTTCCGCGATTTATCTGTTCTTCACTCTGAACACCATTC
>CM063506.1:158350260-158432760 GCA_032207245.1 Pardosa pseudoannulata | reverse complement strand
TGAGCTTTGTGATTTAAATTTGGAAAATTTGTACATATTCCATTTTAATCGAGAATAAACGTTGTTATTGTTTATAAGCTGTACGTCGTGTCATAACCACTTCGAAACCCACACGCTACCCGAGGATCCCGTGACGTTACTCTCTCTCTCTCTCTCTCTCTCTCTCTATATATATATATATATATATATATATATATATATATATATATATATATATATATATATATATATATATATATATATATATGAGCATACATGTGACATGCTAAAATTCAGAAATGTAATTTAACGGCTTCCCCGACCATTATTGGGTTTACTGGGGCAGGACTAAACACTTAATCTAGTTTCAAGCCTTCATTAAACTCACAAAACTCAAAAAATAATCAATCGTAGTCAAAATTCAGCAAAAAATGTTTTGCTTCCCTAATCACAAATTTTAGAGGTATCGTCGTACGTCTTCAGAAACACCATATCTACAGACTTTTAATTATATATATATATATATATATATTTAATCAAAATAAAGAGGAAGTGTCGTTATGGTGTTACCCGAGAGCGAAGTCAAGCCACTTCTCAGAAGTTTGGTTTCGTTTGGAGAGCTACGGTCTACTCTTTTGCTATACGAGGGCTTATGTGACCGGTACCTACTGCTCAAAGCCGATTCAGAACGGATTCGAGCATCCATGCTGAATGTGGGGTTCGAACACTCGAAATCTGGTACCGGAAAGCAGAACCCCTATCCGTTCGGTTCGAGCTCCCTCGTTGGAAGCTCTTTCCCCTCCAACGATGTGGAAATAAACAGGGAAAAATAATTTCGTCTTTTATTTTGATAATTTTTAATTTATTTTATATATATGTATACTTAATTAAAATAAAGAGGAATATACGTTTAACTGTATTTCACCCTCTGATTAGTATATACATACGCTTCAACATTCTCTATCGAAATGGAAATTTTAGTCACTTAGACGAGTAACATTCTGAGTTTCTACTTTTATCTCATTTCAGCTATTAGGTGAAGCCATTACCGTTCGAAGAATTTTCTGATTTCACTGCTATTTAATAGTCTAGAAATCAAATAATTCTGTTTTTTAAATGCGGAAAATAGTTCTACCTCATTAGGAAAATTCTACCTTTAAGGGCTTTTTAGAATCACTAAAATTTGCATCTGTTTCGACTTGTAGTTTTAGATTTCAGAACTTTTTTCTTTAACTCTCTAAAACAAATAGTGGATCCGGAATTTACCGCTCATTTCCTGGATGCCCTGTAAGCGTTCTTCGAATTAAGAGAATGTTTTAAAAGGTAAAACTGCGTAACAATAGAGTGGCATAGTGATTTTGAGGAAAGACATGATGATTGGGAGAAGTATTTCTTTCCTTTCGTTTTTATGTTTATTTTTCAAATTAGGCTCGCCAGACAAATGGGAGCGAATGTAGTGGGAAGCAGAATTTTTGGCGGTAATCGTCGAATGTTGTACTTTTTCGAGAACACAGTAAAACTCTACATGACTACTGGATTTGATGTTTTAGATTCCATTTCTATGCACATTAATAATTCCTTCGTTTATTATTTTCCTAGAATGTATTTTCTTTCGTTCATTTTTTAAAGGTGAATTTATAGCTGCCACTTTCGTTTTATGTAAACCTTAGGGTAAAATTAAATTCTCTCTGGCCGGCTTGCATTTTAAAGGGTTCTTTAAAAAATTTATACTACGTGATGTGGTCCTAGTGAACTCTCCAAATCAGTGGAATACGGTCCATATGTGCAGGGTGTGCACTGCACATTCTGGCAAAATTATGAGGGATAATAATTTCCTGCACCTATGTCTGCCTATCTTTATATGGTATATAATAAATATTATTTATAATATATTCAAATATTGTATTGATTTGCTTGCTTGTATTCCTGCAGTGAGTGCGGTACTAGGTGCTGCACCATGTAGCGCGTTCAAAAGAAAACGAACATAGGAAGTTCTGATGTGTACGCACTGGGTACTAAATTGAAAATCACGTTTTATATGCATGGGCTACTGGAGAAGCACAGCATACTATGGCACTGAGGCAAGTGCAGCTATTTTTCCTGCACTTGACATTCAGAATCATCCGAAGGTACGGTTTATTAAGCTTTGTATTAGAGCGGGGACTTACGTGCTGAACCGCTTTTGGTTTTTTAACTGATTAACTGGCCATACGATTTGCAGACTGTTAATGTTTAAATTTATATATCGTAAGATTTTGTTTTCATGGAAATATAAAAGAAGTATTTCATAATAGAAAGTGAAATCTTTTAGTGCGGTAAATTAATTTCGGTGATGTATTATATTTATTGAAATAATTAGCTGAAAAACAATGTTGTTTTGTTTTAAAGAAACGAATTTTAACGGAACAGTCCAAATTATACCATTCATTGTGTCTTACAGACAGTATATAAGTTATATCTGTAACACCCTATCCCTGGTTTTGTTTTTAAAAATTGTCAAGATGTTTATCGCAGACTATATGATTTCAAAATGTCAAAAGCAATAAATATAATTTAATCCACTGACCGAACAATAAACAGTTCGCTCTGTTGTGCCAGCGTGCAGTGGAATCCTCTGCACGTGGAATAGACGTTCGGTTTGTCGGCACCCATGAGTATCCGGATGAGGCACCGCAGCGGCGGGCGCCATGTGGTGCTAAGTTTGCTGAACATACAAATTTTTCGTGCAAGCCCGAAGCGTTGCTTTTTCGACGCCGATATGACACCATACAACAAAAGACATGATTTTGGTTCAGTGCTAGTAGAATTCTCCACTACTCGTAGGTAAATATTTTATTTATTGTAATCTTTAAATTTATATTCATGATAAATAACCCGTTTCAGAAAGGAGAACTCAGATGTCTCAATAATTAAAGATTTATTGGAAACTCCATGTTCTCTGCACACCCTGCATGAAAACCTACCACACGCCACTGCTCTAAATGCACCTGAAGTGTAAAAAAGAAACTATGAACTGTACCTGTCTATCTCTTCCAGGAACGCACTCCCACATTTGCATTCTAAAATACGCCCCTATTTTGAAAGGCGACGTTTCGATGCACCACTCTTCTTCCGTCGACGCCAAGTTTTTGATCTACAATAGCACTTTGCACTTAACATGGATAGTTATACACACGGAATGGATACAAAGGCTCAGTTTTAAGTGTTGCACTTCCGTTGTTACCTACAGCTGCCGTTTCCTTCATAAATGCTATCGCGGAATTGTGGATACTACGTGCACCAATCAAATAACAAATCAATGAACAATATCATTCAGTTTTAATTCCAGAATAATCGCAGATTTCTTGAAAACAGCTGATTTTACATTCCATCCTAACTGGTTAGATACGTGAGTTTGTAAACACAGTCTGAAAACAAAATCTATATTAAAACATAACTAAGCGCAAGCAAAGAAAGGTAAAGAGAAGAGAATTGAAATTTACCATTATATAGAGTGCAAAGAGCAATAAATGAGGATGAGCGAAAGAGGATAACATGCGAGTCCTAAACGCAAGATTTACACATCTTACGGCTAATCGTGGCTTACAGCGTAATAACGATATATTGAATTTTTTCGTTATACAGAGTGAGGATGGCGTTAAAAAGGAGAGATACAGAACCGGATTTTATAACGGACATAAATACAAAATTTCAACATTTTAAGACTAATAGTTTTTGATTATGCTCTACAGTGTTAATATACGTTATATTGATAATTTTCGTAATATACCGTTATTTAGGTAGAGTGCAGAGGGCAAAGATATTTTAAGTCCTAAATGCGAGATTTCAATATTTTATGGCTAGTACTGCCTTACAATGTTAATAAAGTTATAGAGTAATTTATCACTACATTCAGTGAGGATGACATTATAAAGAAGTGATGCAGAATAGGGCGTGTTATAACAGTCTTAAATACAAAATTTGAACATTTACGACTAATAGTTTTTGATTAGGCTCTACAACGTTAATCACGTTATATATATATTTTTTCGCTAGACATCGTTATTTCGTTGGAGTACTGTCATGAATTGACAAGTCTTATTTATTTGTTGACGAGAAAAACACACGCAACTTGAACACTATTCCATTTTAAAACACTTTAATTAATCAGAAACTTATAAATTCACACTGGATCATCATACAGCTAAGCAACGAATTTTTTTTTTCACGATACCAATCAAAACCGGAAAACCTTTTTCACCCGAAGTAGAAATTGTAGATTTTTACAGTACAGAGAGCACTCAAATAAGGACGAGCAAAACAAGTTATTTGAAATTCTAAATACAAGATTTTAACAATTTACGGCTAATCACTTTTGAGTTAATTGTTGGTCAACAGCGTTAATAACGTTATACAGAATTTTTCGTTATATAGAGTAAGGATAGCACTCAAAAGGAGAGGTACTTAACTAGACACTATGTAAGTCCGAATTATAAAATATTGACCTTCTACGTCTAATTCCTTTTGAATTATTCAAGTTAGTTGCATTTTAATAAACTTAGTCGTAATTAGTTTAGAAATGGTCAACATGGCTATTTAAAGTTTCAAAGTTAAGTTTATTGTACCACATACAGACGTAATACTGAAACTTGTGGAAATGAAGTCACGCACGGTGAAAACAAGTATTTTTGTATAAAATCTAAGAAATGAAATTTATCTTGATTACAATAATTCTGTCGTTGTTGCCAATCTCACTTGGGCGAGCCAAGCACTTGGGCCAGAGGCCACACGAATGAAGGCGAAGAAGAGCGCCTTTCATTTTGACGAGCACCGCTAGGATGAAAGAAAGTCTAAACTCAAGTGGAACCTCGTAATTTAGAAACAGGGACAAGTGAAAGACCCCCAGGTTTGGCTTGCGATCTCCAGATGTATCGTTTGAGAACTTGGAGGTCATAGACGAGCACGAAATTAATTTTACGTGCTTCAGTTACCATTAACAAACATGGCGGATTTTAGACCGGCTCGAGTTCAGACTCCTCACCCTCCGATTGTTAGATCTTTCCCTTTGCCGACTGAGATATCGAGGTTTACAATAATTCTTGTAAGAGGAAGTAAATATTATGCTAAATTTTGTTTCCTCATATGGATTAAAAACGATAAAAATACCCTCACTTATTGGTTGGAAATAAAATCTAATACAGTTAACAGATTCCCAATTTCGTGCGTTAAAACGTATCATCGCCTTTAGGGACAACCTAAACGATCTTATTTTAAATATCAAGCGATGTTATTGCAACGACGCATTTAACGATTTCCCGAGAAGAAAAATTCTACCGTTTAAGCTAAAACATGAAGGGCAATATTATTTTGTAACAAGCCGTCATCATGCAGTAATTGTTTTTACTTTACGAAAGTTCTCCGTTTTTTTATTCCCAAATAACTAACTAGTTTCTGTTGAGAGACATTTTTCTAATAGGGCACATTCTCGGAAAAACATCGCATATTTCTCTATTCTGCTGACGGCTATGATTAGCTGCAGGACTGCAAAAACCAATTATACATCAGCCCCCAAAAAATAACTGAAATACTAATAAAAGCAAATTTCAATGGATGGAGTTTTCCCCAATTTCTTTTTCTCTACCAGGTGAATAATAAAGGAGATTTCGCGATAAAAAGGATAAAACATCTACGTATAAAAAATAGTTGAATAAGTTTCATTCTTATGCGCAAACTGCGATAAAAATAGTTAGCACTTTTGCAGAGTCATTTTTTCTTCATGTTGAAGGGCTTTTTACGTAAATATATTCTCTTTTGGAAAAAAGTGAAAAAATTCAAATATTGAATCGATAAAGAGTACGGATAGTTCAATGGGGCAGAAATATTTACGATGCCTAACAAATCTTTCCTAATGTCGCATTTTATTGGGACATACAAGACTTCTTTCTTTTGACAAATCAATTATTTAAATCGCATGAATTACTAAAATCTTGCATCCGATTTCGGCTAAATCCTAGATGCGAACAGGCCAAATCTTTGGCGATAGTCGCCAAATTTTATATGCCTTATTCCTGACAACCTTTGCCGATTCAATTACTCTGCTACGACTTTTTAAACTGTTAAAATATTTTTTATTAATCTTATTTAGTTATTTATTAGTTTTAGTTAATTTTATTATTTGGGATTTTTTTTAGGTGATTAAGAACATGTAATACTCTCTTTAAAAACAAGACTTGTAAATAAAAAAATTTCACACATATTTCTAAAATATTAAAAAAATATACATATCTGACACAAACGTGCGACGTAGTGTATTAGTAACAGACTTCTTTCACGAAGGGAAGTTAAAATTCTGGATTTGATTTGGAGCGCTACGGTCTAGTCTTTTTGCTACACGGGGACGTTCGAGGATTTAATGTTCTGTTTTGATTCTGAAATGGCTGGACCTATCTTGATGGAATTTTGTATGGGGATTCAGGTCAACCCTGGGGAAGAGGCAAATCAAATGGTTCGGGACTCAAGGAAGTGTATTAGTTTGGTTTGGTTTGGAACCGCAGATCTACTAACACGACTAATAAGACCGGGACGTACTTTTAAATCCGATTCCGAACGGCTGTGAACATCTATTTCAGCAGTGGGGTTAGAATCCAAGAATTCCGGTACTCAAGAGCAGCGTCCTACTATATCGGCCATCGTTCAGTTAATTTATAATCATTTTTATCAAGTTATGATGCCGAACGGTGGCCAATTGGTTAGGGTGCTGGCCTTTGGAACGAGTTCATGGGGTCGAATCCCTCAGTGGCATGCATGTTCGTAGCCGTTCGGAATCGGCTCATTAGCCCTCGTGTTGCAAAAAAGTAGACCGTAGCACACCAAACCAAACGAGTTATGATATAAAAAAAGTAGTATTATATTATAATTTAAAAAAAATCATACAAGTGTTAAAAAATAATATAAATGCGTAAACTGAGTCAAATTCTTTATATTAAAAATTAAAAAATTAGATTTCTTTTAATCTATCATCCATTGGGGAGGGGAGTTGTCGCAGGTTCTTTCCAATACTTATTTTTAAGGAAAAGCGAGAAGCAATCATAATTACCTGTTTTACACTGTGAACAAAATTTTGTTATTTTCTGAATCACAGGTTTGGTTTCAGCTCTAACATTTTGAAAATTTCCCCTATCGACTACGTTCGACTTTATTACTATTATTTATTTTTGACATTTTACTGGAATTATTTTTTTATATCTTCAAATATCTCCATATAGAATTTCTTCAGATTCCGCTTTTAGAATTTCTGCATCACGAAATTTATGGATTATGCAGTAAATATTTATTCCCCAAAAAGAAAATATTTCTTATTTAGTAATATTTTTTGTTTTGGGGATACAATTCCTATTTGGAGTTTTGTAAAGGGTGAAGTCCAGACAGGCACACTTGTTTTAGGGCAAATATACATAGATTAGTTTTATAGTCAATGATTTTTTTTCCACAGAACCTTTCAGTTTATTTTTTATATATTTATTTCTTGAATTGTTATTTTTCTACATGGTAGTTTAGATTGTAAAAAAATCTAATTAAGAGAACATAGTACTTTCCAGAGTTAAAATCTTCATCATAACAAATTTTTCGATTCATTATAAAATAAAATGTTCTATTCCTTTTAGAATTAGCTTTAAAGCATTTAAACTTTAAAAAAATTATTTAGTTTTCTCACTTCAAGTAGAATGTTTTTTTACTATCACATAAGATATATGTGAAAAAATATATTAAATATACCGATATTTCTCGCAAATAATTTAAAATAAAACAATAAATAGAATGATAATTTAAAATAAAATAATAAATAAAATAATTTAAATAAAATGATAAATAGAACGATAATGTAAAATAAAACAATAAATAGAATAATAATTTAAAATAAAATAATAGAATAATTTAAAACAAAATAATAAATGGAATAATTTAAACCAAAATGATAAATAGAATGATAATTTAAAATAAAACATTAAATAAAATAATTATTTAAAATAAAACAATAAGAAAAATAATAATTTAAAATAAAATAAATAGAATGATAATTTAAAATAAAACAATAAATAAAGTAATAATTTAAAATAACATAATAAATAGAATAATGATTTAAAATAAAGTAATCAATAGAATAATTTAAAATAAAATAAATAGAATAACTTAAACAAAAATGATAAATAGAATGATAATTTAAAATAAAACATTAAATAAAATAATAATTTAAAATAAATCAATAAATAAAATAATTTAAAATAAATAAATAAAATAATAATTTAAAATAATAAATAGAATAATGATTTAAAATAAAGTAATAAATAGAATAATTTAAAATAAAATAGAATAACTTAAACAAAAATGATAAATAGAATGATAATTTAAAATAAATCATTAAATATAATAATAATTTAAAATAAAACAATAAACAGAATAATTTAAAATAAAACAATAAATAAAATAATAATTTAAAATAAAATAATAAATAGAATAGTTTAAAAAAATAATAAATAGAATAATTTATCAATTAAAACAATAAAATTTTAAATAAAATAAGTATTTTTCTCGAAGTTTTTTAAAAAAGAGGTAAAATAGTATCTTACAGAAATTTGTGTTCTATCATGTAATATAATATGTTAAAAGAATTTTTCGAATCCGAGACGACCAGAGAATTCCCACAGAAAATTGAGTGAGAGCCCGTGCAGACCCATCTTCATGTGATTCTCTAAACGTAACATCGATATATTTTGGAGATCATTTCCAGAAGTCACCAAGGAGCAAAAATGACCGCCTAAAATTCGATTAGACTCCGATTTCTATTGCAAAAATTTCGATTTATTCTCAAGAAACAGTGTCATTGGATATGCGTGAGAAATCAGCGTCCGTTCTTCTTATGTACATACTCTTAAAATTAATGACAGTTTGGAAAAGTTACTTTTCTACCATATTCTACCATAAAGTAAACTGCCAATCAGCCGCTAGGAACTTGCCATTTTGTATTCACCAAGAAAGAAGCAAAGAAATCATTTGTCATCGAACAAGTTTCTCGTCTCAGAATTATTCACTAAAGCCTTATTTTTCATTTCTTACTCCTCCAAGAGCTGCTCGACGAGATGCTGACGCATTTGCTACATGTCAAGGGACATAAAGAGTAAACAAATATCTAACGAAAGGGAAATATTTAACCTTTTTGTTCCCTATGAGCCGTTTCCTCTAAAAATACAAAACGATGATGTTTTTTATTCTCCCCAAAAGAAAGTTAGTTCTCCAAATAGACTTTCTTTCTTGGAAAAGACTGAAAAAGAAAAAAGAGGACGATATTAGGCAAAGAAACGAAGGAAAGAAAAGCTGCATTTGACGTATTGTCTAAAAATCTTTCTCGCATCATAATGCATCCGTGGGTTTCACGTAATATAAGACCTTCAAAAGGAATTTAATGAATTGTTCGCAGAGGATCTTCTCTGATTATACACTTTTTTTTCAGTCAGGAGTTTTGCGCATTATCATTCAAAAGGTTAATTTCGGTTTTTCCCCAACTATTCCCTCCGAGACTTGATTTGAAGTTTAGGATTCATCAAAACTCGTATTAGGAAACATTTGATGTACATAAAACTAAAAAATTGTGATTAAAAGGAAACTAAATGTTTAAAAAAATTTTCAGCGAGAGCGTCTGCACAAATTTTACGTCAAACGCGATATTTATGACAATGCTATTTAACACAACACTGAAACTGTCCGGAATTTGTCAAATTTTGTTCGTTATTCCCTTGTCCATTCCTTTTCTATAATTTGATTGAAACGCTAGAGTCTATAGTTTTGTTACGCGAAGGCTTTAAGACCGGGACAGCAGAACTCGAATTTGCGAACTCCGGACCGAATAGCAGTGCCCTACGCAATCGGATCCTTCCACGAAGAAATGGGTTTACCTTATTTTGAATTTTAGTTTTACCGTTTGTTACTAATAGAATTGACTCCTTTCCAGTTTTGAAACTTATTATTTTGATCTAACTTTTATTTTACAAGCTATAATGTAAATAAATAATAATTTTAATAGGTTACGATATTTAATAATGCATCTGCAGGATTTCAAATATTCATATTTTTGTTAATAAGGCTAAAAATGCATTGAAGATAATAAAAATATTAATATTTATTAAAAGTTATGAGACTTATCGAGTTCTTTTTGTGTAAGTACTACACAAAACAATAAAAAGATTATAGATATAACAATAAAAAAATTAAAATGTCATTTTCTCAAAATGAAATTTTACCGTTTTTAAAGAAGTTTATAGAATGCTCCTTGCGTAACATTTTTTATTCAAAATGGTCATTACTTGTAACAAACAATGTTATACAACCTTAGAATAAAAGTACGTATTCATTTCATGTTTGGTTTCGTTTGGATAGCTAAGGTGTACTGTTTTACTACTCAAGAGCTACTGACACCAGGACCTACTGCTTAAAACTTATTCCGAACGGCTAAGAACATCCGTGCTAGGAAAGGATTCGATCTGAGAACTCCGGTATCGAACAGCTAGCTCCTTATCTATATATTCATCTTTAAATGAGAGTAAATTTAAAATTTTAAATCCATACTACGTTGTATAACAAGTTAAAATTCAGGTAAACAATGACCTTGAAGTTAAAAAAAAAAAAGCTTTTCATTGGATTTTAAAATAAATACCTATTTCTTTTAGTTATGTTTCCAAGTATCTTGATGCAATAATTGAAAGGAAATATTCTAAATTTTGTTGCAAGGAATATAATTTAAAAAAAATTTGTTATTGTTTAAAAAAGTTTCAAATTTAAATTGAGTCTAATTATTATATAATGCTTCAGTTCTTTAACATATATTTTTAGAAAATTTCAGGTTTATAGGACTTATTATGGAGGAAAAAGGTCTATTGTGCGCTTAAGGAAGCAAGATAATTTCGAAATGACAAAATCACACCAAAAATAGGAAATACTGAAAATGAGATTGCTGAAGATGACTTTTGTGATGCAAAATTTTTATCTAGAAAAAGGGAAGCTAGACATGTTTGAAATTTTTGTTTTCGCATTATTTTATCTCACTAAAATATCTTTTCTTTTCGTCATACATCCTTATTTTAAAATTAAAAAAATGTTTAAAGTTTGATTTTTTACACTTAATCTTTAATTTTTGCAATTTTCCATTTCTTTTCATTCAGCCTCTGTAACGGTCGGATAGTGTTTATTAAGGTGAATCTAAACCTGTTATATTCGATTCTTCTCGCTCAATGGGAACTTGTGGAAAAAATAAAATTCCATCTGGCCATCTCACATTTAATGAATTCTTAAGGAACTGTATTAAAAGATAAAACAGCAAATTCTATAAAATGCTATCTTTTTCATTTTTTAAAAAAATTTGTTTAAAGTTCTTATTTGCGTTAGAAAAATAGTTTATCCAAATCTCTAAGAACTAATTTAAAATTAAATGATTTCCACGGTGTTTTTTTTTTTTTAAGGGAAAGATAGGAAGCATCCTAGATAATTGGCTGTTCTATCACGTGGAGTCATTTTTAATAATAATTCTTCCAATGCGAGCCGATCAGAATGAATTTTATTTTCCCCACAGGTTAACATCGAGCGAGAACAATCGAATATGGCAGGTATAAACCCATCTTAAGGAGTGGCTCCCACAGATAGCCTTATCTTATTTAGTTTATATACATCTTTATGTGTGACCGTTTTTGCGTACATTATTTTATACCCTAGACGCCTACATGCCCTCAAACTCTATACACAGATCTAATATTACCATAACACATTTATTATTACCTTAATAGGCGGCAGGCCGAACCTTTGGTGTCTTCTGCTCTGTCCCGGTTCCTAAATTACGAAGGCCCAGCAGGGATAATGCTGCTCGACCTTAAGCTAAACCTGCTAAATAACAGTTTCGTAGATATTGGGCGAATGCTTACCAGCCAAGTGCCTCGGCATAAAAAAATACTACCTTAAAACACGTAAAATACTTTCCCCAATCCCTCCATTTTTATATTACTTATAACATGCTTTTTACCTTTTAATAAAAACCAAGAAAAAAGTATTTAATTTTAAATTATTTGGGAGAAATTTTGGCATACTCTTTTTCAGATACAATTGAAAATGTTTAACAGAAAAATTCCAACAAAGGCGTAGTTTAGATAATTTTACTGTTAAATCACGTTATATTTATTTTTTTAATTATTTAAATGCAAGTCGGCTAAAGGGAATTTTACCCATTTCTATAGGTTAACATATAGATAACATTCCTATAGGCGAATAAAATACGGCAGGTAGAAACCGACCTTAATATGTTTGTCATAAAAGTAAAGTTTGTTAGGTCTTTTTTTAAGAAAGTCAAGAAATAGGACGAGTTAATGAATTAGCAATACGAAGGAACACTAAAAATAACTGCTAAAACATTGCCCAAATTTATTGAATTATTTTTAAAATTAAAGTTAAAATTTAATTCCTGGGCATGACATAGGATATACACATCTAATGCTTTATAATGTTTGTAAATACCACGTGATACACAATGAACTAATTTTATATACAAGCTTTCATACATTTGACACAGCTGTGTATTATATGTGATACACACATCTAATGTTTTATATGCTTTTACATCATATGTGACACAAAATTAATATTATTTTATATACAGGCTTTTATATATTTTATATCTCTGGGTATCACAAATGATATCATACAATGAACTAACTACATTTGATTTTCAAGCTTTTTGTATAAATGTCATGAACGTGACTGATAGAGGGTTAATAATATAGAAATCTATTTAATTAAGTCCAAAAACTCATGCAAATTGAAAGAAAAGAAGAATTCTATTAAAACTAATTAGTCATCAAACAAAACCCTAATGTTTAATTACCTACATGATATGAATCTGTTTTAAAGATAGTACAACTGCACATATATACAAAAAAAAAAAAAGATCATTAAGTAGGATATTTACAACTATATGGATTGTAATATATTACAATTTAAAAGTGCTCTATAATAAATGTTCATATTTTACTATAATGAACTAAGACGGGTAATTTTATGTGAGCTTAAACAGTTCATAAATATCTCAAAATATTTAACAATTTTATACAAAGTATTTAAAAATTTAAAATCGATCCATGATTTCAGCATGCTTCAAGACTTCTTTAGAAGGTAGGAAATCCCTTAATACTGCATAAATTATTGGTTAGTATTAACTGACTTCTGATTACAAATTTGAAATTCAAAGAAATTCCGGACAGATTATCCGAAGCGTTTAATATTAACGGCTAATTATCGCTGTATCACTTTAAGAACCTGCGAGCGTTACTAAAAATTAAGCATTCATCGCGAGACTTCTTTTCCTTCAACGAACTCCCCAAAGTCATATTTAATACCTCGAATCATTTAAAATGAAATTCCTGAGGTGAAAAAGATTTATGGAATCGTGACTTCACGCAGTTCTGATAGGACAGATGAAATATAGATGTTTATCAAAACGTAAGCATTTAAATTCCTCTTATCAGAGGGTGCTGGGGTGAGCTGACTTTCGAAAGACTGACAATTTTATTCTTAACGTGCTCCGATTGCTGTTTTTCGTAAATTTTACATTTAGATTGGTTCGTTGGTTTAGAGAGATACATTCTATTTTTTATCTACAAGAGTCGCGGTAGCTAATATGTCTATCTCTTACGCGGAAGGTTATGACTTCGAAGGCTGGAACACACCAAAATCCGCCGTGTTCATCAATGGGGCTGGGGTACGTAAAATATGTTCGTGGTCGCAATGTTCAAAAGGTACCTCTTGGAGGCGGCAGTCCACACATTGGGGGGGGGATCTTCTGCTTGGCCACTGCTTCTAAATGACTCCTCTTTACATTACTTAAGTTAAACGTACTTCCTAGGTGGTGCTAAATGAGTAGCAGTTTCGTAGCCGCGTTTGGCATAAATATGTATTCTAAGTTGCAGAGTAAATTTTCTTTCGCTACACCAGGACTAATGAGACCAGGACCTAGTGCTAAAGCCGACTTCGAGCGTTAAAATGATTATTAAAACATAGCAAGGATTTGCAAAGCACGTTTGGTAAAGTTTTACTACAAAAATAAACCCGTGGCGGTAATTTCAATAATGCATGTATACGAAAGGTTCCGTTCGTTTTCGAAATCTATAGTCAGTAGCGTAACGAAGGATTCCCGAAATCCCCTATGAGGATTGCTGTATATATGCATTATGTATGCAACAGTATTATATATACACATATATAACACTGGTAGACTATGGATATATATGCTGATTATTATACATGTATGCATTATTTTTAAATATGAAACCAGGGAAATTATCTTTCACTGATTATATACGAGATTACTGATTACAAGAGATTGGACTCATTACACGAGAAATTAGTGCCTATTATTTGAATTGCCCGGATTTACTGGGAAATTAGAAGTGCTAATCTAAGTGCAGCCGTAGCTACATTAAAGAAAGCGAAGTCAAACGTTGAGAAACTTTTGAAGGGAGGAGAGCTCCCACATGAAAAATTGCTCTCGACGCCTCTCTGGTTTTGGTTCGCTACGGTCTACTGTTTTGCACACGAGGGCTAGAGACCCGGACCAACTGCTTAAAGCCGATTCCCAAAAGTCTACGATCATTCATACCATAGTGGGTTTCGAACCCACGAACTCCGGTATCGACGATCAGCACCCTAACCAATCGTCCAGCGTTCGGCCGACGCCTGTCTGTAATTGGTATTTTTGACTCAAAAAAGTTAACGAGACCGGGTCCTATTGTTTAAAAAGCCGAATACGAGAGGTTGCAATTCTTATAGCAGAAGCAGAATTTGAACCCCGGAACTCAGGCTCAGAAAAGTAGCGTTCTACTTGTTCCATCTTATCCGGTCACTGAATTCGAAAAATCAATTTATTTTGAGATTTAAGAAAAAAAGTAGTTTCAAAGCGTCTGAAATGAAATGCCCCAGGTTGTTCACAATAACCAGAGCTTCTTTTTTAAAGTTATTTACACGCTAAGTGCTGGCGGCAATTCGTTTGACGAAACTTTTTGACGAAGTTTCAAATTATGCCGTCCTTATTAGGTTAATGACGATTAAAATTCAAACTGAGATGCAATTTTCTGATCACAGTGACATCATAATCGAAATCATTAGTTTTAAAGGCGGCTTGCTGAATTATGTATGAGGTTTATTCTCCTTTAAAATAAAAAAAAAACCCCATCCTCGAAAATCTGCGTATTGTAGCTTGCATATCCCGAAGCAATCGTCATTCAACAAAGTATATTAGGTTCACGATGCGAGCATATAATGAAATACGGCAAGCAATGAAGCACAGGAAAGACATTTTGTTAATTAAAAAAAAAGCGTTCATGCAGAGGCAGTTCTGAAAACAGGATTATGTAAATCACAAGTTTGAATGACGCTACGTAAAGAAAAACAAAAGACTCACCTGATTTCCCCCCTGTCCGTGACACGGGTACAAACCAATTGGCTTATGCAAATTATTCCTCCGAGCTGGACTGTCTAAACACATGCTGCGGCCGTCACCACCCAAGTTTCGGACCTGGTTTAAAATGGAAAGAATCTTGGGTGAATACGAAAATCGCACGACAGGTCAAATTAGATTGCGCGTAGCATGGAAATCTATACAGACAACTGGTTACTGCTCACTCATGCGAAGCTATTATCACTTGATTTCCAAATTTGGGATAACACAATATGCTTAACATCCAGGAAATTACCAAATGGCTAAAAGGCTAGTAGCTATTCCTCTTATTTTTAACAATCTTGAGAAATGGCTAAATGGCTAGTAGCAATTGTTCCGTAATCTTAAGAAATGGCCAAATTCCCAATAGATATTCTATATTTTAGCAATCTCAAGAAATAGCCAAGAAGCTATTAGCTATTGTTCTGTACTTTAGTAATCTTAATGAATGGCCAAATGGCTAGTAGCTATTGTTCTGTATTTTAGAATCTTAAGAAATGGTCAAATGCCCAATAGATGTTCTATATTTTAGCAATCTCAAGAAATACCAAGAAGCTAGTAGCTATTGTTCTGTACTTTAGTGATCTTAATGAATGGCCAAATGACTAGTAGCTATTGTTATGTTCTTTAACAAGAGATGGCAGGTTCTAAGACCAGCCACTTACCTACACGGTACAATAAATTAGACCCGAATATACTTCTTACAATTGATTCTGAACAGTTGTGAACATTCGTTCCCGTGGAATTAAAAGGTAGGTACAGGGGTCAACGGAAAGTGCCATACTTGTCAGACAACCATCTAGCTGTCAAATAGACATGTAGATACCTTCTCAAAATATATAACGCTATAGGCCGTAAGTTTTTTTTTTTTCAACATTCATTTTATAGTCATCTCTAGTTTCACCTCTGCACTTCAGAAATTGTGGTATTAATTAGATATAGAAAGTGTAATTACTCTACACACTACTTCGAAACACAATAATGGTGTATATCTGTAGAATGAGTCTGTTTAAAGCCCTTATTTCTGTAGAGAAATAACTTATCAAAATCAATCGCACAGAATAAGAATGACTGAAGACTCGAGTCTCGCTAAAGTTAAAGCCAGTCTCACTCTAAGCCTTATTTTTTTTAAACCCGTAATATTTTTATGTAGAGAGGTGAGAAGAAAAGTTAGTCTTCAAAAGAACTTTATTGGAAAAAAGGAGTTTTATGCGAAGCAAAGAATAAAACCTATTTTTAAGATATTTGAAAAAAAAAATGGAGTTTTATTCACGTCTAAATCAGGGTGATAACATATTGAAGGAAATATGTTCAATAATAAAATACGATAGCGTCGAAAATTTAAGACTGGGGCTTTCAAAGGATTTTCTTATACATCCAGTTGAAGATTGTTAAAATTTTAAGATTAAATTTGACGTTATGTAAACTGAATAAAAACACAAAAGTGCAACAGTTATAACTGTCCATAAACAAAATATAACACAAAAAATGAAACTTTCGGTACAAGATAACCAAACTTCAATATTTTGCATTATATATACACAGACAAGATTGTATAAACAAATGCAAAAAAAAGGAAAAAAATAAGATGTTTTATATTACTTGAGATTTTCAAACAATTTTTTTAGTCGTCTAAACATCGATCTAGAAATAACGAGTTACATAACGGTGTTTGACTGCTTCTTAAACCGAAAGTTTCTTAGATAAAAAAATAATCAAAATACACATACAAGATAATATAAAATAAAACGATACATACAAATACAAAAATGCAATGAATATATAAATACAATTTTGAAGAAAATGAAACATAAAACAAAAATATATAAAAGAAATGTGAAATTCGTGATAATTTTTTTTTCATACAGAAGAAATTGCCTTTATGAATATGAATCGATGTACATCATGTCACTTAGTGCAAACACCACAGAATAGTAAGTGAATGATAGGGGAGAGTAGGGCACCTTGGGACACCTTTATTTTCAGGCTTTAATTTGCAACCAGGAATTAGTTCTCACGTGTATTGATAGATGGCCTTCCTCTTCACTTCTCAAAGAATTTTGACGAAAATAGTGCTAATAGGTAAGGAACAATTTCATTTTCTTTGTTTTGAATAACCCAAAATTACATCAATGTGCATTTTAAAAAAGTAATTTTTTTTTGAAAAAAAATTTAATATTTAAAAAAAGTGTATTGTTATGAAAGAAAATTCATTTATTATTATTTCTATGCTAATAAATAAACTGTATTGTTAAGCCTAACTGTATAGTAGTTACCAAAAGATACTATGTAAAATGGGACAGGTTGGGACACACATGGATGGAGCACCTTGGGACGTTTTAAAAAGTGTAAACAAATATCAATTCAAGCAAAATAATTAATATTTTGGTGCCTAATTTTTAATTGATTTAACATGTCAAAATATTAATTTATTAATCTTTTTTTTTCAGAAAAAAAAATGGTGAGAACAAGAAAAACAAACAGAAAGTATTCTGCTGTAAATGCTAACATGCTTGAATCAGCTGCAAATATAAGATTTGTTAAAAATGTATTAACTTGGACAATTTTCAGCTATTTCTCTTTTATAACAGTTAATAAAAATAATTTGAACAGTATTTTGTATTTGTTGTTTAGTGTCCCAACCTACCCCATACAGTGGGGCAGGTTGGGACATTGGAAAGGTATTTTATTTCTTTTATTACTCTTTAACTAATTGAGATATTAAGTAGGTTTAATGTTTATAAGAAGCAGATATGATGACAATATATGCATGCATACTTATTTTTTTCAATTAGCTTTAAAAAAAATTCATAAAAATGTTTAACTGAAAAGTGTCCCAAGGTGCCCCGATCTCCCCTAATGGTGAATGTGGTCAGATAACGATATACCGTATTTACTCGTGTGTGACGCTCATCCTGTCATTTACCAGAAATAAAAAATGGTAAACATTTTATCTCGTGTACGACGCGAATCTAAAATTTCCCTTACGAGTGATTTTCTAGATTGTAAATCAACTTCAATTGTAGATCAAGATGGCGTAAACTAACTGAAACGGTTTTGGCCGGCAACAGGGTGTAGTACTAAGGAAGAAGAAGAAGAAGAAAAACAACCAACTTCTTCCTACTCGAACACATTGAACCATCTTCCAACGTTGTTTTAATGTCACTCTAAAGATTGTTCTTCGATATTGTTTTTCATGGGTTCGAGTTCCGCTGACGGCATGGATGTTCTTTCATGATTATAAGTCTTTCAGATTCAGCTCTAAGCAGTAAGTTCCAATATCAATTGCTTTGGTGTAGAAAAACAGTAAACTGTTGCACACCAAGCCAAACTATTTTAAAGAGGACTGTATTCTTAAGTCCTTCACGTTTGTTATCGTGGGTCTGAGATCATCGAGAGATTTTTGACCACTATAAAATGATCATATGGGCTGAAATTAAAAATTTCGTTCACCCTCCTTTTCCCACGGGTTGTTATACTAGAAATAATATTTTGATTTCTCTTTATTTTATAAAGTTCGTTGGACACGATACGGTTTATTGTTTGTTACACGATATATTATGTGACCAGGACTTACTATTTGAAGCCGGCTACGAACATACATGCCATCACTGGGATTCGAACCTACGATTTCTGATACAAAAAAGCACTATCATTCTGTATCATTTAGGCGTTGTTTAGCTTTACATTTAGGTAAGATATAAAGTTTATAGTATTGAAAAACGTAGTCTCCTTAAATATGATTAGTTGAAGTACTTATAGAAATTACTTTTGAATTTTTTAGATGTTCGGCCTTTATTCCATAAGAATGTTTGAGTCGTCGTGTGAGTTAGGAGGATTAGAGATCTAGTGACCACTGCGACATTCCAGTTGCAAGTAATACAGTATCCAACAGAGAATGAAAACTCTGCTTCCAGTCGGAAATATGGAGTTCAAAGTTTATAACTAGCATTGTCTTATAAAGAAGATCAATGCAAAAATACTTCTCTTGAGTAATATTTTGTCATATTCATGCATATAATGTGTGATTACAGGAAACAGTAAAAATTATTCTGTGTATAACACGCACACTCAGTTTTTGTCCTATTTGAGAACAAAAAAGAACGCGGTGATAGACGAGTCAATACGGTTTGGGAACATTTCTTTAAAATTGGAAACCCCTGCGCTCGGTGCTTCCATCCCATCAGCTGTTCCTCTTTTGTTCGGGTGTTTTGAAAATCTTTTGTAACCCGAGTAACGGAAGAACAGACGATAGCCTTCCTATTACAAAGCAACCTTGTCGCACTGGAATCATGAGTTATTCAGAACAGGCAAAGAGGGAACATTTATTTATTTATTTTTGCTAAAATATTGCGCTTCCGGTTAGCGCCTAAAGTACGTTTCTCAACCATTGACACCATACTTCCCTAACTATTTATGCTGAATATTTTAATTATATTCACGAGGATAAAATACGAAATCTAAATAACTTTGAATATTACAGCTGTAGAGGTCAGAAAAGGTAGAGGGGTGTAGAGGACGATGGCACACTACGAAGAATATAAGGGCGCCATCGAAAAACAGTTGCTTTCTTTATTTTCTTCTTTTTCAGTATGGGAAATATCAGCTTAAAACCGAATACGAACATCCATGCCGCAGTGGGATTCGAATTCACGAACTCTGGTAATGAAGATAACCCCCTAACGAAAATTAAAGACTGAAGAGAAGTTGCCGCAGATGAAAGATGCCGAACGGAGCACATGGTTCAGGCAATCAAATCTGTAAGGCGCTGTTGTGATTTTAAATAAGATTACAGCTTGCACACATAAGGGAGGCAACAACAAATAACACAAATCATCCGAAGTAATAGATATGAAGGGCCATGTCTGGAGAATAGCAGAAGGTAATACCACTCAGATCTTAACAATAAAAAAATCCCGAGGGATTCTGAGCGAAGCGAAGACCATCAACTAAATAGATAGCTAGATGAGATTAGAAAAGACAAAAACTTTGAAAATTAAGGACTGCAAAGGAGTGGCTGCAAGTAGAAGACTCTGGAAGGACCGTGTGGTTGAGGAAGCCAAGGTATGTAAGAAGCTGTTGTGATTATGAAGAAGAAGATAACAGCTTTTTCTTTAGATAGTCAGCCCTCTTTAGTGTGAGGCAACAACAAATAGCACAAATCATCCATAGTAATAGATTAAGATAGCAGTTGGAGAAGTTTGGAGAATCACAGAAGGTAATCCCACTTAGATCCTACCAATAAAACCCCCTGAGGGATGCTAATAAAAGACCATCAACTAGATGGCTAGATGATATTGCAAAAAGGCAAAAACTTGACTGCAGAGGAGTTGCTGCAGATATACGGCGTTAGAAGGAACAAGTGGTTGAAGCAGCCAAGACCTGCGGTGCTTATGAATAATAATAATATCGCAGCATGACTTCATTAGTGATAACATGTCCTTTAATCTTCCTACTATAACAATTATAAAAAAGAAAATATATAACACATTCATATGTAAACAGTTCTGTAAATTGAAGTTTTGTAATATGTAGCTATTCGTAATAATTTCAGTCGATGCACGTCATAAAATCTGTTTCAAAATTGCAATAGCAGATAAATAATAATTAGAGGTTGTTTACAAAACTGTCATGTACACCCACTAGAATGAAAAATCCTCCCAAGAAAAGGTTTTTTCAACTAGCCCCAAAAAGAGAAGATTGGCATTAATGGGTTTATATTCAGCATTCTTTATAGCGAATTAAATGGACTACTGATCTTCGATACGGCAAAGAAGCAAATCAGTGCATTATTTATCACTGCTGATTTGACATATGTGAATATACTTTAACATTTATGTTGTCTCGTTACATAAATCAAATGATTTCAGATAATGTAACTCATCTATAGAAGATAACTTGTAGAAGGAGTGCAATACCATAAAAAAATATGCCCTAGCAGTAAAACATCTTACGTATTTAAACACTTTTTTCTTCACTATTTTTAGATTTTTATAGATTTTGTCGGAAACCTAATAGGTTTTCCTTATTCTTTTTAAAAGTTTAGTTTTAGCAAGAAAATTTTTAGGTTTCTATTGAAGTAAATAAGGTTTTAGACTTGAGAGGTTTCTTCGGAAATTTTTTTACATACGACGGAAAATTTGAAGATTCTTTTAAAAGTATTATAAGTCACCGAAGACATTTTTTAAATCTAATATGCCATCTTCGGTGAGTTCTTTCACCCGACTCCTTCAATTTCAATTCGATAAAAAAATGTTTTATTATATGACATAGCATATTAATATATTAAAGATATTTTACTTGTATAAAAGCTACAAAATAAATTTTTCTTCTCAAAATATCTATTTTTTTTCTACACAAGGGCTAATGAGATTGGGACCTACAGCATAGTCTATTCTAAAGGGCTACTAAAGCCATGCTGTAGTGGGTTGTTTGGTTGGTTGGAATTTAGCGGGGGGAGGAGGAAAGGACAAAGATAGTACAAACCTCTAGAACAAACTTAGGACCTCTTAGGACAAACTACGCGAAACAAGACAAAAATGCAAAAGTCAATAGAATTGAACAATTTTGTAACACCAATTTTCAGGATAAGGTAAAAAGGTACCTTATCCTCAAAACCTAAATATTCCTAAAACATACCAAAAACAGATAGAAAAACGGTTCATACAAATAAATAGATAGAAAACTGAGGAAGACAAAATATTAACGCAATAGGTCAGTAGGATTGATTAAAAAGCAACGACTTAGAGCTGAAAACAGAAAGTGAAGAATAGCAAATCCAACGAAAGAAAAATGGAAATTGGGATTTAAAAGATTATAAGATTAAAAACATTTAAAGCTTAAAAATTGAAAATTGCTGGACTGAAAATTTAAAAATTAAAAAATAAAAGTAAAAAAACACAACCAAACACAAATCATATATCAAAATAAAAACTAGTGCAACGATGAAAGGGGAATAAAACTTGGATGCGGCGTTTCCAGATTAAATGAAGATAAAGTCATAGTGGAATTAGACCCCACGAACTCTGGTACCTAAAAGCAGCACCCACTATATATCAGCTGAACGTGAATTGGAAAAAATTTGAATAACTTTAGATAGAATAACTTTTGATATTACATGTCTATTCCATGACAAATTTTCTTTGAATGGAGTATGCCACGGATGCCTAAATGAAATAATGCACCACAAGTTCCAGTCAAAAGTAAAGAAATAATTTACGAAAGATATTCACGCGATGTTTCGATTCCAACATAATCGTACAAATATAATTATCCCTCCATCCACTCGAATCGCTTCCAAACTTTCGCCTTGCTACTATCTCATTCTTTCACCGGTGGCTTGAAAATCAATTTAGATGAGGCAGCCTCAATTTCCCACACAAAATTAATATCTGCCATTAGGGGAGCCATTAATCAATATACAAATCAAAACGGGCGGTCCACGTACGGTAAAAATCAAGTCCTTTCAATATTTTATGCACAAGAAAGAGAAATTACACAGATACCCTCCTCTTTTCCTTTTTTTCAAACAGAAATATCAGCTGAGGCATGACCTTTTTACTTTAATACCAGCCCAAAGAAGGGATTTTTTTTGTGTGTGCTTTAGTTTTTATGTTCCTGCGAAAGTCATAAAAAGGCTGCTACATGGAGTGTACTCCACGACAGTAAAGACAATTTACGTGAAAGTGATGGATTAATGTGCTCCACTTAGAACGGCGCAATTGGAGTTTATTTGATGGATAACAATAGAGCCGAAGTGTGATATAGCGAAGAATGGCAGAAAACAGACACAAAAAACTGAAATGTTATTTTATGTTGTAAAAGGAAAGAAAACTATTTCGATATTTTTTTTTTTTCAGCGACAGATACGTTGAGATATTACTTTGTCCACATTTCATCAACAGTAGAACTTGAACAAAGATTCTACGAATCGTACATTCCATATACTTCATATCAATATTTAAGTGGTAATTGGACTGACTGGATGTCAAATCATGCCTAGAACATTTGGGAAAATGAGTACATGATGCATAAGAGATTCTACTTCAATCTATCTCAAATTTCTCTGTGTGTATTGTATTAACATGTAAAGGCTTTTCCACACTGTGGTCCACTGCCAGTCTTTACCACTGTGTAGAGGGATCGACGATGGCAGACTACAAGATGGTCTTAGCAGAAGCTGTT
Source organism: Pardosa pseudoannulata (assembly GCA_032207245.1). Taxonomy (NCBI): domain Eukaryota; kingdom Metazoa; phylum Arthropoda; class Arachnida; order Araneae; family Lycosidae; genus Pardosa; species Pardosa pseudoannulata. The sequence goes on along the minus strand of CM063506.1, from coordinate 158,409,092 downwards.
TTTCTATAAGCATTAAAAGGTCCCTCCACACTATGGTCCACTGCAAGCCATTACCCCCCGTCTGGAGGGCTTATCGTGAAAGATGGTGGAAGACGATAAAATGGCCTTAGCGGATGATGGCTTCGGAAGCAGTTTTTCTCTAAAGATCAAAGACAACCAGCATCGTTATTAAAATGCGCAGTATATTCTATGAATGCATACAAGCGCTCGGCTCATTTAGTAGCCCAGTGTGCGGATGCAAGTTGTGAACCATCGCTCAAGGTCGCCTTAAGGACAGGTACTGGAGTGGTGAGCAATTGGCCATAGTGTGGAGGTTACGTCATACGATTAATTTATCAGTAGGACTCGCTGATCGTTGTTGTGTGTAAATGAAGTTAACATAATTAAAATGTCTAATAAAGGCTAAGAAAACATTTGGCATTTAATCTTATCAGTCAAACTGAGATTAAGAACATATTAAGACACAAATTCAACCTCTTTTACTTTACACAAGTAAAGCACGTAAACAAATCCTACATCACTCACTGGAGACATTTAAGAGAAATATCTCCAGAGCAACCTTTCGTCCAGTGCAGGAAATAGGAATTTATCGAGCAAGATATAACTTTGAACTTACAGGCTTTATAAACAACCACAAATAACCTAAGTCATCCGTAGCAATACATTAAGATGGCTGGTAAAAATTCGGAAAGTAATCCTTACTCAAATCTTGACATTCAAAACATCCGAGGGATTCCGAGCTAAGTGAAAACAACCAACTAGATGGTTACAAAATATTGGAAAAGACAAAACTTTAAAAATTACGGACTGGAGAGGAGTTGCTGACGACAGAAGACACTGGAAGGATCGTGTAGGTAAGGCAGCCAAGTCTGTTGTGATTTTGGAGAAAAAGGATATGCAAGCATGCCCTTACAAGTGAGATGTAATGGAGAATAGTAGAAAACAGACACACACACAAAAAAAAACTTAAATATTTCATGTTGTAAAAGAGAAAAAAAATATTGCGATATTTTTCCAGAGACAGTATTTTGAGATACTACTTTGCTTATATTTTCCGTAACAGTGGAATTTTAAACAAATGTTCTACGAATCGTTTATTTCATATAATGTCAATACTTGCGTGGTAATTGGATTCCCGAACATAAATCAATGGATATTTATTTGTCTCCTGTGTCAGGTGGTATACAGAAGTTGTCTAATATTGAAAACATTTTTCGGCGGCCAAGGGCATTACGCAAGTTTGGGAATCATTAGCTAAATTTACCTAGACACGTAGAACAGCTGATGGAATCAAGAAGATTGGTAATACTAATACCCTGCGCTTGCAGATTTTACAAAAAGAGAAGTGGTACAAAAACATAATATTCAGAAATACACTTCACATCTGAAAGGTAACTGAAAATTAAAATTATTACATAAGTTCTGGCGATAGGAATGGACAAAGACACAAAATTATATTTACCTCTCCGGACGCCACGGCTTCGCCAGGTATGAAGAGCTCGGGGTATATGTTGTCAAGATACCACTTGAAGCTTTTGCACTGCAGCTGCCTGCGTAGCTCCTTGCGATCAGTTATGTCGCCGTAGTCGCCCTGTTATAGGGTGAAAAATCATTAAAACCAGAACGCTCGTTTGAGTCATTTCGAAGCCAAGCTATATCTATTTTTATAGAAAATTCAGTCATATTTATCTATATAAATATATATTTATGTATTTGTCAATCTGTCTATCTACATCTTTCTCTCTCTCTCATATATATATATATATATATATATATATATATATATGTGTATATATGCATGTATATATATATATATATATATATATATATATATATATATATATTTGCATATGTATATATGTGTGTATATATATATATGTATATATATATGTGTATATATGCATGTATATATATATATACACATATATACACACTTTAGTTACAAATATATAGTACCTATGGTTCTGTATATTATATATTAATACCTTATAAATATCTTATAGTCTGGACACAAATCTAAAATACAAAAATGATAACTAATCAAAAGCCCAAATTACTAAACAATAATTACTGAATACGTTAATAAAATCTCTCTTTTCGCGAGAGATCTTTTTGTCCCAGAAAAAATCGATGACAACTAATCAGAAACCAATATTACTAAAAGCAATCAAGGTATGGTATGTCTATTTTATCAATTATATTAAATACTATTTCTAAACAAAGCTTGTAAAATGAAATATTTAATATAAATAAAATTGGGTATAATTAAAAAAAATCCCTTTATTTATGTTTCCCTCCTGAAATTTTGAATCTCGAAAAGTGGTACGTAAACTATTTACTTTACAATAAAATGGAAAGTTGTTTCGAGATATGGCTCTATTTGGTTTGGAGCGCTACAGTCTCTACTTTGTTACACGAGAGCTAAAGAGACCGAATCTACTACTCAAAGCCGACTACGAAGGGCTACGAATATCCATACCAATCGCTGGATTCGAACTCGCGATCTCAGGTATCGAAGAAAACGGCCTACTTATTTCACCATTGTTCTGCTGTTATGCATCGTTCTCTTGATGGAAGCTCTTTTTATCCCCCCCTCGAAGTGGAAGTAAGTTAGGAAAAAATAGTTCATTTATTTATTAGGATAGTTTTTAGCATATTATATATATATATATATATATATATATATATATATATATATATATATATATATATATATATATATATGTGTGTGTGTGTGTGTGTGTGTGTGTGCGCGCGCGTGCGTCGTGCGTGCAATGCTACTATCTTTCACTTTCTCCCTCTAAAAAACTTACGGTCAAACGTTTTACTACACGTAGGCAAATGAGACCGGGACTTCCTGCGCAAAGCCGATTCCGAACGGCTACGAGCATCTACAGCTTCGACATGCAGTCAGCAACAGGATTCGAACCTGCGAACTTCAGTACCGAACAGCAGCACCCAACTATTCATTTAGAAATATGAAAAGGATGTCAAAATCAAATAGAGTTCTCAAGTCTTGATTCCTTCTTTGTTATATTTAATTGACAATAAAGCGAATTCTCTTCAGATAAAAACGATCATTTATAATCGGTAAAGTCACAAATTTCAATTACTAGGAAACAACACACAATTTATTTTTTTTTAATATCGGCCGATTTCTAAACGCTATCCTCCGGCAACTTAATTACGCTCATGATACATCACGAGTGCATTCTGGCATTTTTAATACGTCGCTAAACATTCGCTGTAATGTGCACTTCTTTTTGACGAAATATCAGTTTATTAAATAAATTGAAAATATTTTTACCTTACACCACAATAAATCTTGGCCCAGCGGCGCAATTAATGACAACAGCAACGAATTTCATCCGAAATGCCGAGAAATTGGTTTCATTATCCATTTAAGAAAATGGCGGCAGCTGCTCGAGTAGTTAAAATTCTTAGAGAAGAATCTTCGGAACAAGGTAAGAATTCCACATCATTCACTTATTACGTATCGCGTGATGGAATACATTGCTAAGAACGTGCATAATTAAAACGGAACGAATTAACTTCTTAAAATATTTAGTCGTGATGTATTCGGTAGTTTTATTTTTTTTTCTTTCAGTCAAAATGCAAAGTATTTTTAGTTTGTGTGAATCTTTTCAAAGTATGTGGAACATTTCATTATGACGGTGGATGAATTTATCATTTTTTTTTTGCAATCGAGTTCGCATGCGTCGGTACTTGATAACTTTAGTAAATTTGATAAAAAAAATATAACACGTTACAATTCAGGGATGAAAGCTAGTCACACAAATAAACATAAAGAGAGAGAAACAGATTATATATGCATATTTATTTTTGTCTCTCACATACATACATATATATATTATATACATACATATATACACACACACGTGTGTGTATGTATATATATGTCTATGTATATATATGCAAATTCTTATGTGTATAGATATATGTATATATACTCACACGCATACACACTATATATATACATATATATATATATCCATGTTAGCATTTATTATTATTTTATTAATTAATTATTTTATCATGCATTAGCATTTTTTAAAGAAAGCTAAACTCTCTTGGGGTAAAAAAGGAAAGAAAAGACTTATATACCAGCTCCGTGCCGATGCATTGATCACTCGGCACGTGTCTCATATATATATATATATATATATATATATATATATATATATATATATATATATATATATATATATATATATATATATATATATATATAAAGGCTTCACAATACTATTTTACTGACCAAAATTGGAAAAATACTGACTAAAATCCTGACAGATTTTTAAAAGCACTGACAACATTAGTCGTTAACAAATAAAAGATGATTTTCACACAATTTTTATTTCGTGTAATTCTAAAATAATTATAAGCTTACTTTGAGATCAACATGATTTTAAATCAAGTTCTAAGGTGTATTGTGGTGAAGACGATATGTGGTAATACTCAAATACATTTGAAAGGGTGGAAGACGTTTCAACTGACTTCCCATTCTCTCTTACATATTCACAGTCATAAACGTAATATATATTAAATATATACATAGTAAAATTATATCAAAATTGCATAATAAAAATTGCATATGAATGTAATGATAAGTCCTGTATATTATTATAGGAAAGTTAAGATATTATATAGCAACTTACTAATAAACAGCCAAAATTTAATAAATTAAGAAATAAAGAAAACATTCGATCCGCGGCCATATGTCAACGTTTCAAACCGAACAAATCTGCGCATCCACGAGAAAATTGCATCTCCCCCACACCCACACATTAAAATTTTTTTCATTAGCTTTCCCACACATTTTTAGGTTGCATGCAATCTCTCCCTTATTTTAAAATGATTTTAGAATAATAATAAAAAGAATAAAATAGTCAAAGCACAAACACATGCAATAATTTTTTTTTAAATTTTTTGTTATCGAATACTGATTTAACTGACTGATTTTTGACCAATACTGATTTATGTGAAAATTTCTGACTTAAGTTAGCATTTTTCATGTCTCACTATATATAAGAATAAATATAATTGTACAGAGGATCATTTTTCAAAATTTCCCTTACGAATTTTGCATCTCGAAAAGCAGTACGTAACCAATTTACCTTACAATAAAATGGAAAACTGTGTTTTACTGACTCAATTCCGAAAATACTAATCAATTATTGACTTATGTGAAAAATACCGACTCTTTTAGTTTTACTGACTATTTTTCGTCTGCGACATTTAGATGGGAATTCTGAGTTTGCTATATTTTATGAACAGAGAAATATGCTAATTTAATTAATTGAGGGATAATTAGATTTAAGCGTGGCAACAACTGCATTTTTTAAAGAAAGCTAAACTCTCTTTGGGGTAAAAAAGGAAAGAAAAAGCTTAAATACCAGCTCCGTGCCGATGCGTTGATAGTAGTACTTGGCGTACTCGTCCAGCCAAACCTCAGCCAAACGGATGGAATTTCTCTTGAGCACGTTCACGCCGGTCCTCCATTTGTAGGGGCTCCTCTTCCGGAAGATGTGACCCACGTGGGAGCAAGGGATGATCTCCAGCGTACCGCCGCACATCCAAGTCTAGCGAAAAGACGAACACGTTATTCTCTTTTTTTGCACACACAGGGGAAATTTATCTTTTTGTGTACTTAAATAAGCATGTTACAGGTCTGTCGATCAACACAGTCAGTTGTCAACTGTTAGTTTGTTCAAAGCGAATATGATTAATTACATTAAATCTATTGTCATCTGGATGACGGGAGGGTATTGGGTTTTTGGTGTCAATTGGATTTGATATTGATTTCAAACTTTTCACAGAAGCAGACGTTTATTTTACCAACGCACACAAGTAAAAAAGCACATAAAGAATAAAGGATAAACTCGGTTTCTTGAACAGTAAGTAAGGCTAAAGAACTGCGAAAAATTTCGTCGGTTGTCGAACTCTAGCGTATTCCTGTGTCTTGCTTGGTAGTTCAATCTCTCTTATTGACAAATAATTATTTTAAATATGTATGGCTAAATATATGCAATAGTCACAGAAGCCGATGTTATACATAGATAAATGTCGCTGGTGCTTGCGATACATGTGAGCGAGACCAAAGGTTCAAATTATTAAGGTGGGTCTGTGACTGCTACAGTGGATTTCTATCCCTCAATGTTAATCCATGACGAAACTGAAATTCCCTCTGTCCGGATCACATTTAAAAAATTTTATCCAAAAAATTATTCCATGTAATAGAACAGCAAAAGATAATTCTTTTTTTCTTTTTTGAATTTATGTTTATTAAATGTTCTTATTTGCGTTGGAAAAATTGTATACTCGATTTTCTCATAAGTATTGTAAAATTAAATATATTTTTCTCGATGTTATTTTAAAAAGAAAAATTTGCATTGAAAAATAGAGAATTTGCTGTTCTATCACGTGGTATAATTTTTAGAACAACTCTTTAAATCCGAGATGGCCAGAAGAAATTTTATTTTTCTCATAGGTTAACATTGAACAAGTGCAATCCAATTGGAGTTTACTGGTGTTATATCTGAAGTATTTCATGTGAATGAAGATGCTAATATGAAAAATGATAATTTTATGGATACTGAATACGCTCTTTTTGCGCTAAAGAACGGGACATTGTGTTCTACTAGACATTTTTGGTTGAACACATAAAACTAAGCAGTCTTGAAAACAATTTTATAAAATTTACGGGACACATACTCCGATAGATCTAAAGGGTTAAGAAATGGGCTGTGAGAGCTTTTACTTGTTTAGATTATATAATTATGTGTGACCATTTTAGTGTGCATTATTATGTCTATTGTATATTAACTGTTAGAGAAAACTGCAGTAGTTTATCTCCTAGATGGCTACATGCCACTCCTACACATCTTTAATATTACCTTTATACATAAATACTTTCTCTAGTTTTATCTTTATATCATTCATAGCGTTCATTTGTTTTAATCATAGCAACTAAACATGCCTAGCGCTTCGTTTGCAACAATGATGTTTTTATGAGAGATATCCCGGATGTCAAGGGCCCTATCCAAAATACTTTCAATGTATGCACTATATGATTTTTTTAAAAACTTTTTTAAATTTATGTGTATTGCTAGTTTGTATTGCAAAGTGTTGAAAGATAGTTATCAACCGCGAGAAGAGCAGAAACAGTTCTTCGCATCAGAATTGGTCACAGAATGTTGACAAATTTAGGATTACTTTCTGTTCATATAAGCATGACTAAATGTAGAAGGTTTGGACAAACTGGCTGTTAATGATATAAGAATTAGCTTGCTGTTTAAAACGGTAGCTTATAAATTACTGATTATGTCATTTTATGTTCGAGTTTTGCATGCATTATAAGGTATGTTGTTGTTGTTTTTCCTGATCCCACTTGGTCAAACCAATCACTATTTGAGCCATACACTACTCGTATTAAGGTAATTCGTTTTAATGAACACCGCTAGGGTATTCATAGTTCGCTAGGGTGTTCGCTAGGGTTACTTGCTCAAGTGGGTTCTCATCATTTAGAAGCAGGAACCAAGCAGAAGACCCTTAAGCGTGACCTGCTACCCCCAGAGATATTGTTTAAGAACGTGGAGGTCATTGCAAGCCCGAACCTATTTTACGTGCTCCAGCACCTTTAACGAACACGACGGATCTTAGGCCGGCTAGAGCTCTGAACTCGTAACCTCCCTGTTATAAGATCATTGCCTTTGCCAACTGAGCAACCGCGGCTCACAAGGTATGTAATTACGTAAAATAAAAATAAAAAAGGTATGTCGCAATTCCTTTCTCAATTTACTTTTTAATTTTCCTAGTTATTCACAAAACTACTTTAGTTTAAATTCGTCTGGTACGACCTGGAGCGTCAAATAAAGTATATACCGGGCAAATTTACACCTGCTAGAAACTTGAAGCGTCAATTAATAGACACAACGTGTTTGCAAATATAGTTTTCAAGATACTATGAAATTACGTACAGCATGGTCCGCTTACGACGTATTTGTATACACATGCAAAACTATGGCTCTATGTATAAGACTTATGCGTGTATGTACTTTGTGTATGTATATTTAACTTATTTTAGCGAGTTTAAATATCACTGTATTTTGAGTTAAGACTTTGGATCGTCCTTGCTTAAAAAATTCTGGTTACTTCACTGGTTTGCAATATGTACGTGCGTGTTAATAAATATACTATATTTATCAATTCCGTGAAGCGTGATTGATAAATATAATACAACTTCAGAGCAATGAGAGTCAGTGGGCATTTATTATAAATGCTTCAGGTGGAAATCGTTCGTCTAATTTCCAGACGTTCATTAGCGAGGAAGTGACGCGATCTTGTTACGTGAAGTGCATTCTCTCTGGATGTCGACTGTCATCCACACAACTGGGAAATCTTTCGAAATTCGGCTCTCCGGCTGACAACCACACAATCGCACACCGTTTCGCAGAGAGACTCTGTGTAAATGGCAGTACTTCCTTTGCATAAAACCTCATTAACTTCTGCACCTGTGTCACGGCAAATTTCCTCTTTTTACGCCACACACTCTTTGTTTTCGATTTTCTAATTAGTACAGTTACGCATAACCAATGGGAGATTTACGTACAGGCCAATAAAAGCTGTTGTGAAAACGCTATTTCACTTTGGGTCTTCCTATTCTCTGTATTAAAGGTAAAAACTACATATACTCTTGCGTAGGCAATATCAGAAATGATTTTACATTTGCAATACAATTCATTTCGCATAACACTATACCTTTATAATATACATAATTTAAAATACATACAAAATACTTAAGTAGATTGTGTTGGAAATTAAAAGAGAAAATAGCTGAAATTTTTAGCTTAAAAAAGCCAAAATTTTATATAATGACAATAATCAAATTATTTAATTCTAGCCGCTTCGCGCCTTGCCTTCGGTCTAGAAGATTAAGATTCCCTGATTAAGGTATCCTTCTACGTTAAAAACCTCATTTTTTTGCCAAAAATCATAATTTTTTTAAATTTCCCTTTAGTAAAATTTCAACTTTTAGGCTCCTAAATCTGTTTTTGTTCTGTCTCTACGGCATTTTAAAGAAAAGTGACAGTGTTTAAACATCAGTGACAGCTATCAAGACAAAACGGAAGTAGCGCCTTCGGAACCGGAAGTTGCGTTTTTAAAGCTTTTTAAAGAGCATTTTTTGGACAAAACTTTTTAAATTTTCATGAAGATTAGTTTAAACATTTTTCTAGTATTTTTAATATTTAGCAACTTGGCAATTAGAAAGTTTTGAAGCAAGAAAGTGTGGGGTATTTTAAACATTTATTTTAATTTTTTAACAGTTGCTTTCATAAACTTCAAATGCGTTTTTCTCAGAACGGTATTTTTAATAAAATGTTGAAACTTGAAATGTGATTTCTGAAAAAGTTCTTAAAATATTTTGTTGAAAATTATTATGAATGCTTTTGATAGTATTTACTAGTGAATGACCTAAAAGCTTTAAATTTGGATAATTTTTAATGATGTTACACTCATAGTTAGATATAAAGGTAATGAAAATTCGTTAAAAATTCAATGTGTATGATTTTGAAGGACCCAAATTTTTTACCAAATGTAAATGAAGCAAAGATTTTAGGTGATTCACTAGTCCAGTGTATAAGAAATGTGTTGCGTCAAAAAATATTGAAATAATTTAATTTATTAAAAAATTAGACCTTTTGAAAAAACCCGATTTTTTTACTAAATTTTCTTCATTTATTAGAAATTTTATAAAAACTTCTCCAGGAATAAATTTTTTAAGTGCAATTCTCTATGATAATATAAAAAATAAATCTAAAAATGTAAAAACATGAACTAGTTTCTACGTTTAAAGAAAAAAGTTCTCCGAACGTAGACGGATACCTTAAAGTTATATTTATATCAAAATATAAATTCATTTTCAGATCATGTTACACTGACTATATACAACTCATTACCATAACCAAAATACTGAAAATTTATTTCCTATCATTCTGTAATACTTATCGCTTTGATAACTGCTGACGAAATCAATAATGTTAATTTAATTTGCCTAATACCAAAATTTGCAGACCAATACCAAGAAATTGGTTAACTGAACTTGATTTATTGAGTGTTGTTTTCGTGAAATTAAAAATTAGAATAACCTTTTGATCCGTTAAGAAATAAAAAGGTTTTAGGTAATTACGTCACGCCACTTAGTTATCGTACGAGGGATCCAAGGTCCTAGTCCGTATACCAAATTCGATGATGATTTTTTAGTTTTTGAATATCTGTCAAGAACGCTTCCAGGTGGTACAGCTACAAAACTTTATTCTGTGAATTATATCTGTTACTATAACTAGTATCAAAAAGCATTGCTTCTACTATTGTAGAATATGTTGTAAGGGATAAGGGTTGTGTTCGTGAGTTGCTAGACTCTATAGTGGGCCGGTGTGATTTTGTTAAATTGTGCTTCATTAAAGTGCTCTGAAATTTTATTTGTGGAACTTTTTCGTTTGACTGGTTAATGTTATGTTTGGAAACGCATCTAACATGACTATAAAGAACGGGTAATTTATGACAGCGTATTTCTTTTTAAAAACAGAAAAGTAATACAGTAGAACCTCGGTATAACGACCCCCTTTCGGACCAACATCATATGATCGTTGTAACGAAAGCTCGTTGTAACGAATTCAAATAATAAAAAAATTGAGCAAAGAAATGATGCAACAGTACATACCTAGAGAACACTTCTATTTATTTGTATTTCCATTACTGAATTTTTGAAAAAAGTCTTTGATTGACGCCTGTTTCAAGTTCATTTGGGAATTTTTCATTATCACTGATTCCATATCCGTTAGATTTTGAAGGAAATCTTCAGAATTAAATTGTCCTTCAAAATATGGACGCAAGGCATTGATTGCATTGAAGGCTTCTTTTTCATTCACTTTTTTAAAAGCTTGGACGATTTCTTCTCCGTCGTCGAAATCGCAGATTTCTTCATTTCTGGTAATAAGGGCAATAAAATCGTCCTCATTCAAACTTTCTTCGCAGCACTGTAAAGTTTCGTCTACCGCAACAAACTCATCAAAAGGTAATTGAAGATCCGAAAATTTGACACTGAGGAGCTGGGTCATTTCACCAGTGTCTGGAGTGTCATCTACAGGAGCACCGGGCGATAAGGGTTCCGGCAACGGTCGGAATTCAGCTGACTGATTTCCCAACTCTTTCTGAAATTCTTCTTTCATACAGGTTTCTTGAAGTTGCACCACAGTACAATAATTTTGAAATAGTCCACTTGCTCATGAGTTCTGCGGACTAAAATTGGCGGTCGCTCTAACGAAAAATAATACGCTTGGGGTCGTTGTAATGATTCAAAATTAACATTATTCCTATGGTAAAATAATTGGGATTTTTTAAAAGGGTCTTTCTAACGAAGGGGTCGTTGTATCGCGGGGCCGTTAAAAAGAGGTTCTACTATATCACAGATAAAATCCTGTTTCTTGGTGAAATAATTAAAGTGATTCGTATTTTGAATTAATACATGTATGTATGACCTGTGGAAATTATTTTGATTACAATAGAGGGCGCTAGATTAGTGCGCATTCGAATTTCGACATGCTCCCCATTGGACTTCTTATATATTAGATACATTAGAGTTTTTATTCCTTTTCGAGCTGGAATAATTATATTCCTTTTTTATTAATGTCTCTATTTTTAGAGATGTTTCGATGAAATTGAATTATCTGCGATCTGAACTATGTATATAAAGTAATGAACCATGTAATAATCTCTTTGTGTGTTAAAACCATCCAATTTAAATTTTCATAATTCATTTGAAATCGCTATATACACTCTGCAGTGAAATACAATTTTAATATCATATCAGTTATAATATCATTGTTATGTGATATTATTTTGTACCACTTCCAAAATTTCTATTAGTTTTAGTCAGTATAAAATTTTAAAATTTTCCATATAATTAAAATTCCTATAGTTTGGTAAGAATAGTTAGCGTTTAAATACCCTATAATTACGTAATGACTAACCGGTTATTGAATTCAAATTAATATAGGATAAAGGTACTTTTAACCAGCTTCAACAGCCAATTGGAGCTAATATGAAATGAAGTATTACGACAGTATAAGATATTTAATCGGTGATTAGCGAACTATGGTGTAAGGAGAACCAAATACCTATTCAGAGTCCATACTTAGTTGGCAGGAGAATAAAAAAAAAGCACTGGGTAATAAAAAAATTAAATTAAAAAAAATAACTGACACGGCATCATAGCAATCTATATTTAGTTATTACATTCGATATTGTTATTATTCTATATCATTTTTTGTACAATGCACAAACTTTTTTAATACACTTACTGCATTTTCATATTTGACTGATTACGCATATTGTAATGTAAGTCTGTATGATATAATAACAACAGAAAGTAAAACAATTCTAATATAAAGTTCATACTCTATTAGCTCTGGTAACAAAGAACTCACGCGACACCACAGTAATGCAAATTTACTTATTGCAATTTGGTATTGGCTTTAATTTAAATATTTTTTGGGTAAAGCATCGATTGATGCAGTGTTACCCCAGCAAACTATAAATACACATATTGTATCTTCAATTTTTGTTGTTTGTATACATTGTAATGTGAACTGACAATATAAAATAGCAAAAATATTTAAGATTTGTACTTTGAAATTGATTACCCATTAATATTATATCAAAATAAAGATTGAAATAAAACTCAAATGATAACACATGCTACTATATTTGCAATAAAGGCATACTATGGAAAATAAATTGTAATTTATTATCGAATTGCCTTTAGTATTAATACTATTATACAAAAATGTGCGATAATTATGTGACAGGGAGGAAAAGAAAAAAAAACTTTTAAAAAAGTAGTTTTGAAGACTTTTTTAAACACTGGAGGAAAAAAAGGAGCTTAAAAGCCTTTTTAAGTACTGTAGGAACCCTGCATATTTTACAAAGAAACTTGTTTATCAGATCAAATTTACTGCGTATTTTCGATCGATGGTTTTTACGCGAAGTGGAGAGATAGGGTCTCATCCTTTACCATTAGCAATCATGAAATTTATTAGAAAAATATTTCTACTATTTGGATAAGCTTCTGGGTATGATAATGGTCAGTTAAAGATGCTATTAATAGAAAAACCTCCATTTCAAAATTTACATTAGTAAGAACTTTCTGTTAACTCTCTGTGAATTTTCAGCAATAAAAGGAAAAGACAATTGTAGAATTATGAAAACTCATCTTCTGAGAACAAATGAAAAATAAAAAATGTAAAAAGAAAAAGCAACAGGCTTTGTCTGACCTTGAAAGAGAGTTCCAAGTTTTCGCCGCCCCATATATCGAAACCACTGTCGTAAGTACCAAGTTTCTCGAAAAACTTCTTGTCGATGGAGAACAGGCCACCTGCCATGGTGGGAGATCTAGAAAAGAAACAAAAGTATTACTTGCTGCAATATCGCATTTGTCGTTACGTCTTTAACTGATATCGTAATGTAGGAAGAGTTCGATCCAATTAGGAACAGAAGTCTTGGACGAACATATTTTATTTGAAGAGCTTTTTTTTTCCCAAATAGTAATCTTCACAATTTTAAAACAATATTTTAAGCTGCGGAAACTTGACAGAATTTGACTTGCTCAAGAAAATGCAGCCAACCTTATCGAAGAAGTATAGTGTGGACGCAGTATTACTCAGAAGGAACGACCTTCGATTGCTGGCGAAAGGCTTTTTTTAGTGTTCTTACGAGAGACACTTATTAAAAACGAAAACAATAATATATATATATATATATATATATATATATATATAATATATATATATATATATATATATATATATATATGAAGGTAGTGCTACAGAAAGACTAATCTTCCAGTGCTCTATGATTTTCAAGTTCACTCAAAACTTACTAAACTGGATTATGGCAAGGAGGCAAAGAGGTAGAAGCGTGCGCCAGAGAGAAAAATAATGTCGAACGAGAAACAATGAAAGGATTATTTGGTTTAAATCGAAACGAAGATGTTCTAAACAATGTCTGTTCTATTCAATCTTTTTTATGTGTGTGTGTGCTTTCAAAATTAAATGTTCGTTTATCTAAGGTTTGTGTTCGTTCTTATTTTAAATCTCGCATATCACATATATATATAAGAGTCCGCCCTGACACTCCTAGAAGACAATTTTAAGGGGGATAAAAAGAGAAATGAATTGTAATATGACAATTTTAATCTAAACAATAAGTAAATATTTTAGACATATAAATAACCTCTACAAAGAGTCCGCTAAATAAGGCAAAAAAAGATGATAAATACTTAATTTTATATGCATTTTTGCAGGAATTGGATGTTAACTTCCAACCAGAAAAATATTTCTTTTTTTTATGTGGAACGCAGTGATATAGTACCGATTACTTGGTTGATCCATATTCTTTCTCATACAGTTTTTTTTAAATCCGGAGATCAATTAAGGTAAAATCGAATAAATAATCTTCGACATTTTCACGAATATGACTAATATAGTTGTATTGTTGTTGTTACTTAAATGTAAATGGGTAAAGTAAGCTGGAAAAAGGCCGTAAAACATAAATGAGAGTGCCATGTTGTTTGAATTAAGGGAGATTTAAAGAAAGCTGTTACGCATTTTCAATAGTTTCAATAGTAATTCTGATCGGTCACGTGTATGTGTATTTGTGTGTGAGGGGGCCAACATGAGCTCGACCCCATAAAAAGAGCCCGGAGGCTGTAAGTATTTATTTGTGATTATATTCTTGGTTTTCCAGAAGAACCAGAAAATTAATTAAACTGTCTGCTTTTTAAATTAAATAACGGTTTGAATCGAGTTTCTCCGACCAGGTCACTTCACCTCATGATGGCGAGGAGTGGATGTGAAAAGTTGTTGCCTAAGGACAGAGGTGCATGTCATGGGAAGAGTCACCTCAACTCCCACATACTCAATTGTAGCTATCTATTATGCTAAATCTTGCTAAGTCGGCTGAAAAAGGACCTTGGCCTGTTAATAGACAGTTTATATCGCATCCATCAAGAAGGTTAATGGGAGAAACGTTTGTGAGGTAGTGATGAAGGAAACAATCACAGAATCATTGCCAAGATGACAAAATTTTAAATTTAATAGTGTTAGACTGTTGTTGCTGAGAGAGGCAAGTTTATTTCTAGTGATCTATTAGTAGTTTATTTGCGAGTCAGTTTCTCTGTGGCCTGCACGTACTTTAATCGATTTGAGAGTGAATTGAGTCTTTGGCATGATTTTAAGAATTAAAGTATGTATTACTTAGATCTGTGGGTTTAATGGAATAAAATTATCTATTGATTTAAGGATAACTACGGAAGCTTCACTCAACTTTATTATTATTATTATTTTCAATGCGGGGGTACTTGCTTTTATAATATTCTCCACTATTAAGTCCCAGACGTGTTAACCATTTTACCATGCGAGTGTCATACATAACATTATTCCCTCGGAAACACAAAGTAGGTCCTTATTGTAATTAAGAATCAGGGATCCAGAGAAAAACCCCCATGCTTGGCCTGCCACCTCCAGAGATATCGTTAGGGATGTTGGAGGCCATTGCGACCACAAACCTATTTTACATGGCCTAGCCACGATTAAGGAATCCCATATTTATGCTTTTGCCCCCTGATCCACTGCGGCTTTAACTCTGCATTATACCACAGAAAAAAGAGAACAGTCACACAATTTTCACTACGTATACTTTAAACTTCATAGTATGCAGAGCCTACGCTGAACCAAGTACGGAATAGGTGTACTGTAAGGAATTTGGACCCCACGGCCTGTGTTTCACATATCTGTGCCCTTCTTAATATCTGCAAAGTAGCCCCTTTCACCCCTTCCACCCGTCTTTCCTTGGGGAAATAGGAGCCGGCCGGCTAAGGGGAGGTGATAAGTTTTTTAGGATGTCTCGCTTGTTTGTTTTTGCAGGGCATCTGAAAAGGAGGATGTGCTCTTTTCGGAAGGTATCACGTTTCCAGAAGCTGAACCCCCAAAGAGGGGAGAGAAGATCTGCAAGAGAGCAGTTGGAGTTCGGAGAGTCGAGATAGAGCCCGCAACCTGGAGACATCTCTCTGTTTGGTGGCGAGAGAATTGTAATCCGGATATGACACGCTCAGCCATCAGATCTGGTTAAGTCAGGCTCTGAAACTCAGAACTATGTTTATTTTGTTTTTCTTTAATTTTCGTCAATTTTTGTAAATAAATTTGTGTTGACCGTCTATGCTTTTGGAGGAATTATTTGGTTATGCATCCCAGCAACGATCAACGAACACACCTGTCCCAGTAAAGTAGGCGGGCAGAACATTCATATTCCCGAAAATGATTTATAGAAAAAAAAATCTGAGGGAATATTTCTCCTCCCAGTAGATTTCTAGGAACATGGATGCTTCCAGTTTTTCCCTGTATGAGCCGAGTATCTACAAAGTCTCTCTGGGAGGTCGGTGGATGAGACATATGCACGTAAGTGGGAGAAAAAAAATTCTTCCTTCTAAGGAAAATTGTATTGTAAAGAAAACACCTAATCTTGGGATACTAAAGGATAAAAGATTGCACGTAATCTTGAAAATTGTAATCCAATATTTGAGTCACCGAAGAAAATTTCCAGTGTGACACATTTAACGAAACCCGATGATTCTTCAAGAGATGAGGTCTTCCAAAATTGGTTCATAAACTTTTTAAACAGACTTGGAGAACCAAGCGGTTTAATAGATCAACTGAAGACTACAGATAGGATTAATCACAATGCTATACAGTGAAGCAGTTAAAACACAGCTAACACCTTAAGCTGTCTCAAAAGTTAAAATGTGCTGGTATTACGTGAGAAATTACAAAATTGTGAACAGAGTTATTTTTTTCTCCTTCCGATTTAAAAGAACACAGCCTCACTAAAAGGCATTTACACTTCTTTGAAATCCAGAACCATTACATTATAATCCTTTAATACTTACATTTCTAAGTAAGCCCAAGTAAAAGCGTGCAGGACATTAGGAGTTTTTTCCTTACGATCAAAGCGGCACAAGGAAAAGTAAGATATAAGATGTTATAAAAGGGGCAAAAAATGTTTTCCGTTCCAGTGTACAGAATCAGCTGTGCTTTAATAATGAACTGCTGGTGCAGTGTAACCGAAAAATAAAAATCTCGTAGATACCGCGTTAAGCCGGAATACGTCGTCTTTATTGGCAGAGCTACTACATACAGAAATACAATGGAGTCATTACGGAATATTAGAAAAACGGGATACAGTGTAGTTTTCTTAGACTACAGGTGGGGGATGTGTGGCCCACGTGAGTTTCTTGTGCGGCCTTCATAAAAGTTGTTGCTTGTATTAATGTTTAATTATATAATTACGAGATTTAAAGAATAAAAGAATTTTATTGTTGCTATGTCAGTTTATCACAACTTAAGCTTTTAAAATAGATTTATTTTATAATATAAGTTCATTTAAAAATACTTCAACTTTATTATTTTAACACATTGTAAGCGGGACACTTACTAGTACGTTTTCTGACGATTGATCCTTGAGCGCGGGACACGTACTAGTACGTTTTCTGACGATTGATACTTGAGCGCGGGTCACGTACTAGTACGGGTTAGTGTAACAACATGGTTTGTTTGTGGGTACAAAAATAATAGTATATACAGGAAAACGAAGCCGAATGTTCTTGTCTACTACATAGATTCTGGAAAAATTGAGACAAATAAAAACTAGATTTTAAGAGTTTTATGATTGCTCTTTTCATATTTTATAATGTAAGAATGTTTATATATAACATAATTCGAAAAAATTAAAACTATATACTACTATTTCTGCTTGGTTTTTCATATTTACGATACTATTATAAATTTATCCACAAAAAATATTTTTGTTTACATAAATCTTATGCTTGTTATTTATATATTTCTATTTATATATTTTTTAATATAATACAATATAAAATACGAAATGTTGGTTAAAAGTTATATGATTTTCGACCTATTAAGATTTAACTGAATAACTAAATTGACGCGCAAAACGCCCGCTCCAAGTAAAATTCCGCTGCGAAATGTACCCGCACACAGTGTGTTAATTTCAAATTATTTAAATATGCATTTGTTAATACACATACTAAGTTAATATATACTGAGCTTAACAAACAAAGTCCAGAATTAAGTTAATAAAGTCCAGAAAAGAGCCCATTTATATCGTAATATATATCGTAATACATATTATAATACGCATATTTTTTTTATAAAATGCTTAACCTAGTTACCTTAACTGTTCACAGAAATTATCAAGAGGAAATAAAAAATAAATGTCCCGTACAAAATGTCTTAAACAGTTGTTACTATGTGCAACACTTACGCTACTGGCATCCAGGTGTGCTTCCTTTTCTTATTTTCTCGGTCGGGCACTGGGTGCCAGTTGAACTGCAGATTCCAGTCGAAGCCGCCCACGTTCAGGCTTCGGGAGTCCCGGTAGTGGTACTGGAAAGTGTCGTCGCTGATGACGTCGATCACCGGACATACCACGTTGCTGGAATTCTGGTAGATGCGGTACAGTAACGGTTCCAACCAACCTGCGCAGGAATAGAAAAATTAGTAAGGCGGTTGTAAGCACGTGCAGACGAAGATTTTTTATATTGTTTACTTCATTGTGCGAAGTAAATTAAGTATATAATAATCCTGGAAACTTCCAGTCTTTAACTTTCCCTACCCCTTTCAACCCGGAAATACTCATTTTATGTTTGAATTCATTTTGATTAGTTTGGAATGATGTATGTACGTACAACGACACTTTAAATATTAATCTGACCATATCTGAATATATTTCGACTTGTTCCGTAATGACGATTATTGTGTGTATTTTGATTATACTAAATAATAGCATAATTAAATAGTTACATTTAATATTTTTTTTTATAAAGGTTTGTAATATTGTTTGTATTATGCCACGGTAATTCCTTTGAATAATGTGCGTGTATGTACATAAAAAATGCACACCACACCACACACATATATATTATGCACTTCATTTTTATATTCTAGAGCTATATTTAGGTTATTACAAACTAAACGCATTAATGTATAAATTACTAATTATATATCTGCCATATGTTTGACACTATATATGCGTATATATATATATATATATATATATATATATATATATATATATATACATATACATATACATATACATATACATATACATATACATATATATATATATATATATATATATATATATATATATATATATATTATATATATATATATATATATATATCTGTGTGTGTGTGTGTTGAAATGGTTCCAATGGGCGATTTAGTGCTTAGGACAAGAGAAATTGTTCAAATTGTTCTCTTAAGATTATCGTTCGCACCCGCTATCTAACAAAGGAAACATTAACAATACATTGTTAAGTCGTGGTGACTCGAAAAATGAAAAAGAAAACGCGATTTCGAGAGAATGCACCCACGCTTCAGCAGGTTTAGACATGTGTACACCACGATAACGGACGGGGTCGCATTTCGATGTGTGAATTGATCTGGATAAGATCTTCGTGACATACTATTTCCATACTACATATCGACCTAGAGATATAAATCTGGATATGGCATTCTTTGCAGGCATTAAAAATTAGATAAGCTAGACCAAATAAAAGAAAAGGCGATGAGAAAGTGCAGAAGTTTTAGAATCGGTTTAAAATACTGTTACGGTATCAGTAGGATAGAAGGTGACGCGAATATTTACAATTACAGTAAGAAAGCGTTCTCAAAGAAAACCCATAATCAAGGTAAAAAGTTTAAAATTTGTTAGGCTGTTAGCTTTCAATGCCTCTCCGCCACTGTCTGAATGTAAAACCTTTTTTAACCAGAGACAAACGGGTAATAACTTTAGTCTGCAGAACGAAGCCTATTCTTCCTTCCAACCAGTTTAACGTCATCGAAATTTAACGACGTCTCAAATAAGCAGTGCACACATATCCAGACGAAATCCCGCCTTCCTCCAATGCCGCGGCAAGGGCATCTCCTCATTCTTCGAGATCCGGAGTGGAGAGAGAGAGCAAATTATCCGGTCCCTGCTCTTCCTAATTGGCGGCTGCTTCGGGCCTCGATGAAAAGACACTGCTGGGACCTCCCGCAGATACACGCAGTATCGTGAATGCGTTTAACGTCTCGGTACTACTGGCACACGCGTGTATTGTTAACGTGTAGGAGTCTGACGTCTTTTTTTCTTTCTCTCTGGAAAGGCAGGTTACCTCTTTTGTGTCGTATTCGGAAAATGAATGAGGCAATGCACCGAATTCTAACCCAAAGATTGTGCACGAATATTGTCTTTGGGGGGTTTTTCTCTTTCGGCCAGGTTAGCAGTTAACATACAGCGAGTTCTTCTTAAAATAATGATGCTTTCCGGCGAATGCCTCATGGTAGTAATTTTCGGGAGTCTGAGATATACCGGATTTCCCTGCGCGACTTCACGAGATTCCTACAGTATTACCTCGCATTTTAAGTCGAAAGAAAAGAATTATTTTTAGTCAATATGCAAAGAAAGGGAGAATAATTTTGCGAACTGAGAAGTCCTGTGGTTTATTTTCACATAAAATTTATAAGCTTTGTGAAAGTAATCATATATATCATTACTATAGTACCATGTGTAAAAATGAAACGCTTTGAGGTAACTATAATTTAAAAACTTACATAAAAACACTAAATATTTATTTTGATTTTATTTAACGCCGAGTGCTTCTGTGGCACAGTTGGTACAGAGACCGATAGGTACGCTGGCGGGCTTCAGTTTGGAGCCTGCCGGTCACTGTTTTCGCGAAAAATATTAATCTCATTAGTCCCTGTGCAGCAAATCAATATCGTCACACCTGGTTTATTACCATTGATACAATACATAATTGGAGACATAGTCCAATAAAAAAATGCACAATTACCGTAAAAATAAAAGTATTAAGGTGTGGCTTGGGGTACTGTATATGGGTCATAATATCTATAAATCTTTCTCTCATATAAGTAATGTAAAAATTTAAATACTTTAATCTTATAATTAAAATTATTAACTCCTATATTAAAAACCACCAAGTCTGCGATTCTTCTATCTTTCTAGTAGCCTATTGGCGTTAAACTCTTTGTAATAGATAAAATCTCATTTCTCTTGGCGAAACAATCTCGCCAACCTACTTTCCCTGATCTAAGATTTCTAAAATTCTCACAACATTCTCAAGGCCACGCCTAGAATTACTTCATAAGGCTCGTGGAGCCCCTAAGGTTATTAGAGGCCAAATGGCTCATTTTCGTGAGAGTTGACTGATGGAAATGACCAAATAAAGATGTTGCTATTTGTCCATTGAAAACTCTTGTCATTCTCTCGACTACCACAACATCAATTCGGTTCCGACTACAGAGGTCCACGGCTGAGGCAAAGCATGTACACCGCTATGTTTCATATATATATATATATATATATATATATACATATATAATATATGTGTAATATATATATATAATATAATATATATTATATATATATATATATATATATATATATATATATATATATATATACACGCACACACTCAGATACCTCTATCTCATCTGCTATTCGGTAATGAAGTTCGCGGGTTCGAGTCCTGCATCTAGCTGTTCGCAGCTGTCCTGGATGGCCACGCAGTTATATTCTATTAAACTTGTATATCCATTTCCCGTACCTATTTTTACGCCGAACAATGGCTTGATTGGTAAGGCGCTGCTCTCCGATACCGGAGTACGTGGGCTCGGATCCTACTCATGAAATGGATGTTCGTTGCCATTCGGAATCGACTTTAAGCAATAAGTCCTGATCTCATTAACTCTAGTGTAACGAAAGAGGTTGTCTCCAACTCATACTGTTTTTAACTTTAACCCAATAGTATATTTATAAAAGAAAATGTAATATAGGGAACAGAAAACTATAGACAACACATAGGAATTATAAAAATTTGCAAAAGATGCACACGCACATACGCAAAAAAAGACACAAAAGTTCTTGTAAATAAAAATAATTCCTTTGCCTGGAAGAAAACAGATTCGGGAAATGCAATTTGAGAACATCTCTCACGCCAGCGTCCTGGATAGTACGCCTCACTGCGCGACCCTGGTATTAAGTCACAAAATTATTTATTTAAGAACTCTCCCTTTGGTGTAGCCCTTGTGTACTTTCTTCCCTCATTGTTCCTTCGAGTGTTAATAATAATAAAAGTTGCGGCAGAGAACACACACACACAAAAAAAATGTCGCTGTTTTTTTCCTCCTCCTTTCACCTCATCCAGAACTAAATGGGCTCATTCGAAAGGACGTGATTCGAATCTCGGTGGCTTTAGTTGCGTTGTGCATAAGCTTTCTTTCATAATTTCATATTTGCTTTTGTAAGGGAACCATTGTTGCAAGGAAAAAAAGGGAAAAAAGATTTGGATTTGACAGTAACCTTATGGAGAGCGCCATTCTTGTAAATTTTAAAAACAAACCTTCATGTTTAATTGTGTACCTATTTTTTTTTTTTTTAAATGTACATGTCGTGAGAAAATGAAAAAACTTTCTCCCTCAAAATTGTTTTATACATTTTACGCCATCGCATGAATTTGACTTTAAAGGCCAAACAAGACGTTATGCTAGAGCGCCTCTATCTTTTGTGATAGTTTTCAGTCATTTATGCATTGAGTTTTCAAGTACAACATGTCACTACTCATGATGTCAAATAAAATATTAACGCACACGAATGAGATTGAATTTAAAACATTCTTTAATCTAGGACAGAAGAAAAAGTACGTTGTACAATTTTTTAACCATCGTCTTTGCATTCTTCAATGTCCGCTAAGTTCAAACAATTCCTATGAAGGTGGCAAGTCAACTAAAAAATATAAATGTTTTGATTTGGTTTGAAACAGTACTGTCTCCTGTTTTGCTACACGACTTCTAATAAGACCAGGACCTACTGCTTAAACCCGATTCCAAAAGTCTACGAACATCTGCCAGGAGCGAGATTAGAACCCGTAAACTACCAGCGTCCTACCCATTCCTTCATCGTTCCTCAAGTATGAAAATGAATGTGCTACATAATTAAATCATCTTTTGGTTGGTTTTTAACATATTTTAACTATTGGAATTTCGGAATGTGAATATTCAACATGATTTCCTCGGATCATTTCCCGTCTTTTCTTACAGTCGGCGCCTTTCACTGTCGAGCCGGCCGTGAGAAGATAAACGCAAATATATAAGTTAAAATAAATTTGAACTCGACAGTAAACAGAAGTACGTAATCAGTAACCGGATGTAATAGGTAAACCGCTACTTCCTGTTGCAAGATTTTGGTTGGTTCTGTTTGGAGTGTTACGTTCTACTGTTTTGCTGCACGATGGCTTATCAGGGACTAACTAATTAAAGCCGAATCTGGACAGCTACGAGCATCCTTGCCATCAGGGATTTGAAACCGCAAATTCTTTTACCAAAAAACAGCGTCAAAACAATTCGGCCCAGTTGCTGGAAGTAATCCGAAAGTTCACGAGAAAATTACAATTTTGCTATAATGTACTCATTCAAAATAAGGTATCATGAGGTTAAAATGTAGTCCAGTTATTCACATACAGACAGACATAATTCCAAAAATAATATTTTCTGATTCAGGTCTAAAACACAGAGATCGACGAGCCGCTGTAGCTCAGTCGGCAAAAGCAACAATCTCGTAACCGGAAGGTTGCGGGTTCGTAGCTCGATCCGGTCTAAGATCCATCGTCTTCGTTAAAGGTGACTCGGGCACATAAAATAGGTTCATGGTCATAGTGTCCTCCAAGTTTTCAAACAATATACATCGCTGGGGATAGCAGGCCAAGCCTAGGGATCTTCTGATTGGTTCTTGCTTCTTAACGATGAGGACCCACTTGACCAAAGTCGTTCTTTCACCCTATCGGTACTTATTAAAACTAAAGGTGCAGCCCTATGACTTAATACCAGT
Source organism: Pardosa pseudoannulata (assembly GCA_032207245.1). Lineage (NCBI taxonomy): Eukaryota > Metazoa > Arthropoda > Arachnida > Araneae > Lycosidae > Pardosa > Pardosa pseudoannulata. The sequence continues at coordinate 158,385,042 of CM063506.1, read as the reverse complement.
AGCATATGTCTAAATCGGTTTGTCCAAGGGGCATCAGAAACAACAACGAGATATTGATAAAATTTCGAGATCTAATTTTTGGACGGTTACAACACATTCAGTAGACTGCGTATACGAGAAAGTAAAATATTTTAAAACAGTAACTAAATATTACTAAAACCTTAAAAACATTAAACTTCTCATTCTTGAATGGTTCGATGAAACCAACAACTGAAAGGCAAGTAAGTGTAATTCCGAAAGTGTATCGCCTCGCCCGGGAATTCTTTTCACAATTATCTCGACGGCAAAATCTGGCGGCTCGAGTATTTCTGCGAAATTTCATTTTCGGCCGTAATCACCCGAATTCAGAGAAAGATCCCCGACCAAAATACATTTCCGCTGTTTAGGTTTTCAGTTATAAATGAGAAATCTCGTCAAAACATCTCTCATATCGTTTCCTCCAGGGACCCCTACCCACTCCACTCGCTACCTCAATCGCACAGAAATGCGTCGGTTGTAAAAGGGACTTGTTCTTTATGGAATTGGAAATCGATTGCTATTTTAAATAAATTGGGATACAAGGAAAAGACAACTAGCATCAATATTTGAATCGCGAGGCATAATTATTTTCAGTAGCTAGAATAATGGAATGATAGATATTTTTAGGCTTATTAAATTTGTATGTTAATAGAAACTACTATTCCGTGATCAGTTGACGAAATAAATTTCCATTTATACCAATGTTTATACACGTAGAAAGTTTTAATAAATTTAAACGATTGTTTATAAAGATAAAAAAAATCAGAGAACCTAGATCTTTGTACGAAATCGCAATAGCTAAGCTGGCGAAGGCAACAATCTCGTAAACAAAGATTCTGAGTTCGGGGCTCGAGTCGGTCAAAAAAGATCCCTCGTGTTCATTAATAGCAGCTGGGGCACCTACAATAGTTTCACGTTTGAAACGTCTTTCAAGTTCCCAAACGATATGTCTGGAGGTAGAAGACCAAGCATGGGGGTCGTTTGCTTGGTCCCTCATTCTAAAAGAGAGCACGCACTTTGTTTTTTCTTTGTCCTAGGGGGTAATGTTTGCCTCTATGGTGCTACCATAATAAAATAGCCAACAAAATCAGCAGAGTTGTTTGGGCGAATGGTCAACAAGAGATCCTGTGTTATTAATATAAATCTACACGCACACACACACACACACACACACACACACACACACACATATATATATATATATATATATATATATATATATAGATATATATATATATATATATATATATACAGGATGTCCCAAAACGACCACATAAACTCTGAACAGCTAGATTCCTTGTTGGGAGTACGTAAAAACTGCCCAAAGAAGAGTACCTGTACGATTTATAGTTTACGAGAAAAATACGAAAAACAAAGTATGACGCCACTGCCGGTGCAAGAAAAAACACTATTGAACATGTGAACAGCAGTATATACCCGGGCATACTCCCTAACAGTTCGTAAGGCATTTCCATTACATCGACCGTACATCAGGTACCTGTCGCAGTAGTCACGAACGGGATACTTGGCCACCATACGAAGACTAGCGGTAGCTGCAAGATGCAGCCTTTTCATAAATACCAGTTCAATGGCGGCTTAAAGCCATTTCGCGCATGCATGACGCGATATGCGCGGCTACCGTTTTAAGCATTATCGTCTGGAAAAATATGAAAATATTCTTGTTGATATGTCCAATAAAATGTGTTTTCTTTCACCGGCAGTGACGTCATACTTTGTTTTTCGCATTTTTCTCGTAAACTATGGATCGTACAGGAACGCTTCTTTGGGCAGTTTTGTGTACTCCCAACGAGAAATCTAGCTGTGCAGAGTTTATGCGGTCGTTTTGGGACACCCTGTATATATATATATATATATATATATATATATATATATATATAATCTTTGTACGATAATATTGGAATATGTAACGTCTCAAAACTAGGAGTTACCTAAAAAACGAATTTCTTTTTCAGATAACGGAAAGCGGGTACATGAAAGAGAGTAGGCTGATAACGATCTTACCTATGTGTGTAAAGTTTTGTCCAGCATGTTTTATTTACAGATTACATATACATTTTTAATATAGTGTTCGAGCTGCAGCGTAATTAAAATATTGCGTATAAATAAATTGTAGTTTTGTGTGTGGTGTAACAGCATGCAGAGAGGCGAAGGATTAATAACAAATAACAGTTTATTTAATAACAGATTAATTTGATAAACTATTAAATAAATAGCTAAATTGTGGGTCAGAACAAAATATATGTACAAAGTGAATTTGCATAATTGCCAGCACTGATTATTCTCCCTACGGTTAGCAGGGAGGACTGGAGATTGTGACTTGCCATTGGTACGCTATTCATCCCCATAGTAGACTGAATTAGGAATCTTAACGAAAAACAATGCGTGTTATTTTTTCAAAACGGAAAACGCAACCCTCCGCCTTAAATAGAGTCGTTTCCGGCACGATCTCTGCATTAGAAACAACTAAAATACTGGTTTCTTAAAATTCTTCTCCCTTGAGCTGAAGATTTAACCCCTTAATGCACAGTTTTTTTTTTAAGGCCGACCAAAAAGATAAATTTTTAATGTAAAAAACACAATTTAGAACGTTGTCTTGCCAAGAAAAATACAAAAATAATCAAAATTGGAGTATATTGGATATTTATACAATTAGTATGATTTGTAATTTATAGAATATTATTGTTATTGTCGAAAGAGTATATTGTTCATTCGTAGGCTAACTACCAATTGACAGTATGATGAGTCATCCCTTGATGCGTAGGTATCAAATATGAAACCCTTACGTTTCATATCTCAATAATAAAGTTTATAAAGTGACGCCTCGAGTCAAGGATGTCTTTACAGACAGAGCTTAGTAATACAATAGTTAACAATTATATTTTATTTTACATTTTATTTTAGTTAAAATATATATTGAAAAAAGAGCGAATCAGAATATGAATATGAATACGCTGCGAAAAGCGGATCACAAGGAAGAGGTAAGTCGTAAGTGATAAGTAGAAAAAAAATATATTTTATACTTGAATAAGTAAGTGTTATAGCTTACAATCCCATGTAAATGTTAAATATCAATAAAACTTTTTTTTTTCTTTCACATTGTTATTTTCAGTTCTCGATTGCATTCGAGTGTGAAAATTATAGTAACATAACGTACTAAACCGCTCGAATTATCTCGAGTGTGCACAGTTTGGCCAGTAAAGCGCGCTCGAGTTAACTCGAGCGCGCACGTTAAGGGGTTAATAAAGTTGTACACGTCTAGCTACGTGCTTAATTTGTAACCAGAAAATCCACCCCATCAATACCATTTTTTTACGATTCAAATAAAAACAAAGACTTGTGTAAAGTGACTAATTGAGAACGAGTATAAGTTAATTAAAAATGAGTAATAGTTATTCCACCGAAAGTGCTAACAGCCGAGCTAACCCATGTCGTATTAACTGTCCCGGAAACTGGTTTTTAATGTATCCCTCAAGTTCTATTCTTAATTTGTAACTTATTAATTTCCGATGAAACCACTTAACTTTTAACCCACTGATATTTTCCTATGCAGAACTATTAAACGGCGAAACGGTTCGACATCTTTTTTTATAATAACTAATTATAGATTCGCGTGCGCTATTGTTACGGTCAAACCTCCGTTTCATAACGGATCATGCAACACGTGACTATCTAGCAACAAAAGCTTTTCAAGGAGGAATAAATGTAATCTATTTTTAGTAACATATTCTGTAACCACGCGTGAGAGTTGGACATTTTTTTCCTGATTTAGCTTCAAAATAAGCACATCGCTCATAACGGAAATCTGTTGAAAGTCAGATTTTTTTTAAAGTAACGTTGGTGACGATTGAAAAAATTATTTTTACTTCTGTGTATAAAGTAAAGGAAGTATTGTAAACACGCATATTGATGAGGAAAATTTGTTTAAGGGTACAAAGAGCGCTGCATTTAGTTTTTTCTATTTTAAATATTTGAGGATATTCTTATATAACATAACAAATTCGCTTTATAGCTAATAATTTCACTCTAATTTGGAGGCGTTACAAATGTCCAATTTATCGTGCAAAGATTTATAAATGTAACAACGTTACGTATAAAATGTTACGTGTAAAGTATATAATGTTATTACCAGAAGCATGCGAGACATTAGTTTCGTTTATTTGGAGCGCTATGGTCTACTATTTAAATACACGACGGCTAATGAGATCAGGATCTACTGCCTAAACCCGATTCCGATTGGCTACGAACATCCATGCTTTCATTGGGAATAGAACCCGCGAACTCCAGCACCGAAGAGCAGAATCCCACCTATTCGGCTATCGTTCAGCTATAAGACATTAAGATGCATTAAAAATACATTTTTGATTATCGTTCCAGATTACAATAGTCTTCTAAAAAAATTCGTTAAAAATGCTCCTAGTTCACGGCATACTAACCAATTGCTTTTATTGTTTCATTTTATCTTTAGAATTTATTTAGAAACAAAACTGGGCACCGATTTTCATTCACGTTAAATAGTATTAATATAACACAATTATTTCAAGTTATACAACGTTTTAGCAACTATTTTGGACATTTTGCGGTTTAAAATTATTTTTAACTCGAAAAAATAAAGATTTTAAAAAGTATACCCAATTTCTTGACAAACACATTAAGAAATAATCTCCAAAGATCTGAATAAGAAATACAGAAAAGTAATGCACCTAAAATATTTTAAAATTACGAATTCAATAGTAAAAGTTTCGAAGTGACAAATATGTTTTAAAGTTTAATGTATGATTTAAAAAACGGTTTCAGTAAAATAAAATAATCATATTATTCGAAAATGTCTTTTGATAATGAAGTGTATAATTTTTCCTTTTTTTTTACAGAACAAAAAGAGTATTTCAAATGTTGGTTCTAATTCTGCTTTTGAAGAGTTTCTTTCCCCTTAAAAGAATTTTTAAATGAAGAAGTAAAACAATTTTCCCCATAGGTCAACATGCAGCTAAAGGTATCCATAATATAAAGCTTGTAACAAACTTATAGCAAAATAAAGAATATTTCTTTCGCTTTAGGGAAACACCTTGATATTTATAATAAAATAGAAAATCCATAAGAGAATTTAAATCTTTGAGGATACCTTCTTACTTAATTGGAAACTAAATCGCTTGGATTAACAAGCGATAAAGACACGGTAACTTCAAATTATTTAGCCAAAGCATATCAGAATTTACATAACCTGTACGCTACATGTTAAGTTTTTCGTGTACTATCAATAAAAGATTTTAATCAAAAGCAATAAGAATTTCAAATTATTTAAGGGCAAAACAATGACAGCAGATACGTAACCTAGACCTCACATATTCAGTTTTTCGTATACTGTCATTAAAGAAATTTAATAAACAAGAATTTCACATCATTTAAGAGCAAATGAATGACAGAAGTTTAGGTTGGGATTGATTTTGGAGCGCTACGGTCAACTGTTTCGCTAAACGAAGGTTAATGAAACCGGGACCTACAATTTACCTCGAACTGTTACGAACGTCAATGCCAGTAGCATGATTCAAACCGGTACCGAGGGTTCCCTACCATTCGGCCATCGTTCGGCAATAGTAGTCACGTAACCTATATGCCATATGGTCAGCTTTTCGTAAACTACCTGAAAAAAATTTAACCAACAGAAAGAAGAATTCCGTGAGACGTATAAATTGTAAATTACTAAAATGATGAAATAAATTACCGAACACGAATTCAGTTCAAATAAAAAGCAATATTCTTCATTACTAAGATAATCGGAAAGGATCCATTTGCACATTGTAATTACTGTTAAAAGGAATTTATAATAACGTCTCGATAGTATTTACGAATAAGAATATTTAAGCTCCCGAAAACAACTTTTCTAATTTGGTGAAAAAAAAAGTATCACCGTTTAATTAGAAGATAAAGATTTACCCGGTTTAATAATAAGAAAGACAGAAAAATAGAACAGCAGAAAATTCTTTAATTACGCCTTTGATGTGTAATTGAAAAGACCAGGAACAGATTCTTTCCTTTATTTCTTATAGATGAATTTACTAAAAGTTTTGTAAAAGTTTCCAGGAGCTGGACAAAATGCATACTAGAGAAAGAAATCACATAAATGGAGATTCGGTAAAAATTTACGGATACGCAAAAGGAAAGAAAAAAAAGCGTTTTTCTCTTCTCTTGGAGTAAAAATATTATACAGCGTTCATGTATATTTAATCTTTGTTTGCAGACATAGGAAGAGAGGCCACGGTTTTAGTCAATTGCTATTTGATATAGTGTTCTTCATATTACCTTTCTCCTCGCATTTTCTGAACTCTGTAATCTGTATATATTACTGGCCGCTAAGAATGTATAACAGAATAATGCAGCCATGCTTCTTTCACGCTTTTATGTCAGTGGCAATGAAGGACGGTAATGTGACGGAGGGAAGTTTTTTACCAGGCGAAGTTGTTTTTTTCTTTTATTTCCTTTCCAAAGAATAGCAACACTTGTTTTCCCACTCTTTCCTTTCTTTGAGAAGCGTGTTACATCTAACAAAGCGGCGAAGAAATGCTGCTCGCTCCATTACGATTTCAATGGATGAATACGCATAGGGATGGAGCCAGAGCCGAAAAATATTTATTTCCCTACTTTCTAAATTATAAGTTCACTTATTTCTTAAAAGAAAAATACTATCGGATACCATAATGAGAAAAAAAAGGAGCATACTCACTGTATCTTACAATAGAATTTTATTGGTTTGGTTAGTAGCGGCAAGGTCTATACCAGGACGTACTGCTTAAAGCCCATTCCAAACAGTTACGAACATTCATGGCAGCAGTGAGATTCGAACCCACGAACTCTGGCATAGAACAGCGTCTTTGGTTTGGTTTGGAGTCTACTTTTTTTGCAACACGAGGGCTAATGAGAACTGGACCTACTGCTTAAAGCCGATTCCGAACGGCTACGAACATCCAAGCCACAGTAGGATTCGAACCCACGGATATGGGTACCGAAGTTCAGTAACCTAACCATTCGGCCAGCGATCGACCCATTGCTTTGGAGAGCTATGATCTATATTTTTGCTACATGGGGGTTAATGGAACTGAAACTTACAAACATCCATTGTTTGGTTTGGAGCACTATGTTCTACTGTTTTGCTACACGAGAGCTAATGAGATTTTGACCTACAGCTTAAAGCCGATTCCGAACGGCAACGAGGATACATGCCAGGGATGAGATTCGAAACTCCGAACTCAGATACCTAAGAGCAGCGCCCTACCCCCTTGCCACGAAAATCCATGCTAGCAACATAATTCGAAATCCACTCTTCCGCATTTGGTCATGTCATCGGTTAAATTTGTAGCACCAAGAATCTGATACCAAAAGGCAAACATCCGACTTGTTCATCTCCTAGGAACGGATTGCAATAGACTAATTTCATTTCATAAAAGTTGAATCGATTCTAATTGAAAAATATTATAAATTTTAAATATTCAAAATGAAATGAGGTAACCAGTAGTCTTGTCAGTAAAATAACGTCTTCTAGTGAGAAGGCAACGATTGAGAAAAATATTTTGCAAACAAAATATTATATTAAACAAATAAAAAAGGGCGGATTTTTTTTTTTTTTTTTTTTTTTTTTACGAAATGGGAAATTTTGATGAAAGAAGGGTTGGATTGCAAAGTGGATGTACCCAATCGTTACACCTAACAGACAGCAAGAACACAATTATGTTGTCTGAAAGAATAAATTTTTATAGGGTTCCCACTGTCAATAATGTTAAACACTGACTGTGCTTACTGTGGGGTTATTTTTCTACTTTGCGCGCCCTTTGTCCTTGAAATTCAAATTTTTGTTTAAATCATCCGAACAATTTTACAATAATCTGTACTTTTGTACATTGTGCTAAAAATTGATCAAGTTGGCAGCTATGAACTTTATGTAAATCTTTCAGATAAAGCTATATGTAAGCTTTAATGTGTCAAAGAATTGTACAAGCTGGCAGTTATGATCTTGATCTGGTTTGGAGTGTTACGGTCTACTGTTTTACTACATGAAATCTAACTATCGGGACTTACTGCTTAAAACCGAACATCCATGCTAGTAGCGGGATTCGAAGCCCCGAACTCCGGTACCAAAATGTAACGCCCTACCATTCGGAATTAGATTGGAGTAAGACTTTTAGAAGAAAGCGATATGCGTACTTAAATGTATCAAAGAATTGTACAAGTTAGAAGCTATGAATTTGATGTAAGCCTTTAAAATATTTTTTAAACTAAAAACAAAGATCGAACCTGAAAGGGATGATAACGTTATGGTCTGCTGAACACTTCCAGCATGCACAAAAATATATGGAACAATGCTTCTTAAAATCAACTTTTGCGTTTATGAGCGACAAATTCTTTTTCTATATTCCTGGCAAGAAATGTATCTACACAAAAGCACGGACGTCTGGTTAATTCTCTCCCCACCCCTAACAAATCTCTATATTGTTTCCTTCCTTTTTTTCTCTATTTGCAATAAAAAAAGCATAATTTTTAGCTCGCTTGCATACGTCATTCGTTGTTTTACGCGCAATAAAAACTTTCCTTGGCGTGTGCTCTCCTCTATTATTCATTTCCCCAAGCGAACGGGTTGCCTATCCCGCCTTGTGAAAAAGCACTCCGTCTCAATTTATCTATGCCTTCACGTTTTGAGAAGGAGGCGCGTTATGAAGCACCCGCTGGATTAAGGAAGATGGACGTGTTATTGAATAAATGTCTCTTTGCGCGATAAATATTGCAAATGATATCATCGTCTCTAACTTTGGCTTCTCTTCCTAGGATTTACGTTTCAAGATGAAAATGGAAAAGGTGTCGCCGTAAGAAACTGCAGGCTCTTACCGATTTTTCAAAATTCTTTTAGTAGTATCTAATGTTGTATATGTCAAGACAGGATTTAGGTTGGTGGAAGCCCTTTATTTACATTGTACAGAAACTAAAAATACCTATTTACTATGCGAAAGCGATTTAATTAATGCAGTTTTATTATTATGTTAGTAATATACAGTAAATTGAATAAATTGTGTTACCCTCACTAAGATATATCGACCGAAAAAAAGGACACATGTACAGATTAAGTTTTATAGTACGAATCAAAAGCAAGAGTTGGATAATAATATATTTGTTAGGGCTATCATTAAAACGCGAGTAATAATAAAAAATAACTATACAGCAATATTTGTTTGATTCTACGAAAAAAACGAGTAAAAATTACATTAAAAGTAACAATTATATTGAGTAACAAGTAATATATATAAAAATTTTTACAGTCAGTTTCTACTAAGGTAAACAAAGAAAAATTTAATTTACTTATTTTTTATTAAATAAATAGAATTAGTATAAATATGTATATAAGTATAACAGAATCACAATATATGAGTTGTAAAATAGAAAGTGAATTTTCTTGCAATTTTCCATTTTCCTTTCTATATACAGTGCTGGACTATTATTTTTGTTTGTTACTATTTATTCGCTTTCTATTTTTTTTTCGTTTCTAATTTATGAAGCTGATGGTGGTCTCAATCTATTCATCTCTTGTAATGCTTCATTATTGCAAGGAACCTTTCCAGTGAGTTCCGAACAGTTCAGTTCTTCAATTAATAGTCCTTCTAATTATATCACACGACTTAAGGCAACATATGCACGAACTGCTGAGAAGAGTTTATGTCCTAGATATATTGCTGCATAATTTACAGTGCTACCTTGCATCTTATGTATTGTTCATGCTCATGATAGTATTAATGGTAGCATTCTTCGTTCAGAAGTAACGTAGTTGCGTTTGGAGGGGAATGGCACAGATATTGGCTCGAATCTGTGAACACCATTATTGCCACAGTTCACAGTGACTGATGATAATTAAATTAATTAAATTTAATTTATAAATATTTGAAAAAACTGTATTAACACCAAGTGTTATCTACTACAAGTTTAAAAAAAATGTATTTGAATTTAAGTGGATGAATAGAAAGTATCTTATTAAAGATTGAAAATTTGAACAAGATATACTCTCAAGAGCCAAAGCATTATGATCACCCCTACATTTTGCAATGAACTCGCCTAGATGACGTGGAAGGCACGTGATAAGGTGGAAATTGTATTTAACTGCTGCTGGAGAGTCTGAAGAATCATTCTTTCACTTACTTCTGTGTGTCATGGGAAAGGCTGCCGATCTAAGCGATTTTGATAGAGGGCAGATTGTAATGGCTCGAAGGCTCGGAACAGAAATTTCCGAAACTTTCGCGATCTACAGTTGTTAGTACTTATGGAAAGTGGATGAATGACGGTGAAACCAGCAGTAGACGACATGGTGTTGGACGTCCACACGATATCAAAGAAAAAGGTCGTCGGAGACTGTCTCGCATGGGGAAGCAAAACCGGAGCCAAACAGTGACTCAGATGACAATCCAATACAATGCAGGGCCAAGTAGAATAGTATCGGAGCACACTGTTCAGAGGACACTGTTGGATATGGGGCTATGCATCAAACGTCCCACTCGTGTGCCTTTGCTGACCAAGCGTCATTGCCAACTGCGCCTACGCTGGACCCGGGAACATCGCGACTGGTGCAGCGGGAGAGAGTTGCCTGGTCAGATAAATCACGGTTTGTCATTCATCACGCCGATGGCCGTGTCAGGATACGCCGTCCTCCAGGCGAACAGTTGCTCCCTCAATGTACAGTAGGTCATACACAGGCCGGTGGTGACACTATTATGCTTTGGAGGAAGTTATCTTGGGCGTCTCTGGGACCCGTGGTTGTGGTACAGCAGACCATGAATGCTACTGGGTATCTGAACATCATTGAGGACCTTTTGCACCCTTACATGGCCTCTGTTTCTCCAGCTGGAAATGGTATGTTCCAACAGGACAACACCCCGTGTCATAAGGCACGGGGTGGTTGTGTTGGAATTGTGTTGAAGTGGTTCCAGGAACATGATGCTGAATTCCAGTTAATGTCCTGGCCGCACTAACTCACCGGATCTCAATCCGATAGAACACATTTGGGATATCATGGGACGGCAGGTCAGAGTTTAAAGACCAGCCATTCGCAATATCGCGGATTTGCGTAACCGTTGCTTAAACATCTGGGACAATCTGTCTCCGGCCCTCTACCAAGGACTTGTGGCATCCATGCCAAGGCGAGTGGAAGCTGCGTTGCGCGCCAAAGGTGGGCCAACTCGTTATTGACAGGTGGTCATAATGTTTTGGCTCTTTAGTGCCTTAATATATATAGGGAAAGTGTGTACTAATAGTAGGAATTGGAAAAGGGACTAATAACAGCGAAAAAAGTATTGTAACATATTTGAATTATGAGATATGCTATTAAAAGTACCTTAAAATAATTATATTTAGTAAAGCGCGAGTAGTAATAAAAAATAACTAATCTGTAATATTTACTTGATATACGATTAAAAGCCGAAAATAATAATTTAGAGTATTTAATGCTCATACAGCACACACACATAAAAGGGATAAATGAAAATATTGTAGTTTGGGGATTGGTTGGGAATACTTTAGTCTACTGTTTAGCCTAATGAGACGAGGACCCAATGCTTAAAGCGCATTAAGCTACGAAATTCCAAGCCAGCAGTGGGATGCGAACACACGAAATCTTGTATCGAAGAGCAGCGCCGTAGCCAATCGGCCATCGCCCGGCTACACGCGATTAGGACTTATTGCTTAAAAGCGATTATAAATGGCCAACAATGATTCTAAACATCCTGGCTTTTAAGCTAGGGTCTAGCTCGTGACTATGAAATGTGGTAAAACAATTTATTCATTTCTATATTGGCAAGCATATTGTAAAAAATAAGCTGTTGATCCAGAAAGTTGATCCACAAAAGTGGTTAAACGTGTAATTTTTAAAGTAAGTAGTTTTTAACATGTATTTTAAAATAAGCTCATAGATTACCTAATAATTAATTTATCTCTGTATACTGGTTACTAAAAAATTACAAGGGACCTATATAATATTTTTTAAATCAAACGATTTCATCTAAATGGAAATAAAAGTTAAAAAAGAATCCTTGCCTTTCCTAAAATAAATTATACAAACACACTCATTTTCTTAAGTTTAATCTCCGATTTACCCTATTTTGCGAAAGAGATTTTTTATAAAATAAAACCCGTAGACTATGCAGCCGAAAAGCAGTTTGGTTTCCATTACTATAAAGTAATAACTTTTAGACAACGAAAACGTGAAGTAGGGATATCTGAATGAACTGCCACGTATGTGTTCCAGCGTTTAAAATTCTATTCTACGAACAAATCGATCTCGAAAGTTAAAATGACATCATTAATAATAGACTTTAATATAACTGAATGGAACGAGTTCTGATACATGAGTACACACAAAGCGTGTGTACGGTTACATGTTATTTTAAAGCTCTTCAAAAAGAATTTTTCGCAGAGTTTTTTCCTCGAATTACAAAGTTGCTATTTTATTTGGCCCCAAAAGAAATCCGGAGGGAATAAATTATACATTTTTTTTGAAGTCTCATTTTATTTTAAGGGAAAATTACACGTTTTCTTTTTCATATGTTTTAGAAAGTTTTTGGTGCATGCTGAAAGTGACTGGTTCGATAAACATAAATCTTTAAACACTTCATAAAAATATATACAAATTTATGCAACCTATTTCAACTATTATAAAACTATAAAATACATTACATTAATTCCTTTTACTGAAAAATGTACAGTGCAGGAGAATTTTAATACAAATAAATATGTTATTCTACTTTCTGAAGATAATTTAAAATATAAGTTACATCGACTTAAATTATCTCAAAATTACCTTCTGAAAAATCAATAAACAAATTTTTTTGACATAAATAAGCTTGAATTTTGAAGAATAGTAAAAGTAGATCAAGTTAACTTAATCAATGATTAAAAATAACAATGAATAAGCTGAATGACATTAATTCATTCTATAAATAGCAAATACCTAGACAGATAAAAATGGCTGATCTATTGGATAGAATTTTTTTAAGTGTTAAAGATCATAATATAATGATTTTAAATTCTTCTATATTTATTGGCTGTGGGATGAGTACATCTCTGCTCCTCTTAGGTATTGGAGTTCGTGGATCCCACTGTTGGCATGAATGTATCTGTTCGGAATCGACTTTAAGCAGTAGGTCCCGGTCTCTTTAGCTTTATTGTAGCAAAAAGGCAGACCTTAGCTCTCCATACCAACTATCTCTATTGTTGTATAATTTTATTGTAATGAATTCAAGCGAAATGATTTCTTAATTTTACAAAAGCTGAAACAAACCTAAGTATGTCAAAAATTAATGTATTTAATTATAACTTAATAATTATTATAAATCCATAATAAAATTATAATAAATTATCATGATTTTGTATTAAAAAATAATGATCGGTGAAATAGATACAAATTCCTCATGTATCATAACTCATTCAGAAAGTTTATGAGAGCCTTCAGCTTTTAAGGGGCTTCAGTACCTTTCCAGGATTAAAATATTCCTTTTACAAACTTTTTCGATTTCTCGTAAATCAAAAAGTTCTGCGCCTTTTGGAATGAATTGTTTACAAATTTTATTTAAATAGAGGTCTAGCTTGGTAAGTATTATTTGATTCTGTTATTTCACGTAATATAATTTTTAAAATAACAAAATAAATACGAAATTAAATAAAAAGCTAATTCACTTACCTACAAGATAACTTTTAAAATGTATACGTAATAGAACTTAAATATTTATATCAATTTCAAGTAAAATATTTATTTCATTTTATATTATTCTGAAAACGTAAGATTTTGCAGGCATATCACTTTTAAAGTTAAAAATTTTCCAGAAATTGAGAGTTATGAAATACAAATTTTATCATGCTATAAAATAAAACATACTATTCGTATTAATATAACTGAGGTTCATAGAATAAAAAGAAAATTAGCTCCTATTTGTTAAAAATTAGTTTCCAAATTTAAAAATTTAAAAAGTAATTTGGAGAAAAAAATTTATTTTTACTTTAATTACTTTATGTGATATTTTATGCTTTTAAAAATATATCACTTCACATAATCTAAGTGAGAAATTTTTATTCAGTTAGAATGTTATTTTATTCTAAGTAGAGCAGTAATTTTAAAAGCAGAAATTCTTTTTATTTTACATTGAATTTAAAATAGACTAATATAGTAAAGACTTTTGAGCTCGAAAGGTATTTTGTCTCCCCAAAAAATAATATTTTTTAACAGTAGAGTTTTTTCCTTAAATGACAAATTTTATATTTTATTTGCTACCCAACCATATCCAGGGGTATAGATTAGCAACATTTTTATTTCAAGTCTCGTTTTCTATTTAAACTTTTTCTTTCCTAAAACACGTACACAAATAATCAGCGGGAAGAAAATGTTACCTCCTATCCGCAATTAATCTCTTCGTTAAGAGTTATTATGTAAAATAAGCTAATCGAAAAAAGAAAAGTAACTCTTCCTATTATTTTGCAAAGTACGAAGCGCCGAAGGCTGAATGAAGCATGAAAATTCAATACCTTAGACTAATTACGAAGAGAAAAAAAATTGAAAAGGAAATCAGTAATCGTCACATTGTATAAATCCTCAAGAGACCGGAAGGTTTTTATTAAAATGAAAGAACAGTGAATGATTGTTTCCCAGAATTACGTAATGTTTTTATCAATATTCAATCCATTGTTTAATATCGGGGAAAATATTTCTTTTTAAAAAAGGACGAATTACGCTTTTTTTATTCCTTTTAGCACTGAAGATGTGACGAATTTTAGAAAACAAATTACAGTTATCTCAACATTTTTATTTTTTAAGAGCAGGATTACTTTGATATTAGCTCGCGTACTTTAAGCAGGAGCTATTAAACGAACGTGAAAATTATTATAAAATTTCGAGGGCACTTTTGAAAAGGTTATACATAATATTTATTCATTTGTCAATATTTTCATATCAAGTTTCAGCAGGATGCCATACAAATGATGAAAGAAAAAGGTTTTTGGTCTCTAATGTAAATATAATTCGCGTAGTTATTAATTTATCGATCTACAACATCATTTAGAAATTACTGTTATCGATACGAGGTATAAATATTTTTAAGGCAAAAAATATTTAATTATAGGATTAAAAAGGTATTTTTTCTATCCACAAGAAACGCTTGAAAAAACACTTTATATTACTACCTAAAGGATAAGTATTTTTTTTATTTACATAAAACTTTTTTAAGTTTTATATTTAAGGTATTTTATATTACTTCCTATAGAATAAAAAATATTTTTTTTAAACGTGGAAAAGGCTTTTTATATTATCTCCTATAGGATAAAAAAAGTAATTTTTTATTCAAATAAAATGTTTTAAAAGACTTTTTACAGTAATTTTATAGAATAAAAAAAGTATATTTTTTATTTACATAGAACGTGTGAAAATACTTTTTATATTACCTTCTATGGGATAAAAAAAAGTATTTTTTATTTACATAAAAGGCTTAAAAAGGACTTTTACATTACTTTTTACAGGATAAAAAAAGTATATTTTTTATTTACATAGAACGTTTGAAAACGCTTTTTATACTACCTCCTATGGAATAAAAAAAAGAATTTTTTATTTACATAAAACGCTTGAAAAGACTTTTCATACATTACTTTTTCCAGGATAAAAAAAGTATATTTTTTATTAGCATAGAATTTTTGATAAGGCTTTTTATATTATTTTCTATAGGATAAAATAAATATATTTATATAAAATGTTTGAAAAGGTATTTTACATATTAAATGTATTTTATACATCCATTTAGAATTTTATAAAGTATTAAATAACGTCCTTAGAAAACTCGATTTTTTAAAATAAATTTTGTCAAAACCGCGAGGCGAATGAGGATTTTCTTTTCTCATATCACCATCTCCATCCTTAAACTTCTGTCTTCTAAATAAGAGAATTTTTAACATTAAATCAGGATAAAGGACTAGGATTATAGAGAGTTTAAAACCTACTATTCCAAAGGTTCTGTTTTCTACTAATAATCAACATTTCGTGAGTGCATCTAAACACTCGCTTTCCTCCCGGAAGGTATTAGGGAAAATTCTGTGCTTGTGATTTATGAAGGACCGATCATTAAAGGGCAGCTTATCTTTGAGCTGCCTGAAAAATCAGAAGTTTTGCACAAATCATTCCCATAAATGAAAGGAAAGTCTATTTACTTCGTTCATCACAGAATGTTTATGCAAGTAGCAGAAAATTACAAGGATAATAAGAGATCCAAGATAAGTAGAGATTTCAACCACCGGGCATACAATTTAATGACGTTTCAGTAACGTAGGTAAATGCTTTTATTTCCGGGCCACTTTCTCCTGAAATCCTCTATACGTTTTCTAGGTATCACTATTATTATCACCATCATTATCGCAATCATCCAACTCATCACTATCCAAGTCACTGTTGCACGAGGCAAAATTATCTCCATTTTCTTTATTGCTTTCGTAAAACATTATTTCCTCTGTTATGTTTGTCAGCATGGGGTTATCTTTTACTCTAAAACACGCGAATATCCCTTTCATGGAAAATGACCTTGATTTAAGGAGACATATCAGTTTTAAACCTTGAAAAATTTATTTTTTTTGTTATTTTGTAGACTTTTAAAAAATCTTTGGGCTTTTCTGAAGAATTTAATAAAGCAAACCGCATCAAAACATTCAAATTAGAAACTGTAAAGCTGTAAAATCTTTGCGTTTAACATCATAGCTGTTCAGGAAACTATAAAGAAACTTTAAATGCATTTTAATGTTTTTTTTTTTTTAACTTGCGCACTGCCTATAAAAACTATTGCACATATTCATTTCAAAATTGTACAGTCAATGCATTACAGACCGACAATGAAACTGTACCAACTTTTTTCGTTGCTGTTTAATTTATTCACTATTTATAGTATTTGAAATGGAATTTTTCAACATTATTTTAGCTTTTTTGAAAATTTGATCCCCCTGGTATCCTATTTGTGATACTTTTTAAAAATTTAGATAGGTGAAAAATAATACCTAATGATTATTGTTCACAAACAAAAAAGCAAAAATTATTAATTAAACTCCCTTAGTGTTGTAAGCGCACATTGAATCTTTTTTTTTAAACGAGTTGTCACTTTTCACTTTGTATGAAAAGTTCTTATTTGTTACACATAAAGTAACTTCAGCAAATTAATTAAATAAGTATAATGAACAAATGCTGAAAATCTCATGTATTCACAATAATAAATAAAAAGATATAAGGCAAAAAATATTAAAAAATTTTCCATTATGTGTCCCCTTAATGTATTGTAAAATTCAGAAATGTCTAAAATATTCTTCAATACGACGCCCTTTTACATTGTTATAATGACTCGTCATAACATATTTTTACCACAACGAAAATACGAGGGGGTAGCGATAAGTGATGCCCATATTTTTTAACATAATACGATTGATGAGGAGCTGAGTATAATAAAAGTACTATCGACTTATTGCATTTCGGCATAAATGAAATTCATGTTGAAACATTTGTCCCGGCGTTACATCAGTTTGAAAATTCCGGTCTCGTAGAGCACCGTACCTGCAGTGAATAGAGCCACCGTCTTATGGTCTGAGATTTGTCTGCTTAATCGAATAATTGTGATATTTATTTCAGAAAAAATGTATCAAATATGGAATTCTTTGTCCTGCTTAGTTTGCAGAAATATATAAGTAAAACTTTTTTTAATATTTATTTTTTGTAGGTTTGGATTGGTTTGGAGAACTGCGATTTATTGCTTTGATTCACGACGGCTAATGGGACTGGGATGTACTGCTTAAAGCCGATTCCGTAAAAGCAAACATTCATGCCAGCAGTTGGTTTGGTTTGGTTTGGAGTGCTACGGTCTACTTTTTGCAACACGAGACCGGGACCTACAGCTTAAAGCCGATTCCGAACGGCTACGAACATCCATGCTACAGTGGGATTCGAACCCACAAACTCCGGTTCCAAGGTCAGCACCCTAACCAATCGGCCATCATTTGGATTAGAATCACTGAACTTCGGTACCGAAGATCAGCGTCCTACCCATTCGGCATTGTTCGTTTATTTTGGAGGATAGCAAAATTTTAAAAGTATGTAATAGTTTTTACACTTAAAATTTATTACATTTAAATTTCTTAAAATTTTGACGAACATGTAAAAAAGAAAATATAATGTTTTGAAAACGAACTGAGTTTGGAGTTCACGGAATAGAAATTTTTAATTATTCTTCTACTCGAAGTCAGCACTGGGCATTTCTCGACTGGAGCTGCCCACACTGGATTTCGGCGAACTGGCAAGGAGTTAAAGTGTCCGACTACGACTACATGGACAATTTTCAGGAAGATTTCTATGAGGATTGAAATCAAAAGATGGTTCTACGATACGAAATGTCCCTTGAAATTGGTAGAAATTATATTATTAAAATGTAGATTATAGTACAAGCTTTCATACAAAAATAAATAAAATTCATCCTTTATGCAGATTTTTGTGACGAAGGAGTACAAAAAAAATGGTTCTACGATACGCCACGGGCTTTAATATTAGGAGAAATTAGATTAAAATGTAAATTACAGTACAAGCTTCCACGTAAAAAAAATTATACAGTTATGCATTTTAAGGTATTTAATTAATAAACCCGCCTCACACCTCCTAGTGACAAACGTATTGAACCGGTAAAATTTAATTGGTTACATTCATCATTTTCTATAGCAGACCAAACACATTTAAAAACAATTGCTTCCAAACGTTTAGAGAACGTCGAAGCAGAAGGGTAGCACCACCCAAAAGAGGCAGTGAAAAATTCAATATTTCAGTTCCTTGACATTTTTATAGTATGAATAATTGTGCCTGTAATTGTCAGATGCTCGAGAATGAGCATTCACAGCAGTAAGCGGAGACACCTCTAAAGAAGAGTGAAAAAAAAAAAAACCTCTCTCGGGTCTCTTATCGGTAATCTATTCATTTCATATGCACCTTGTTGGAAAAAAGAAAAAAAAATATTGCTTTCGCCCCGTTTCTCTGGGAGATCGATCATACTTTTGTTTCTGTTCGGGCCCTTATTTCGGGTTAATCTCTTTTTATCGTTGCCCCGGCCCATTCTCGTAATCACTTATTCGAGTCTTCTCTTTTTTCGCCGATCGTTGCGCAGGGAAGCCTGACCTGTGGGCGCGGTTTCGATGATTAACGCGGTCTGCCCCCCCAGCCGTGTCGCTTTTTAAGAGATTTTTTTTTATTTTTCCGTTCGGCGATTCTCTAATTGACTCTTTAAAAAGGAAACCGACTGGCGACGAATGAAATATAAAAGCGCACACGTCCCGCGCGAGGACACCCCTGTCTTTTTATTAGAGTCGATTGGGTGGAAGTGGAGCGCCCAAGTCTAAACGACATTTTCAGCGCGAGAGACCGGATAGTAAATACAAACTCGACATCCTTTGCAAAGATTTTGGGATACAGTAACTATTACACGGTAAACTTCCGAGAATTTTCTGACATACATTAGTAAAAGACAGATATTTTTTTTAAATTAACGCAAATGTATAACAGTAGGTTATATTTTTATCCTAAAGGTTTGATTAAGGGACTACATCCACTTTTGGGCTATATACTAGACTGGTGACTCCCCCCACCCCTAGAATATGGCGCTTGAGAGATGTAAGTGTGAAAATATAAATATATATTTCAATTAAGTATTATATTTTATCCTAAAAGTTTTACTCGTCATTTTTGGCCAATAAACACAACCTGGTTGAGAGCTATAGGGAGCTTAATGCTACGATGTGTTGTAAATCACACGTACATTGTAACACCATGTATATGTGTGTGTGTACGTACACAAACATACGTAGATATACATACATACATACGTATAGGGCTGGGTCTAGTAGGTACGTAGTGTGCGCATGCACTGAACACGTCTACCCCAGCCTTGTGTGTGTGTATATATATACGCACATTCTTTCTCGACCCGTAAGTAATCCCAATTCGCCTCAGAAAACTCCAATAACATAGAATGTAAAATGAGAAGGGGAGCGTCATCAGGAACTAATTTTACCTGTTTGACCATCGAAGAAAAAATTATTTGTCCACGATGCCCCGATAATAAAAGGAAATATATGAAAATTTGAGCAATGTTTGCCTTCCCACCCCACTGTGAAAGAAATATACCACTATAAACCTCGTTTAATGCATCTTCATAAGTCTAAGTATTATGTCAACCTCAGTTGCAGCTCTATTTAAAAGGGGAGAATCTTTTGATAAATGCATTTTGATGTACAACCTGAGATGAGGTTTAATGAGAACTAGTTTAAAAAATAACGACGCGTTATGCCCACCATCGCCAGGACAAGCCTGGAAGGCCTCGCGGCTACATAGGCCCGGACTGGTGCTTGCTTGCTTGATTGATTGTTGTTATATTCGAAACTAGTTTCACCATACTGGCTTTGGGTGCACATGTAATAAATAACATAATTACAGTCTATAAAAAAGAGCAATATAAGTTATATACACCGAAGACTCATTACATTATGAAACCCTCTATTTATAACAATGGGTTGGACCAGGAACAAAACCTCTGCGCATGTGTGGCTGATGTTGGAGTATATAAAGCGGCTATGCATAGTCTTTCCAAACATAGCGAGATTAGCTACATAAGGAGAAAATAAGCTGATTTATCGGACTTCGATAAAGGTCAAATCGATCGGCAATTGAGAACATCAGTACCAGGAAAGCACATTCAGTGGGCTGTTCACGTGCAGTCGTTGTGAGCACTTATCGAAGGTGTATGGATGGTGAAACGACAAGTCGATGGCTAGTGTCGTGCATGGCGCACTGATTCGAGAGGAGAGCGGAGACTGCTACGCATTGCTCGCCGTGGCCGAAGAGTTACAACAGCCGAAATCACCACCAGTTATCACTGTGGAGATCCAGACTGTGTTTCTCAACACACTGTGCAGAGTACATTGATGAGTATGGGCCTACGCAGCCGGAGGACGAAGTATGCCTGCCCAATGACGGCATTTCATCGCCAGCAGCATCTGCAATGGACCAAGAGACATCGGAATTGGCCATTAGAAGAGCGTAAGAAAAATGCACGGTCAAATGAATCACGAATTCACATCGAAGGGAAATCCAACACAGCATTTTTGGTTCCACCTAGAAAACCAAATCTGAGCTACCACGCTACTCCTTCGCAACGTGCGTAAATTGCAGGACCAGTTGGTGAGCGCTTGGTACCAGTTACCTCAGCACCTAGTGAAGTCAAGGCCACGCCGGGAGCTAACGCTTTTGAGGGTTAAAGTTGGTTCTACATGTTATTATTAGGGTGGTCATAATGTAATGGCTCCGGTGTATGTATGTATATACAATATATGTATGTATATATATATATATATATATATATATATATATATATATATATATATATATATATATATATATATATATATATATATATATATATACATGTGTGTGTGTGTAATGAGCAATTTAGCCCATCACAAAAGTAAGATAATCTATATTTGCTTGAGTGCAGTCGTAAGTAAACGAGTAGTTAGACGAATGGGAAAAGAAATAATTTTGGAAAAGAGAAATGCAGTTAACTATAGAAATAACTCTCGGATGCTTCTAGGGCTGAAAAACCCGTACATGGTAACTTATAAGCGTGTGAGCCAGCCAATCAGAGTTAATAATGGTTAATCCGGTGGGGCATGCTTAATGATGTGGAGGAAGCGAAACTAATTATATGAAGAGTGTTGATTGAAGCAGGAATTAATTTTGTTAATTTCGGACTCGCCAACTTGTTAGAAAGAATAAAACAATAGTCGCCAAGTTTTTCCATAAAAGGATGAAATCACCCAAAAATTACTTTAAGATAGACGTATTATTACGCTGATTAGCTTTTTAAATTAAAATATCATTACGTATATATATAAACTGTGTACTGGAGGGCTTAACTGCAAACCTGTCACTATGGCTCCCATATGTTAATTTTTATTTACAACCAGTTTATAAAAAATCGTAAGTAGTATCCACAGTAAACAGCATATGCAACTTCAATAAAATAAATGATGCATAAGCCTCCCGCATTAACACTAAACAAAAAAAAAAGTTTAAAAAAAAGGGGGGGAAATGCAGGCTCGTCTAGAAGTGATGGAAGTCAATTTTTTGCCTTGCAGGCAGCAGAGCTTGAAGCGACGGGTGAGGATGATTAACGGACGCGCTTCCTTCATTATCGAGCCCCGGTGCGTATGAATTTTGCCACCTTGGCCAGGAAAGATGGGTTGGCGAGAATGCAATATATGCATATAGAAATTTATGAGAAATTCGAGGAAACTTTTTTTTGGACGCTGATTTATAGCAATGCTCCAAGCCCTTCGATGTGTCTCATTTTTCATCCCTGCATTTTAAGAGAAAGAGGTAATCCGAGGATGGTACGCAAAATACTAATGAAATGATATATTAATACAGTACACCACCGTTTATACGTTTCTCTTTTATATGACCTCCTTTTGACAGATTCTCTTATGCGTAGTCATTGTTATATGATTAAGTTTCGTTTATACGAAGCAAAGTTAGGTTATACGTCCACTTTTTAAAATTTTATTTGTTTTATTTCAGAAAACTTAATTAGTAAAAGAAACATTCAATGCTGATTAACGGTTTCACACCTTCGTGCACGTTGAAAGTGTAACTATCTCGATATATAACAAATGTTTAAATACTTAATAAAATTATACTAAAATTTGTGAAACATTTAAGATCTATTTCAACTCTTAAAAAATCATGAAATAATAGTAAAAAATCCGTACTATTTTGTTTTGCATGTTCGGTCTTTATGCGAAATTAACTCATTTAGATAATACCTGCGCAGCATATAAAAAGGTGGATGTGGTATACAGGTACCGAAAGGCAGCGTCTTAATTGTTTTGTCATCGTTTGTTATAAAAGTAAAAGGAGAAAAAAATTTAAGTAAAGTATCAAAGTGCCGATTTGGATTTATTCTCTCAAATTACATTAGAAAGAAAAAAAATCCATTTAATTACATTTTTAGTTTTTTTGAGAGTTGAGGTAAACATTTTGCTACTGAGTTGAAACTTGAACAAGATTTATTATTTATAATCCTTTGGGTGCCCCCTTTTGAGAGAATCATTATATCATGCACTTAAGATATAAAGGTTTAAATTTCAAATGTCTAACTGAAACTTATAATTAAATATAAGACGCTACACCAAGTTATTTTCCGCTTGAAACATAATATATTGTGTATAACTTGGCGCTTACAAGCGTATGCAGCATTAGATGTTTATAACATATGTGATATAGAGAACAGGCAAAGACTTAAAGTCGTTTCAAATGGATACAAGTCTTCATACCACCAGACGAATTCGGACCTATGGGACTAAGCTACTGAAAAGCAGCGTCTTACTTGTTTGGCTATCGTTCGATATGAAAAGAGAGACCAATTTTGAAATCAAGTTTCAAAGTGCCAATTCTGATTTATTCTATCAAATTACGCGCCATATACTAAGCTCTTCAATCACTTAGTCATCATCCATCATTGATACCATTTATTAAAAATTCGAAATTCCGTCCTAGATATGCTTCTTAAGATGAAGTTTCGAGAGTTACGGCCATTTTTTTTTGTGAAGCAAGGATGATTAAAAGAATCATGACCTACATTCGTATGTAAATGTCCATAGGCTACAGAATGTCCACGGTAACTTTGGATGTCGAACTTTCGAACTCTAGCAACAGTTCTAGATTCACTAGATAGCAGGTTGTTTGACAACTATTTCTCGTACTCATGTGTACCCCTATGCAAAACTATCCCATGCGTAAACCTAGAGGGAAATTCAATTGACTCTTTAAGAAATCCATAGTTTATTTCTGTAAATTATTGTTCATCCGATAAAACGATAAATGGAACGATACATGAGGCGAAAATTATATTTAGGATTGCGACGTGGTACGAATTTTACATGTTGCAGGATAGCTACAACGACAAACAACGTCTTTTAAAGCTCACTGCGTAAATTGCAGCAATTTTGGGTGTTTTACACAGTTTTGAAATGGATACTGAAAATTTGGTGCACTGGATAGGCACATTGGAGCTAAAAGAGGCGTTACGATTTATCTCGCCAATTTACGATCCTAACCACGGCAAAAAAAATTGATATATCAAATTCATAAGTCTTTCCCTTCAATATTTCTAGCCAAATAAAATAAGTTTATATACCAAATTCATGATTGTGATGTACTTTGATAAGCTATGCACTTAACATCTTGACGTTGAAGATGTATATTATATGTGATAAAAACTAAACTTAAATGAGTGTTTATAAACATATTTACGATAATTTATTGCTAATCCATTGTCGGTATGTCGTTTTTTCTTGCTTTTATCACACATTACGAATACATACTTTGTTTATAATGAAATTAATAATTTATTTAAGAGGGATTTTGTATTAATATTCCTGGAAAACTTTAGTATGCTAATCTATGCTTAGTTTTTACAGGTTTGGTCTGGTTTGGAGCGCTGCGGTCTACTTTTTAGCAACAGGAGGCCTAATGATACCGGGAATGATTACAAATGGATACGAGTACCCATTCCAGAAGCCTAATTAGAATTACGAACTTTGATACCAGCAGCGCCCTACCATTTGGCCATAATCTGGTAATTTTCGCAGATCCACTTCGTTATATGTGGTTTGGAAAACTACGGTCTACTGTTTTGCTACACAAGGGATAATGAATCCGGAAGATATTCTTTAAAGCCGATTCCGAACGGCTACGAACATCCATGCCACCAGCGGGATTCGAACCTACGGACTGTATAGCGCTTAACAGCGCCTTACTCATTCGGCCATCATATGTGGTAATACTGATAGCAAAACGTCTGCAATGTACAAGACCCAAATTTGACTTATGTTGCAAATCAGTAATACAGTGAAACAAAGGATTCGGGGTGTTGAAACTCCTTTCAGCAACATAAACGGTGTTTGAAACGAAAGGCCAGAAAAATTAGAGACAGCAGCTTTGATTTTAGCAACTCCCTTTCACTCGGATATTCCCAGGGTGCTGGCATAAGTCCGTTGCGAAATATACGGAAACCAAATATGCAATCCATCAGTTTTGTAAAATAAAAAAAATAACGAAATCCACATCTCTCGATAAAGGAAACAATTTTTCCCGCGTACAGTCGGAGATTGTGAAATCATCGTTATAAAGAATGGAAAACAATGAGGGTGTCGGCGTTTGTTGTCAGTCAGGCGAGAACATCAGAGTCCGAAATAACACTTTCATTTAAATAAAAACCAAAACTAAACAAGAAAACATGCAACAGCCATCTCCTGCGATACAACGGAATTCTGATCTCGAATGATGGGCGTCTGAAGTTAAGAACGAGAAATTCAAGAAACCTGCTGTGCATAGTAAAGTGGTTTGACAAAATTGCACGCCTGTTCCAGGAAGGCAGGGTTAATCTTTCAGTAAAAGAGCAGTCGACTCCTCATGAACCCGACTGAAATCCTCCAACCAGTATGTCATTGACCTATTTTTCAAAAGCGTAAATATTTCTGAATTCTTCCGATTGAAACATTCATGGGCTTATCTTAACGCTTGCTTATATGGACTATTTAATCTAGGGATTTTTTTTTCATTTTACTCCTAAAGTCCCCCCCCCCTGCACGTCCATGACTGAGTCCAATGTGAAATTTTCATCTTCTTTAATTTGTCCTAAGAGAACTGTTGTAACTGTGATAGTCGTTTTATTCTTATGCACAACATATTTTTAAAAACAGTTTTATTATTTTTATCAAATGGTTGGTAACTATTTTTGATTGCTAGAAAATTACGCATTTATTTTCTACACGAAAATTTTAATTATAATCAACAACTAGTCCGTATATGCCTAATTATATAATAGTGAAACCTCTACTTTTCTATCTATATCTATATGTGTGTATGTGCGTGTAATGATATTTTCACCAAACTAACCAATCTAATTATAATTATATTCTATAATAAACTGCGATTCTACAGTTAACTGACAATTTCTGGCAACAGTCTTTGTTGTCTTTTAATTTTGGCTACATTTGGCGACCACGAGAATACCAACGCAATTTCTGCTTAGCTCCACTAATCTTAAATAACTACTCTGAGTAAGTTTATTCCGGTCGTTAGAGTCCGCCATCTGATATAGTCTTAACACGTCTGAGTTGCTTATATAGTGCCCTCATGGCACTATATAAGCGAATAGTAGGTTTGTGTAGTACAGCGCCAAAGACGGATTGCATCAAATTCACAATTATATTTTGCCGTTTCCTTTCATGACCTAACGACTGTTCTTTATTCAACATGAATATAATTCAGAGAGAAAGGTGTATCAAGCACATACATGTGACATAGTCGATGTCATTTAAAAACTTTTTTTTTCTATATTTCTTTTATTGCAAGAAAAAGAACCAGGCTTGCAGAGGGTTTCATATTTTACCGATAGTAGAAAAATATTCCTAATTTGGCGGTGGAATCTATAGCTTTTCAGAAAAATATAGTACATTTTAGAAATACTTATTCACATCTTTCTCGAACCTTCTAATGGCGTAATAGTTTGTCTAAAGAAGTTACCAAATTTGTCGACAAAAAGCCAAAATTGCCAAAGAGAGATAATTCGCCAAGCATTTATTTGGTGAGCCAGTCCATTTGACAGCTAAAAAACAACGGACATCAGGAAGCTATGCCTTCACAAAAATACATATATTATAAATAATAATAAAGTAAAATAAAATATTCTTCATCCACATAAGAGATAATGTTACTAACGAAAGAACTTCAGTTAGAGAATATTAAAATAAACTTTTTAAAAAAGTTGTAACAAACAGAAATCAAATTTCCCTAAAATATCTCCTTGAATCGTCATTCGTTTAATATGCTGCATGTAAATCACATTTATCCTTGAGACCATTTCAAATATGGAAAGCAAATTCATAAGATATTTCAATTGTCTGAATAATCACATCCATCTTAAGAAAATTGAAGCTTTTTCGCAGACTCACACAAAGCAGCTGTATTCCTCCCCCTAATCCTTTTTCTGACACTTCTGCCACCTAAGCGGATACAGTCGATCCTTTGTCGCCCGGGGAATACAACTGTAGGCTTTTATCGGAACGGGCAATGCAGTGGAAGGGATTTAAAGAGGATTTTAATGCATTTATTCATACTTTACTTGGTTTTGACCAGGAAGGGATACAATTTTAACATTCCATTTTTCTTTTCTCCAAAGATTGTGAGCTCAAATATTTTTATAGGAATTGAAATAATAGGGTTATCTATTAGTTAACTTAATCTAGATTTTAAACAAAATAATGTATAAGAGAAAGAGTGTGTTCATGTACGTTTTTGTAGAGTCGTTAAGGAAACAGTGGACTATCAGTATCACTTTATTTCGTTTTTATTCAATCTGCTTTAATATTTAATGCGTTGTTAGTAATATATTTATGTAAAAGTAGTTACCATTTAAAGGCAAAATATTAATTTTAAAAGTTAATTGTTATCTGTTTCAAAAGCAGTTTTATTTAAAATATCCCATGCGTATCTTTTTTACATGTAATATGATCATTTTAAATTATAGACCCTAAAATTAAACTTAATTGATGTTATAGCCGTTCGCATTATGGTTTGGACAGGAGCTCTACGATCTACAGTTTTGCTACACGAGGGCTTATGAGACCGGGACCTACTGTTTAAAGGAGATTACAAACGGCTACAGAGATTCACACTGATAGTGCAAATCGAACCCACGAACTTCGGTATAGTAGAGCAGCATTCTACCCAGTGAAACATAGTTCAACAACCGTTCGAGTAAAAATACAAGAAAAATAAATGGTGGGACTTTGATCCATCGATTTTCAATGGAGTGGAAATAAACGATGAATGCAGGATGGTTGGTTTGAAGCGCTACGGTTTGCCTTTCTGCTACATGAGTGTTAATGATACCAGAAACTCCTGCTTAAAGTAAATTATAACGGATACGAACCATACTAACAGTATGATTCAAACCTACGAATTCCAGTATCCTACACATTCGGCTCAGTTCTAGAACAGCTCTTGATGATTCAGAAATCAATTTGCCTTGAACACGATGTCCTCTCTTAGGGATTCTTTTTTGTGAGTTGATAAGAATATTTCATAAATATTGATAAGAATATTTCATAAATATTCTTATCAATACAAAGAATCATTTCCCACTTCTTCTAAATTCCATCGAAACGATACTTCATGGAAAAAAAAATGCCATCGAACCGAAATTCTTCAGCGACAGATGCAGGAAAGCGAAGAATCCGGCAGTCATGGATGCAGTAAAAATGACGATTATATGCGTATTAATTCGAGACCAAATGAATAATGCGATTAATGTGGATAAAACAAATAACTATAAATCGAGGTTGTACTGCAATAAATAATAATAACCCTTTTTTGTACGTAAAATCAATAATAATTCTTTTAAATTCAAAATGGAAATATTTTGTGCGCTCGAAATTATTAATTTTAATTATTTTTGCTCTGCAATGTAAATAGTTGATAATTGTTAAAGACATATAAAAGTTAGAAATGCAACTTAAATTATTGAAACATTCGTCTAATTCGGAAATCAAGTGTTAGAAACTGCTTAAAGTTGTTACAGCAATAATCTAATTATCTGTTGAAATTACTTACTAAATTGTTAAAGCAACATGAGATGGCGATGAGAGAAATATCTCTTTTTCTAAGTTTGTTGCTCGAAAGATAGGAGATTTGGAGGGCTTAGGTCTCCATTTTTTCTACACGAAAGCGAATGAGACCGGAACCTACTTCTTAAAGCCGATTCCGAATAACTCTGATAGCAGCGATATTCGAACCCACTAACTCGGGTTCCAAAATGACAGAGCTTATAGAAATTTAAAAAAAAAATGAAAGAGAAAAATAACTTTTATCCCCATACATCTCATCAAGCATCCATTTTGTTTCTCGACCTCTGTTCTATTTCACAATTTGATGAGGTAAAAAAAATCAAGGTTTCAACATAATTTTGACCAGCTGAATGTCTATTGTTAACAGTGAAAGAAGTTTTCGAAATTCGAATTTTTTTTTGCTTTTAATTATTATTATTTGGTTTGGAGCACAACGGTCTACTTTTTGCTACACGAGGTCTAATGAGAGTGGGACCTACTGCTTAAAGCCAATTCACAGCTACGAATATTCATGCCCTAGTGGGATTCGAACCCATGAACTCCGGTATCGAAGATCAGTGCCCTGACCATTTGACCGTAATTCGACAATGAGGTTTTTAAAGCATTATTATTTACGCGATAGTTTGAATGTCGCGATATTTTACATGACAACTACTGGTATTATCAAGAAATCATACGATATCGATCGCACTATATCGTACTGTATCGATTACAATATCGTAAATGTCCTCTAACATAATAATAAAATCTTCTATTAGTTAAAACATATTCGAAAATTTTTAAAGCGTATTACCCTTCCCCTTTTTAAAATTTTGTCAGTTTTAGATTAGCAAAATGAAGTCATTTTCAAGTCTTATCTCAAACAATATATACGTTGACCTTAATTTAACATTTTATAATTTACCTAAAAGGAAAAATAGCCTATAACGAACGCATGGCATTTTTACGTAATCCCAGAACAAAGGCTGGGGTAGAGCTGTGGCTAGGTAAGTAAATAAACCCAGCGACTTTTTTCTTTTTGCAATCTTCGGTTAACCCCAAAGTTAATAACTTTTAGTAACTTTTGGTAAAGTTAATAACTTTCAATAATGATCTTAATTTATTGCACTTTACATTGACTTTTTCAAAATCACCAAGACCTGTTTATAACTCATTACCAGAATTACTATGATTTAAGTCCTTTCACTGCATTTCTGATCACGCATCACGATTTCGCCCGCCTTCAACACCGTTATTTAATTATTGTGACCTTATACCCATATTCCACCCGAATTACCCTATCAGTGATATTAGTTTTGCTAGTTAGTTGCAACTATTACGGAAATTATTAGGGTGGCTATCTTCAGAGCCAGATTTTAACGTCTTATTTACTCCATTTCTTTAAAATGTTATACCTTTTAGAGATATTCTAATTAAGCGCGTCACGCTCGCTATTTTCGTAATTTATTCTCAGCTTATCAATTATAGCCCGACTCTTTCTTTCATAATAAATCAAGTAGAGAGGTCGTTTACGTATTATAAAGGTTTTTCAATTAACTCTAAAATGGTTCCTTTTTTTGTGATATTCCTCTTCAATTCTATGCACTGTAGATAATTTCAGAATGAAAACTGGTTAATAAGAATTATTACGGAAGCGGATCTCCATTTTTCAAAAGAAATGATTATATCGGTGTTTTTTTAAAAGACTTTTAAAAGATCGTACAATACCATTTTTAAGGAAATAGAAAAAGGGGTTTAAATAACCAGTCGTTGATATTCATAAATTGAAAGTTTTGGAATTTTTTTCATTTAATAAGATAGGTATTTTTTCGATGAACAGCGTATAAACGAAAAGCTGTTTTATTCGTTGAATGGAAACAAACGTTTAAAAACTTCTTTAAGATAGAAAAGGAAAACTAAAATAGAAACTGAAAATAGAAACTGAGTTTTTTTTTTAAAGATATCGATTTCTATGTAGTAGGAGATGAAACGTTACTTTTTCACTTGAGTTATTCAATAAAGTTCATAATTATAATCGAGCTATTTCGAAAAAATCACCAAGGTTTGGCTAGGAGCGCTACATTTTACTTGTTTGCTACACAAGTGCTAATGGCACCGCGACAGCTTAAGGTGGGTCCGTAACTAACATATTAAATTTCTCTATCTACTAGTTAACTTATAAGGAAAATAAAATCTCCTTTCGCCAGCTTGCATCTTAAAGATTCATTGAAAAATAATACCACGTGACAGTAAAATGCATGAGATGCTATCTTTACCATTTAAAAAAACACCGATAAAAATGTATTTAATTTTTAATTACTTGCGAGAAATTGTGCTTTACTCTTTTCCAAACGCAAATAAGAACATTTAACAAAAATATATAAAAAGGGGGGGGGTAGAAGATAGGATCCTAGAAAATTTGCTGATGTATCACGCGGTATGAATTTTTAAAGAATTATCAAAATGCGAGCCAGCCAGAGAAAAATTGTCCCCCCACAGGTTAACATTTAAGCGAAAGGAATCAAGTATGCGGGTACAGAGACACTTTAAAGCCGATTCCAAACGGTTACGAACATCCATTTTCCAGGTACTGAAGAGCAGCGTCCTGAACATTTGGCCAAAACTCACCAAGAGTTTCATTTCTATTTCTACGATCTTTTTAATAATGGTAAGACTATTTCGACAGCTGAACATTTAAATTAAAAAATTAAAAATTAACGTTTAATAAGGCCATAAAATATATTGCTCGTATTAATATAATTAAGGTTCAAAGAGTAAAAACATATTTAACTTTATTTAAAATAAAAAATTAGCTTCTAATTTACAAATTCCAAAAGTTATACTGTGGGTACGTGGATTTCAAATTTTTTTCTCACTTGGTATTCATATTTCATTATATTTCAAAACTAATTTTCATATAGTGACATTCTTATTAATGATATACATATTTTTATATTCTTAGCAGATTAAAACTTTGTATTTCACAGTGAATCAAAAAAAAAACAAACAATTATAATAAAAACCTTTTATATCGCAAAGTACTGTCTTTTTATGTACTTTAACAGTAGAACTCCCGGAAACTTCCCAATAGTATAACAATACTGCGCATATATATGCATATTTAAAATATATTTACATACATATATATTCATGCATGCATACATCCAAACACACATATACATGCTATACATTTCATTTTAATATTTTAGTTATTTTAGTTATTATATCCAGTAAATTACAATCTAATACAGTATTAATATATAATTTATTTAAACCTATCTATCTGTCACTACAGTGTATATATACATATATAATATGTATACATAATATATGCATACATATACATGCATGCACTGTAAATATATGTGATTGTGTGTATATATATATGCTCATATTTATAGGTATGCATAGATATAAACGTGCACACACAAACACACACCACACACACATATATATGTAGATATATATTACTAAATATTACAAAATAATATACATATAATATATGGATTGGAGTTGACATGACTGCAATGCATATATATATATATATATATATATATATATATATATATATATATATATATATATATATATATATATATATATATATTCATGCATGCATGCATACATACATACACACACATATATATGTTATACATTTCATTTTAATATTTTAGTTGTTATATCCAGTTTATTACAATCTAATATAGATTTAATATATAACTTATTTAAACTTTACTAGGTATATATCACTATAATGTATATATATATATATATATATATATATATATATATATATATAATATGTGTATATATATGTATATGTAATATAAGCATACATATACACAAACATATATATATATATGTATATATATATGTGTATATATATGTGTATATATGTATATATATATATATATATATATATATGTATATATATATATATATATATATATATATATATATGTATATATATATGTATATATATATGTATGTATATATGTATATATATATATATGTATGTATATATATGTATGTATATATATATGTATGTATATATATATATATATATATATATATGTATGTATATATATATATATATATATATATATATATATATATATATATATATATATATATATATATATATATATATATATATATATATATATATATATATATATATATATATATATATATATATACACACACATACTGGATATTAGAAAATAATATACATATAATATATGGCTTGGAGTCGAAATGACTGCAATGGCCGTTCTAAATGTTAAAAAATATTTTTTTCCTCTAATTCTGGACATACGGCATGTTTCAAAATATGTAACAGCAAAGAGAGCAAACTCTATAAATACTTTATTGGCAGTTTATTCATACCCTATTATGCTTTATCCCCATATGTAAAATAATTATCCACTCTAAATTATTTCAAACAGCTTTCATTTTGTTTCCCAAAAGAGAGAACGGCTGACTCAAGGAAAATAACTCTAGACACTATAGAAAATTAATTATAAAATAAGGCAAATTGCAACTCTGAAATAATAAATATGGTTAGAGGCATTTTTTAAATAAATAAAGGACCTGCAGTCAAAATTTAATTATATGTTTATCCACGTTTTAGTGCTTTGTTTATATGTACGTTGCAAAGTGCGTTTCGCGAATAAATATTAAGATATAGAGTATAGTTCTACTTTTACAAAGCTATTCTAAAAGGGCAAATTTGCATATATTAGCAAGCCTGCTGTCTATTTATTTATCTCCCCGATGAATATAACTTTATTTCACTCTGATTTCATTTAGACGAGAAAAGAACATTACATTATTGTCAACTACATTTAGATGCAGGTATAGATAGCAGCTTTTAAAGGAGAAAGGTTTTGATTAATTCACTTATTTGTCGGCTTAAAGACAGAAAATTAATATGCTCTTAACAGTAGCTCTTAATTTATATTAATTTTCTTTAGATATTTCTAATAATTGAAATCTTGAGAGATAACAGTTTTATATAGTAAACTCGATGTGAGTTAAATATATGCGTAAGGTGCATTTAATGTGAAAGTTAAAATAAATTATAGTCGATTCTGAAAAACTTGTATTTTATTGGAACAATTTTGACTTTTAATTCGGGTCTTAAATTGTGTGAAATTATGTATCAGGTATTAAATTACTTAAAATTTTTAAGATTTAATACGCTATGGTAAGATGTTTTATTACGATACAATTCATCGATATTGGACATTTATAATAAGTATTATAAAGTTTATATATATATATATATATATATATATATATATTATGCTGTTAATACTATATACCAGGGGTGGCTAAACTGCGGCTCACGAGCCACATGCGGCTTTTTTAAGGATTATTTGTGGCTTTTGATAAATGTACCCGAGTTCCCTTTTCATTTTTGTGTTATTATTTATATTTTAAAAAATTATAACTGATGAAGCTCCGGCAATGCTGGGTAAAAAAATCAATCTTATTGGGCTTTTAAGAGATGATTCTCAAATTCCACAATTCATACCGATTCACTGCAAAATTCACCGAGAACATTTCCTTACAAAATATTTAAAATATCTTGATGTTACGAAAACAGTATAACACATTGTAAAATACATTCGCATCAATTCAAAAAATCATCGGCAGTTCAAATATTTCCCTAAAAAATTAAAAAACGGAAAACGTCCAAATGACATTCAATAAATATAATTTATGTTAAAAAAAATTTTAATACCTTTTTTGCATACCTTTTAAATACGTATTTAACTGCGGTACGCGAAAAATTTCAAATTTTGAAAAATTGTTCAGACTATTAAGGAACTTGGCCACCCCTGTTATATAGAATTATCGACTATTAGCCATTTACGCCATAGACAGTATTTGGTTTTCCTTACTAATAGAGATTTCCAGTAGTTTTATAATTTGGAACAATTCATATAAGCCTACTTTTACATTTTTATGTTACATTTTTTTTACATGTTCCATAAAATC
>CM063506.1:158330260-158345260 GCA_032207245.1 Pardosa pseudoannulata | reverse complement strand
CCAGCGCTGGCCCATTAAAACGAACATGCGTAGTTGCCACTCATTTTGTCTCCTATCTTATACATATTCAGAAAACCGTTTACAAAAACGGCGGAACTAAAGACTTTCAATTATTTACCTAAAATACGATGTAAAATAAACTTGTTTATCAAGAGAAACAAGCTGTTTGGTGTGTAGTAAAAATTATTATTCTGTATATACTTTATTTAGTCCCGGCAACTACTCTTCCATCTGTTTACAAAAGAAGTGAAAGCTGCAAAGTTGTCTGTTCTAAATAGTTGTTTTCCAGATATTTATTGCGAATAATACTAACTGTTATGGGGACAGACACATCATCTATAAACCTTCAAAAACTCGATTTTTTTTTAGCTTTCGGAAACTGTTATGGGGACAGACACATCATCTATAAACCTTCAAAAACTCGATTTTTTTTTAGCTTTCGGAACATTTTTTTAAACTTTTAAAACAAACGAAAGACCGAAACTTAGTATATACCTATATTGCCCAAAAGCAGTCAAAATGACTGCATTGTGAAATAATAATTAATGTCTAAAAATTTTTTTAAAATTAATTTGTAATATTTTTTATATTACTTACAGTTATATAGCAAGATATTAGTAACTATTAACAATAAAAAATTTACCTTATTTGGAAAGAAAAAATAAAAAAATTTCGATTACAAAATCCCCTTTACTTCATAGAAAGAAGTTCAAATATTTAAAAAAAAATATCGGATACCAAGCCAATACAAGATTTTTAACGGGACTTGGAAAACATAAAAAAACTAAAAAACAGAGAGAATTTGAAAAATCGTTAAATTAGCGGAAAAACTCGAGTTTTTTTAAAAATTTCTTCTACAAATCGGAAAAATTCAGAAAAAAATTAACAAGTTAAAAAAGATTCGCTATTATTACCATGTATACTAATAAAAATTTATTAGTTCTTTAAAAGTATTTTTTATTTGTCTGTAAAAAATGGAAGCATTCCAATAACTAAATTTTGGGTATAAACTGTTTATAGACCAATACGCTTGAAATTTGATAATAATTTTTTATTACCGCGTATAATTTCACATGATACTTGAAACAGCTACCTATTTTTTTCACAAGAAAAATAATGTGAATTAAACATTGCAGGCTTGCAACTGCTGAGGTATTTTTAAAAAGGTGAGAAAAGTGACAAATAATACAGAGTAAGTGACTTAAAAGTGACTAAACATTGAAAAAAAAAAGCGATTTTTTTCTCCTCTTGATTACAGATGCT
Source organism: Pardosa pseudoannulata (assembly GCA_032207245.1). Lineage (NCBI taxonomy): Eukaryota > Metazoa > Arthropoda > Arachnida > Araneae > Lycosidae > Pardosa > Pardosa pseudoannulata. The sequence goes on along the minus strand of CM063506.1, from coordinate 158,343,997 downwards.
ATTATTAAGATTTTACTATTTATTTTAAATCGAAATCAAATGATTCATGAGAGACATGATTTTAGCGTCAAATACAAAAAAGGTTAAAAATTTTGTTTAACACAACTCAACATTGCTTTTTATTCAAGAAAATCTATACATTAGATTTGAATACATACAATACATTAATTTTTTAATCACAATTTTTGGGTATATGTTAATGATGTTTTAAAATAGGTACATAGCTAGATTAGAGTATCTAAACAAAAATTGTGAAGAAAAAGAGAAATGTGTGCTTTGACGTAAATTACTTTAATGTATGAAATGTACATTTCAATACAAATGTAGATTTCAGGAACTTCTTTACGACTTTTTAAAATCACTCAATTCTGGAAACCATATGACTAATTACATTTCAATAAGAAAAATAAGATTAGAGCATCCCATTTTTGGTCTTTTATTAAAATATTTTGTTATTAAATCAGATTTTCTTTTTTCAACAACAGACTTTTGCTGTGATATACCATGAAAAAAGTGACTGTTTACTTAAAAAAGTGACTAAAAGTGATCAATTGTAAAAAAAAAGTGACTAAAGGTGAGAAAAGGGACGGAATTACAAGCCTGACATTGCTAACTACTTAAAATTTTAAAAATGTGTGACTGCGTGTTTCCTATTATTCTATTTGAAAAAGCACAGAAAAAACACAGGGAGTTTTCATAAGCAAATTTGTTTAGCAACTCCGAAGTAGTAAAAAAATATATGAATGTCAATCCACCAGTGAATAAGGGAAGAGCTTACCTTCTGTACATTCACAATGGGAATCTAGGTAGGTGAGCACCGGACCCGAAGCCACTGAAGCGCCGAGCAATCGGGCTCTGATCAGGCCTTCCCTTTTCTGGGCCCGAACCAACTGGACTTTGGGCAGTCCCGCCAGGTAGTCCACTAACCTCGTCTTCAGGTGGGCTGAAATAGACATTTGACTCATTATCCGATCAAAACACAGCAAAGCCTCAAAGCAAACATAATAAGAAGCATCACACTTATTACAATAATTAAAGTAGGTATTATCGATTAGGTATTATTAGGCCTCGATTAGGTAGGTATACCCGGTTTTTTTGATTAACCGGGATTGTGTTATCTGGATTGTATTGAAAATTTTAAAAGTCAGTTACAAAATTAAGTAAAACGTTTATAATGACCTAAAAAAATACTATGATAGTTATGGAAAATTTATAAAAATGAAGAAATAGGGAAATATGCGTTTGAAAGATGGGAAACGGTAAAATTTATTTAAGTTGATTTGAAATTGAATCTATTAATGCAAGAAGTCTTAAAAATTCTGCAATATTGCAGTAGTATGTACAAACAGCAGAAATAATGTTCTAAATTCGACGGTGGATCACCATGGCATTTTCCACTTTGGGGATTGGTTGCCCTGGCGATTAATCAATCAGTCTTGATAAACCAAAAACTCTACCTGATCTGAAAGACAGGCGTCAAGGTTATTTCAAATGGTAGTTGCCGTCGTGTTGAACATGTTTTGTTGTAATTAAATTTTTAACTAGAATAAATGCTTCATCAAAAAAGTCCTCTCGTGGTGAAATTTTGAATTAATTTTTTCTTCCCTCAAATTACCCTTTTTTCATTATGTCTCACGCAACTATTTAAGACTTTCTGAACAATAGTTCATAATGTATGCGGTGAGGCGATTTAGATCATTAATATAATTGATAATTAATATTACTGATATAATTAATATAAATGAAGTGAAAAGTGAAATGTTTGAGATTGAAATCTGACCTCATCACATCTTTTTTAAAGGAGAGAGGACCTATAAAAATTAATTGAACCGATTCGTCGTGTGCGGGATTCTCGGGTTCTGATCCCAATCCCAGATTAGAATCATGTCTCCGTTCATGACAGTAAATAAGAATGAACCTTTGTGGAGTTATTTATGAGTCCCTAAGGGACAGTGACCAATTTGAAGGAGTAAGGTTTTCCCCATGTTTGCGGTTTGAAGGCGGGGAAACGGAGACCAATGAATATATATAGCTCTGCTGATTGGCGAAAAGAAGTAAGAAAGTACATAGATGAAAATAATATATAAAAAAAGAAAAGTTAAGAAGAGAGTTAGAGTTTGGGTAGTTGCAGAGCAGATTTCGAGGACAAAAGAAGAGTTGGGTTCAAGAGAGACTCAGAAAAACTAACCAGGACGACATTTCGCAATGACCAGAAGGGTTCCAGCGTATCAGCCTTTCAGAATCACCCCAGTTATTTAGAAGGCCCCAGACCAGTGGTGAGACTGAAGTCAGCAGTGTCTAAATCCTTTCACCGAGAGTTCCTAACCTGATTACCGCCCTGGCACACCCAACAGATCCACAAAGGTACTTATAAATATTTTAAATTTGAAATTAGGTCCTCTCTCCTTTTTTTTTACCTAAATGTTAGGATATTATTAATGTTAAATCTTGAATAATGTGGCACTTAGTAGAAAGTTTGAGAAAGCAAATTTTATGAAGTTTGAATCAAATTTTTGTACATAATAATAAATTTGCTTATTTTTATTTTAAACTCTCAACCTTGTGTTTATTTGAAGTATGTGATATTGGTTTTAGTAATTCTTAATTTAGCTTATTAGTTTTTTAAGTCTGTAGTCTCTCAAATCCTGTGGTTAAATTTAAAACTAAAATAATCTACACAACGCAAGACAAATAAAATTTGGTCTTTGACTAACAAAATAATAACCACTATAAATTTGATCATAGGTAAATACCTAAATCTAATAAGAGCTGTACGACAATGTAGATAACTTTAAAGAAGTTTAATTATGGACACCCTGTAGATAACGTGTATAAAACAACTTATAGAAAATAGGGAAAATATTAATGTGTTAAAAGTATACTTAATCCTACAGTACTGAACAATGATTACCTACATGCTTTCCATTACAATAATCTTTAAATATTTGAATTTGGATAATAAAAACGAAAGCGATAACGAAAAAGACAAAATTTTCTACATTAAAAATGGATCCCCATACATATCATGCAATATGCAGAACATGTCTCTATTTTTTCTTGAAACCATAAAAATGTTCTTCCTTCCATAGAAAAAAAAGCTAAAAAACTCGAATGCAGATTTTTAAAAACGGGAAAGATGTTAGGTTAAGGAAAGTTAAAACTTTAATGAGGGAAGAAAAAAAAACATTTAATGAAGACCAGTTTAATTAAACAAAAAAAAAACTAAAGTTCGAATTTAGAATGTGGGGGAATGACACCCAAGGAATTTCCACAGAAGTGAAATGAGAAGGCTGGAATTGCCAACACGCGAAGCAGAAAAACGAAGGAACCACGAAGTTACACAAGAAATGTTAAAAGGACGGAAGGTAAAAAAAAAAGTCGTACGATGTTTAATTAGAAGTAACATTACCAGATACAGTGTTATAAGGATTTTAATTGCAACTGTTAACAAATTGTTAAAAGTCTTTTTCTCCCTCCTCGTTTACAGCTATGGAGCATTCTCGAAAACGAACCTGTTCCAAAAATCATACAAAGACAACAAAGGGATTAGCAGAGAAAAAAAAATGATTCGGAGTTCCGAATTCACTAAAGATAGAGGAATAATAGATAATCTAGGAAATTATTATATATATATATATATATATATATATATATATATATATATATATATATATATATATATATATATATATATACTAGACGACCCGATACACGTTGTCCTGTTTTAACGCTGTAAATTCAAAAACTGTAATATGTTTTTAAATAAATTATAAATTGGACCATTTGGATGGAAAAGTAAGGAAAATAATTATTTTAAAAATACTTGATGTCACCACGCGTACAGGCATCACAAACGTCATTAGATTAAAATAAAATTACCACATAGCCCGTACAGGAATTCGATTTGCGGACTTCCCATTGCCTGACCACTGCGCCACAGATACGTCGGCGGCGAAGTGTTTCGAGCGGCATTATAATAATTGTTTTCCGCGTGAAGTAGCGTAGAGATTTACAATATCAGGAATTTTAATTTAGATATTCTGGACTGTGAGAACCTTCTCTTTCTTAGCCTTTAACGTAGATACAACAAAAGCCGCGTTTAACGCGTTTGAAAGAACAGCTTAGAAGCCATATTCAAATTCTAATGGACCCAAATGTTTGAGCTACGCAATTTGTATTGAATAAATTACTTAATAATCTCTACATACAAGCACACCGAGTAACAGATCACGACTGTACCAGTGGATATTGAATAAAATTCCTGACATATACGTAGTACAAAATTATTTATTTATACAGCCGCCTAAAGTCGCTTCTGCCAGGGCCTCTGTAGCAAAGTGGCTAGGGCATCGGATTTCTGCGAGAGAGGATTTGAGATAAAATTCCCGTACGAGATTTTAATCTAATTACCTGATTTCCTGTCGTTTCTAGAAATTATTAGAATATTCTTTGTTTTACTGTTACGTTGTTCAAGAATAGTCCACTGCAGTATAAAAGTGTAAGTAGCACAGTGTATTTATTAGTTCTCTAATCAAGTGCTGAGTGTCAAAAGAACTGTGAACTCTGGTTATTTTAGTTTCGTGTACCACTGCCTACGAAACATTTCTTCCTACGCGCTATTTATCTACATATATGTGTATGAGTGTGTGTATGTGCGTGTAAGTGAAAGGAGATGTCTACTACTATACCTACCTTTTTTAAAAATTGACATCCGTAAAGGTTTTTGGTTGAAACATCGAATAGTTTGTTGATTGAAGTTTATATGTTAGTTTAGACTGACGTTTAGACGCTACAATAAACTATTATATGTAATTAATAACAGTTTATTGTATTTTTCATATCAAAGAAAAATTGTAATAAATAAAATCTTTATGCATGCATTATATGCAATAAAACATTACTTAAAATGTATGCCCGATTCTAGAAAAATACAAAATTAACTTATTTTAAACTGAGTAAGTATATCAGGTAAGAGCATACTTGTTAGAGTTTAAATACATAACATTAATTTATTTTCATTTGTGTTGTCTGGTATTTTTAAAAATCATTCACAACTACTGGCATAAATATGCAACCAATATATATATATATATATATATATATATATATATATATATATATATATATATATATATATATATATGTGTGTGTGTGTGTGTGTGTGTGTGTGTGTGTATGTGTGTGTGTGTGTATAATGAAACGGACTTCTCGATGAGTGGTTGCCGTCATGGCCATAAAAATGATACCGTTTCAGCTAAAGACCTTTATGAAGATGACGTTGAAGGACGGGTTCCCACTTCATAGGGACAGGACAAACGGAGGGGTCAGCTAGCATGGAGTTCTATGTACAAGACACGTAACACCGGGGTCAACATCTGTGGGAAAATATCTCTAGAAAAATCTGCCTCCGACAGCGTGTATGTCCTTTTTATTTGGAAATTTCCTAAATTGTCCGCTAGGGCCATGTAGGATTATAATTGGTTACGCCTCTTCTCCGAGGGCTTAAACTGTAGCCCCAGTAGTCAATTTAAGTTAGGGGTTAAAAAGGGGAATGAAACGGAAATTTTTAGCCCTTGATTTAAGTTTTGAAAACCCCTGAGAATTTTCCTTATATATACATTATATATATATATATATATATATATATATATATATATATATATATATATATATATATATATATATATATATATATATATATATATATATTCTGGCAATGCCGTAGAGTCGCTTGAGCCTTGCCTAATGTACGATTATGCCCCAGAAATATATTTGACAAATGACAATTATACAGGTTTTTCAGTTTTCTTAAATCACCAAAATAGAAATTTCATTGTTCATTTTTTAAAATTTTCGATTTCACTTTCACAGCAACAAAAACCCTAAAAATTCTCAACCTACCTAAAAGTTTGCAAATTTAAATAAAAAACCGAACATTTTACGGATAATCAGTAAAAGTTGGCAGGGTTTTTCTAAATATTCGATTTTACTTTCAGAGCAACAAAAAACGTAAAAAAATTCTATCTAATCTATCTAAAATTTTTCAAAATTAAATCAAAACCGATCATTTTGCGAATAATCAATAGAACTTGGCAGGAAAGTGCGACTATATACATGCCAATATTGGCCCACAATATGCACTCGTATGGAATGAAATAATCGTCTGCGGGATTTGAAGAAAAAATATGGATAAAAACATAATAAATAATACGGTTAACAAATAAATGTGAATTAATTTGTTTTCTCTATTTCTGACATTATTTGACCAATCACGGAACGAAATTCGTACAATTTAGGATTGGCACAAGAGGGTTAATGAGGCAGGTACCTATTACTTTAAAGCTGATATTGAAAGGCTACAATCATTCATGCTACATTGGGATTCGAACCCACGAACTTCGGTATCGAAGATCAGCGTCCCAACCATTCGGCCATCGTTCGGCATTTTGGAACAGAACCAGAAAATATACGGCGGTATTAGGTCTCGCTCCAAAAAATACCATCTACTTTCAAAAATGTTACTTTTATCTCTACAGTTACTGAACAAGTCGGTTAAAATTTTCGTGCAAGATAATGGCGTTGTATGCTCACGCAAGTCCGAGTAGTCGTCCACCAGGATGATCTCTTTGAGTAGATGGTCGGGGGATCTCTCGAGCACGCTGTGAACTGTCCTCAGGAGGACGCTCCAGGCCTCGTTGTGGAAGCAGATGATGACGCTGGTCTGGGGAAGGCTGGACGGATACTTGATATCGCGGCATCTGGAAGGGAGAAAAAAAGAACATATGAGCGAACGCACCCAGGAGAATGAAGATTCAATGTACAATGGAAGTACAACCAGCTGATGTTTATACTGCACGTTAGGACCGTAGTCCACTAAAACGTCTACAATAATAATTGTCCATAAATGTACTGTAGACATAAACAAGATAGGGTTATAGACAGTTTAAACAATTGCGCATCCTATATTTATGCACACAATGCGCATGTGAGGGCTCGTACTTAAAAATATAACTTAAATAATGTTAAAAGCAAATTTTATTAACACAATAACAAATAAATTATAACTTCTGGCCAATATATATGTATATATATATTTAATTATTAATAAAATTGATCTGTTTATTAGTTTTATAAATTAATATACATATGTTTATAAATATTAATATATATATATATATATATATATATATATATATATATATATATATATATATACACACATACATATATATGTAATATATCAAAATTTTTCACTTTAATATCTCCTTAAAAACCTCTTCTCTCCCAATCTAATTCCTTAAAATCTATTTTCCAAGCCTCAAAATGTATTAACGAAAGGAGTGCCCTCTTCCAATACATTTCCCAAAGATTTCTGTGCAATAGATGTGAATTTTCTGTCCACTCAACACGTTTTCCAGCTGCCGAAGGCATGTGGCTCTGCTTTTCTCCTGATATTAACAGTTAAATTCGCTGACTAAGTTTCTTGTCCTTTGGAAAAATTCTATCTGTCTTCGTTCTTGAGTACACCTCAGTTCGAGCAAAGGGTTTTTCCGTGTCTTTCTCTTGTCTGCCGCTGACTAATGAAGATTTTTCTAACAGTTCATAAATAAAATTTCAAGTAGATAGACTTGGATTTGTCTGCCGTTCTCTTCAGTGTGGCTAGACTACATCTTACATTATTATTTCTAGCTGATTAGGCTTCATTCTTGCCGAGTAGCCCGGAAAAGTAAAAACAATAGGGGCTACATAATTATTGTGACTAGAGGAAATAATTTTTACATACATATATATTATTTAAGTTGTCCGGACTTACTGGACAAAAAGAACTATTCAATTTGTAGTCCGAAAATAAGTCCAGCGTTGTGGAACATTACGTTTATTGGGAATCGAAAAGCATTGATCTAAATAACCGCCTGCTCTGCATAGAAAGCCCAAAAGTATACGTCTTTCACTGTTGTTGGATTACGCATATAAAGAGATTGAGAGAATTGAACTTCCTGTGACTTCTGGCCCATGTGCTTGGTTTTCCAAGTAGCAAACCAGACATGAAAAAAAAAAAAAAAAAAATTCTTACGAAATATTTTCAATAAAAGAGGGTTAAGATTTTTTTTATAATAACAGTGCGAAATCATGCACAATTATATAACAGTGAAAAAAAGGGTTGATATTTAAACATTTAAAAATTTTCTTTTGAAACTAGATAATTTTTGCTGCTACATATTTGTAGAAAATAGTTTATCATTTCACAAAAAATTTCAATTTCCTTAACGAGCATTTTTATAATTATAGAAAACAATGATATCTTTATCGATTTTTTGTAACAGTTAAAAGATGGCAGAACCCTTAAAGATGACACAAACAAACACTAAAATTATTAATGAAATTATTACGAACTATGTTTACGTTTTATAACGAAATTATAATACGCAAAAATTTAACATTGTAGTCACAAGTTTTGAAATTTTCAGTTTTAGAACAATAATTTCAACTCTATGTCAAATAACAACAGTTTTCTTTTACATAAATATTCAGAAAACCCCATTGCGAATTTTCCGGTGAGAATTTAAGTTACAAAATATACAAAATTGTGCATCTGAGTATTAGGGTAAACTAGCGGTAAATTACGGCATTACGCTTAACCTAGTACCCTACGAATTCATCTCCTAAAATCCTTGTGAAATCAGGTGCTTAAAACATGTACGACTAGGTTGAAGAAGACGACAATCGAAACCCGCCGAGAAAAGCGTTCGTAAACTGTTGTCAGTCCTCGGTGACTGATTTTAACATCCTTCATTAAGACTGAAGTGTGGGAAAGTCGAGATCTTTCCTACACACAAGCATGGAAGCCACTTAAGCAGAAAAATGCTTTCAAACTGCACTGGCTAATATTTCCGGATAAACTGGAGTTTAAAGTAAGCGGAGCGGGATTGTTTTATGGAGGTAAAATGAGAATAGACTGCAAATTGTTACTTGCTTAGACGTAAGTCACTATGGGTTACATTTAAGAAAAAAATTTCGAATATGTTTTTAAGATGGACTCTCAAAGGTTGTCCTCGGTAAAAACTTCTCTCCACTAGTCATACACAGCTCATATTTTTTAATTGCCAGGGCTTGCTCGGCAAAGTTTTCTTTAGATGCAGTCTAGACAAGAGAGGCACTCGCTTAACTCTGTAGGAGCAGGGGAAAACTTTATTATCATTAGACGCTGAACGCGTCTTAAATAGTCAAAATAGACCGCGCATCTGTCTTCTGCTAAAAGTGCAGGCCGAGAAGAACGATAAATCCTTTGGATACTTCTTTGTTGGTTGGTTGGTTCGTTGGGAAGGCTACGGTTTCCATCTTTTTAAGTGGGCTAATGGGGATGAAATAATGCTTACAGCCGATTCCGAGCGGCTATTAACATACATATCAGTATTTAAACCCACAAAATTCGGTACCGAAGAGTAACGGCCTACCCATTCAACTCTTTTTACGGGTATGGTTTGGAGCGCTAAGATCTACTTTTTTTTTGCATCAGGAGGGCTAATGATATCGGGACCTACTGCTTCAAGACGATTCCGAACGGTTACAAATATCTATGTTCCAGATGGATTCGAACCATCGAACCCCGGTACAGAAATTCTGCTCCCTGATCATTCTGTAATCGTTCGGCTTATAGGTTTGGTTTGGTTTGGTGTACAACAGTCTACTCTTTGGCAACACAAGGACTAATGAAACCGGCATATACTGCTTAAAACGGATTCCGAGCGGCTATGAACTTCCATGCCAGCAGTGGGATTCGAACCCACGAATAACACCCTACCCATTCGACCATTTTTCAGTTCTTTTTACGGGAGAAAGCTCAAGACAGCGTTTTTGGAAAGGCTAAAAACTAACACATGGCCACAAAAACGCACTGGCCACTAAAATTTCAAAAGACCTCCGTTCTTCCTGGAAATCTGACAAGTAGTTTATAGAAAGTGTAACAAAAAGCCGTGCGTAGCCATTATTAACTCGAGCTTCTGATTTGAGATCCGGAAAAGGAAACCAATCTTAATGAATCCCGTCCTTGAGTTTCATTTGGTGTGTCGAAGAAGTAAAAATTAGAAAAATGGTACTTTAATTGGGAGAATTTAGAGTAATTTTGAGAGCAACAATTTCATATATTACATACATAAGAGTTTTTAAAAGCGACAGTGGGCTGTCAAATGATCTTTACAAACTATTGTTATCAATATAATTATAAAAAAATATATTAAAACTATAAGTTGAGTTTCTAAATGAATTAAATGTACGTATATTGTATCGGAAGAGAATAAACAAGGTATAAATCCTTGACAGTTTTACATTAAAAAAATCCTATATGAATAGCACATGCCTACTGTTTAAATCTATTAAATTGAATGCCCTAATTTTAATTGTTTCATACAATCATAGAAGTATCAACTGCGCATTCCTTTAAAGATTCAAAGTAATTGCCCTTTCTCAAGGTAGCGGCCCTGTCTTGGTAGAGCTTCAAGCACTGCCAACTGGCTGGAAGCGTTAATATCAGTTACATTCAGATTTATCCGGTATATAGCTATTATGAACTTCTATTTTTTGCAATTACAATACTTTTTTTTACTTTGCAGAAAAAAGTAAAAAAAACAATAGAAATTCGAAATTCTTTTCGTAAAAGATTTTTATTTTCGTCATTTAAAAAATGGACTTAAAAACCATTGTTTCAATTGAACTTAAACATGTTGCTACTTTTTTACTGCACTCTTTTGATACTTTTTTGTTTTACAGCGGTAATGTCCACTATTTCGAAAACTGTCACTGTATAAAGAATGGATCTCAACGAAAACGAAGGCGCACAACTGATGTGGTCAATAGGGTGACACGCAACAATTTATCCAAAATTCTTCCAGTTTCATAAAAAGAAAATCTAATGAGTCTTTAAAAAATATTAAGAAAGAATTGTCAATAGTCGTTATGATCTGAAGAAACTTAACGCAATTTATGATAAACTGATTTTTCGCTTTTCCTTTATTTTTTTTCTGATTTTTTAGTTATTTTCTTATTTATTTTTAATTTTTAAAAAACTTTTCTTTTGTAAATATAATGCTTCTATGTTTAAGAAAGGTAATATATTTTGATAGATGGATAAAAATGTACCATAATTTTGACTTATTAAATATTGTAATTAAATGTTTATATGTAAAAATAAGAATATATATGTATGTGAGGCATATGCGTGAGGGATGAAGAGTCATAGAACATTTCCTCTTGAAACATTATTTATTCGCATCTTAATAAAACGTGGCGTCGGTCTATTGGGCTAACAAAGGAGCCCTACATAGTGAAGATTCATGCAGCAACCCTTTATAAAGACGCTTTAATTTAATCCTTACTCGTCAAGTGCTATTATAAAGAGTTACTGAAGATTCATGCGTCTGCATTAAAAGAGTGAGCTCCGCTTTTTGCTCTCAAACCCCTTAATTATTAATTTTACGTTTTCAAACCTGACATATTATATATATAATATAATGTCAGGTTTGTATATCTGTATATATATACATCTATACATATTTGTAATAATAAAATTCTATTAAAGTAAAATCTTTACTTAAATGTTTTCTGTTTTCCATTAAAAATCTAGATTAGCTACTATCAAATTCTAAAACACATTTTTCATAATAATGGCAGCGTACACTCATTTCCTGGTACTTTGAATTTAGAATCGCAGACCCGTTGATTCATTTTTCCCGCGTATTGTAACGTATTATATTTTCTAGAATAAAATAGAAGTAATTAAAATAAAGTGATTGGTTACCGGAATGACATCATTCCTTAAGTTACACTCCTTCTAGTAGTTAATAAAAAGGCTGTCACACAGATTTCGTGGCTTTTCCTTTGAGATCGCGATGTAATATATCATCAAATATTTTGTATTTTGTGTTCTTTTTCTCTACGGAGATTTGTTTGTTACCTGAGGTTCTAAATAAAAGATGTTTTTGTAAGTGAATGTCTGCCTTAATCTACTTGGCTATTACATTCCACAGTATTTTTAAATTATGTGGACGTTATTATAAGTTACTATTATTATTATTATTATTATTATTGTTATATATATATATTATATATTTGTTTATATATATATGTATGTAGATATATGTATATATATGTATATGTATATATATGTATATGTATATATATGTATATGTATATATATGTATATGTATATATATGTATATATATATATGTATATGTATATATATATGTATATGTATATATATATGTATATATATATATATATGTGTGTATATATATATATATGTATATATATATATATATATATATATATATATATATATATATATTATATATATATTATATATTTGTATATATATATATATATATATATATATATATATATATATAGTTTGTAAAGTTTGAAGGTATTTCTCTACTATATTACTGATATATATGTATACTTTTGCGATGATGTAGTTTGAATTATTATCTGAAGTATGGTGGATGTGACAACTTGACCACAGTAATCCCTAAAAGGGAAGATTACGTCGCGTTTTTTTCCCCAAATGATGGAGAGTTAGTCCGCTGTAAGTTTTTGTTGATCGGCACGTAAGCTTGGCATTGTGGATTCGGCGGCCAAATGCTAATTGGGACTAGGGAATCATTTTTATTTTTAGAGTATCATTATTACTTCATGCTGTGATAAATGTTTAATATTAATGTATTAGCTGATAGAACTTGAAAACGGAATGAAAAAAACAATGCCACGGGGGATATAGTTTTCCCACTCGCCCTTGGTTGCTAGAAACCTTGTGGTTGGCAGCGAGTGGGGGTCACTTGAGTCCTAAACAGAAATTTCTGAATGTACCTACTCTTAAAAAGTAAAATGAACAGAATATACCCTGCATTATCTTTTAATTGTTTAATAGCGAGGAAATGTATGATATTTATAGAATTTTTACTGTACCATTTTTCAGATGTAAGAATACTATATAAACCTCACAGTAGATATTTTAATGGCGGAATTAAATGTGTATTAAATTTGCAAGTTCTTTTAATGTTTTCAGTAGGAAATATTTGAAATAAATAAAGCACCTTTTTTACTGTAAAGCTATAATTTCACAACAAACGAGTAATACTTGTTTTTATTTCCTGCTCTGCGAGGAGAGAAATTTTCTTTCTACCGGCGGCCAGGGGAAAAATTTCGATTCCTGGAACACATATCGAAAAAACTTCGCGTGCTGGGAGCTATTGATGCTAAAAGTTTTTTTTTAAATCAAAACGTCAGGGTAGACATCGATAAATAAATAGTTCTAACTATACATTCAAAACCCTTTTTATTGGATTTTCTTAGAATACAGAATCTGCACGTTTTTTTATGTTACAAAGCTAAAACGAAGCAGAGAAAAACTTAAGCGTACAAAACATCTATAAGTGATATTCAAAAACATAGATTCTATATCTATGTAACGAACAAATTAATTATTCAACCATTCGAGGGTCCCTCGTGTGCAAAACACCACACCGTAGCAATCCAAACTAACCATTCGAGGGATAAAAATATTTTACAAGTTATTTGTACTGCAAACTAAAATGCACCCGACAGTTAGAATGTCTTAAAGGAGGATTTCTCGAAGTATGTTCCTTGGAATCCTAGGGTTTCGCAACACTCTCCAGGTAGTTCCACGAGAAATTTTTAAGCGCTGTCGTTATTTTAAAGAAATTCCACCAATTCAATTTCTC
>CM063506.1:158315260-158317760 GCA_032207245.1 Pardosa pseudoannulata | reverse complement strand
TACGGACTGTCGCGTTTCCAACCCGCAAATCAACAAGTGAAATCATATGTGCAACGATTTCGTACTCGCTGATCCACTGCTTCGACCCACTTCAATTTACGAATTGACTCACCTTGGAATACCTGTTCTGACACATCAACCGTAAAAAAAACTACTCATTTTCAAAAGGCATCCCATTATGATAACACAGGATTTTCTCGTACGCCTATTAATTTACAATTTTTTAGTTTTAATTTTAACCCCTCAGCAGTTTCTTTTCTTTCTTTCTTTCTTTCTTTTTTTTTTTTTTTTTTTTTTTCTTTTTTTTTTTTCCACGAATTCGATACAAAAATGTCACATTTTTTGATTGCATATTTTTCTTCATTTTACATTTGTAAGCTGGAAAAGGTTATTAAAAGCAGTATTTCTAATTATTTTAAACACTACCATATAGCCCATCATATGACGGGATTAGTAAAATTTTTAATATTCCAGAACTGTTAAGGCAGGTAAAAAATGGTTTATTTTTTGGTTGAGAACTATCTGGTCACTCTCAATAATTTATTTATCTTCATACTCCTTTAGAGTCTCCCGATCCTGAAATGCAGTTTAGAATCACATTGCACTCATTTAGTCAAACCGTATGGTTATGTATAATCAACAAACACACAAAAGTACAAACTTCTTAATTTCCAAATATATGTTAATTAAAAGTTAGATATTTATTAGTCCGTAAAATAGACTCCTAGACTCATATAAAAAGAATTTATTGTTAATACCGGTCATAAAAGTTTCATTGCAACCAAAAATAATCGATGATTCAATTTAAAATTATCACGTATGTACCTAATCTATTATTTAAGCCAAATATAAAAGAAAATCATTTACGTAATATCTAAGTTCAGTGATAAAAGATATTAAAATAATGTAGACGATATTTAAATAGTTTAAAATAGGAAATGATTCAATGAGATGTTTAAAGGAATGACGTCACAATGCTAGAAAAATTGTTATTTTTACCTATTTATTTAGTGATAAATGGATAAATTGAATCGCTTGCTCTTAACAGGGAAAATAGGGCTTGAAATAATGGCATAAAACTCTCGAAAAGGGGGGGAAGGGTTGGATTTGGAACGTTTTAAAGACGACAGTACTTTTTGCTGTGATATGAAGCATATTTATACCAATTTATTTTAGAATCGGATCGATAGTTTAGGAGAATATAAAGTTTATTCGCTTTGAATGGATGCCTCTATCCATTCCAGGTCCAACCGCTTCATAAATTGGAGGACAGACGAACAGATAACTTAGGCTATTATTATATAGGGGATGTATAACAACTTTTTTACAGGAAATAAAATAATTTTTTTCCTTGGAAGTTATCTTTTATCTCTCATGTACGCCAGACAGGGAAGTTAAGTTTACAGTTGTGCACAGAAAAAATACAAATATTTTCGATTACCTTTACTACACAATTATTTTATTGTACTAGTACACTTCTATAGTACATTTACTTAACCTGTTTTTTCAAAGATCATATTTAGTCCAACGTCACAGTCCGGAACAAAAATTTCTAGTTTTTTTTTTTCTAATTCTTTTGCCTCTGTCATTTTTCTTCCGTAAACACACATGCACTGTTTTGTAGGTCTTACTTTTTTTTTCTCTGTAGGTGGAATTACCTCTAAAAAGTCTCGGCGTAGGAAATGTAGGTATAAATAAAGGCAGAAAACGGAGGTACACAGTAATATGTTATTACAATCCTAAATACAGAATTGACAATGGTAGTTATGATAAAAAAAAATGTGCGAAATGTATAATAAATTTAATTCTCACTTCTCATTCATGTTTTTTTCTCTTTTCTGGGTTTTATTAATTTTTTAACACTTATTTATTACTTTTTTTATGTAAATAAAATGCTTTTAAAGAAAGGTAAAATATTTTTATAGATGGAAAAAACATTACAGAATTTTGACTTATTAAATATTGTAATTAAATATTTAAGTGTAAAAAAAATGTATACACACGGTTTTTTAAAAATGGCCGGTATATTTGAAAAATCAATAAAAACTAAACGGGCATTGATAGAAACACACGGTTTGTTGCAATATCCTAGTGACTAAAGTAAATTTCAGGCAGACATTTTCGAAAATAGTTACAGTTTTAAACAAGAGATGGCGCTGTGATTGAACACATGACGATTAGAATGTAAACACAGTACGTGAGTTCGAAATGTTGTAAATCGTCTTTCTGCTGTTCACACATGGCAAGTATCCTGTGAGAAAATGGTTTATACCTTAGAACAGATGATTTTTCTGGTGTTGGAATGCTACCGCCTAGAACACTGTGTTGTTGTAACAAGACGAAATTTAATGTAACCGTAGGATAGAAAAGCGATACAATAATACAGCGCCATCTGTTGTGGAACATTGTAACTAATTTTGAAAGTTTGTCTGCCTGAAAATTTACTAATGTCTCAAGCATACTGCAATAAACGGTGTATTTATATGACTGTCCGTTTAGT
>CM063506.1:158272760-158310260 GCA_032207245.1 Pardosa pseudoannulata | reverse complement strand
TGGTGCGTGATGATTCGAGAACAAAAGGCAATATTCAATGTTTTCTATTTATTTACTGCAATGATCCGCACTAAAATGTAACATGGGAGAAAATACGCAATATAAGAATATCTTAATATATAAAATTTTTCTGTCCGTGTGTTTGTAAGAGAACTACTCCTAAACGGCTGAAGTGATTTTGATGAAATTTTGGGTATGTAATGAAATTGATTCCAGAATGGTTTAGATTTACAATTTTAATCCGATAGAAAATGCTTTTTTTAATATAAATCCAGAATTACTAGCTTATTGAGATTATTTTAATGCCGCTCGAAACGCTTCGCGGCCGACCTATCTGTGGCGCAATGGTCGGCGCGACAGGCTTCGGCACGAGAAGTCCTAGGATCGAATCCCTGTAAAGACGATATGGGAATTAGTTTTAATTTAATCTAATTAAGTTTGTGATTATTGTACGCGTGGTGTCGTCAAGTATTTTTAAAGTAATCTTTTCCATCAAATCGGTCCATTTTATAATTTATTTAAAAATATTTTAGATTTTTTTTGGATTTATAGCGTAAAAATAGGACAACGTCTGTCGGGTCGTCTAATAATCATATAAAAAAACAATGTCATAAGTATTCTACAACCTACAGTATTTCTGTCAAAAATGAAAGATGATGATATATATATATCAGGGCAAGATAAATGAGATGGGAATATTTCTTTTTTTAACACTATTTCTACCGCTAACTTTCTAACACTGTTTCCACTTAATTTAAACCAAACGTCAGGCGCAGCTCTGCGCCTGAATTCAAATACTTGCCAAAACTTTGAACGGTTCATACTCTTAATTAAATATAGGTAAGAATGGTAATACTCTGCCCCTGCCTAAGCTATCCAGATCAATTAAATATAGATAAATTGGGCAATATAGGTACATTGATACACTGGTGCGTGATGATTCGAGAACAAAAGGCAATATTCAATGTTTTCTATTTATTTACTGCAATGATCCGCACTAAAATGTAACATGGGAGAAAATACGCAATATAAGAATATCTTAATATATAAAATTTTTCTGTCCGTGTGTTTGTAAGAGAACTACTCCTAAACGGCTGAAGTGATTTTGATGAAATTTTGGGTATGTAATGAAATTGATTCCAGAATGGTTTAGATTTACAATTTTAATCCGATAGAAAATGCTTTTTTTAATATAAATCCAGAATTACTAGCTTATTGAGATTATTTTAATGCCGCTCGAAACGCTTCGCGGCCGACCTATCTGTGGCTCAAAGGTCGGCGCGACAGGCTTCCGTACGAGAAGTCTCAGGATCGAATCCCTGTAAAGACGATGTGGGAATTAATTTGAATTTAATCTAATTACGTTTATAATTATTGTACGCGGGGTGGCGTCCAGTATTTTTAAAGTAATTTTTTTTCCATCAGATCGGTCCATTTTATAATTTATTTTAAAACATTCTACATTTTTTTTTATTTACAGCGTTAAAATACGACAACGTCTGTCGGGTCGTCTAATAATCATATAAATAAACAATGTCATAAGTATTTTCTGCCAAAAATGAAAGATGATGATAATTATATAATATATATATATATATATATATATATATATATATATATATATATATATATATATATTCATAAAGAGCTGTCAATTTTGCATATAAACGCAGCAAAATTTTGTCGAATATCCATTATAATCATATTAGAGGATTTCTGTTTAGAATATCGATATATATATATATATACATACATACATACATACATACATACACACACATATATATATATACATATATGTGTGTGTGCATATGTGTGTATATATATATATGTGTGTATGTATGTATGTGTATGTATGTATGTATGTGTATGTATGTATGTATGTGTATGTATGTATGTATGTATGTATGTATGTATGTATGTATGTATGTATGTATATATATATATATATATATATATATATATATATATATATATATATATCGATATTCTAAACAGAAATCCTCTAATATGATTATAATGGATATTCGACAAAATTTTGCTGCGTTTGTATGCAAAATTGACAGTTCTTTATGAATATATATATATATATATATATATATATATATATATATATATATATATATATATATATATATATATCGTCGACATTCTGTTAAAGCCGTTTGTATTTCAATCTGGTTCTTTAAAGTTTAATTAAGGTTTGGGGATTTGAATCTGACTTTTCTTAATTTAATAATTTTTATTATTTAAACTCCACAAATGAAGTTTAAGATAGAATAAATTTTATTCAGAGTAATAATTAAATTTTCACTATTGTATTAATTTTCTTAATGTGCAATATTATTTACCTATAATTTAACTTTCCCCAAGTAACTTTTAGAAACAATTCACATTTTGTTATTGTTTACAAAACAAACTATTTGCATAAAAGAACAGCTGATATAATATCCCAACTTTTATCAAGACGAAAAAAAATGAATTAAGACTACACCTAATTTCATCGGGGAATGCATGATACGAAAAAAAAAGAGCAAATTCTTGCGCTATGGAAATAAATCCTAAGCCGGTGAAAGTAATGGCAAAAATTACAGCAGAGTAACCGTTTCGACAGTGAACATTTATTCTCGGGAGGTAGGAGTTTGCCCGGCTGTTTGTACTCTTACGTGTTAACAATTTTCTTTATTATACTTTACGTTACTTTACACAGAAATGCGTGGTTCCGAATAGTGCTTTTACATTCAGGACAGGTTTTTAAAAAATGGAATTACAGCGGTACTTCCGCTCAGAGACGCTACGAATGTAAAGTATGTTTGTAGGCCGACACTTTTCAGTTAAAAGCTTTTTTTGAATAAATGAAAAAAAAAGACTTTAGTGGCAACGACAAAAATATGATCTATTACACGAAATGAAATACATGCGGTCCATGGCAAAAGCGGATTGCCAGGATAACGTGCATGAGCGTAAAAACTTGAAATTTCTAAAGAATATTGTTTTAAAACAAGTTATCACGGAAAGGTAAACCATATTAACAACACTTCAAATTTGAAGACAATCAAACGGAGGGTTTGGTTTGAGCGCAAAGATTTGCTTTTTTTGCTGCAAGATGGCTAATGAGACCGGAAGCTACTGCTTAAATCAGACTTCGAGCGGCTACGAAAATCTATGCCAGCAGCGAGATTCCAACCCGTGGACTATGGTACCGAATTGAAGCATCCTATCAATCAGACATCGCTCGGTATTAAAAGGAGGATTTTATGAAGAAACACCTTTTTGTACAATTTATAATTAATTCCGAATTTTTCCTGTGACGACTTCAACGTTCTCGAGTGAAGAGCTAGCGTGAAGAAGGATCACAGTCGCGATCAAATTGGAAATTACTTTTATTCTTTCTGGAGTAAATATGGTTATATATACCACTAATCTAAGGTTTGGTTTGGTTTGGTTTGGAGCGCTACGGTCTACTTTATGCAACACGAGGGCTAATGAGACCGGGACCTACAGCTTAAAGCCAATTCCGAACGGCTACGAACATCCATGCCTCGATGGGATTCGAACCCACGAACTCCGGTTCCGAGGGTCAGCACCCTAACTATTTGGCCATCGTTCAGCCCACTAATCTAAGAATGACAGCGATATTAAACATAGGAGCTCCCCCGATAATAGTCCTGTAAATGAACTCTTATATTTTGTAACATCCTCTTTATCTGATTTCAGAGCCTTGGTAACTCAGTCCGCAAGGGTGCTTCTCTCCAACCGGAGGGTTATGAATTCAAGACTCCATCCGACCGAGGATGTTCATATTGGCGTTCAACATTCTTTCCAATAAAATAAAGAATGTTGGGGTATGAGTAAAAACTCCTGCTACTTTAATAAATAAGAGGTTCATTAAAAAATGTCCTGTATATTAGTCGAATCTTCTAACTTTGAAATTTATCGATAGTTTCACGTTTTCAATTCCTACGGTCTAGTTTGGTTTAGTTTAGTTTTGAGCGCTACGGTCTACTGTTTTACACACGAGGGCTAATGAGGCCGGAACCTACAGTTTAAAGCCGATTCCAAACGGCTACAAACATCCATGCCAGCAGCGGGATTCGAAACCGCGAACTCCGGTTCCCAAGAGCAGCACTCTACCATTCGGCTATCATTCGGCCCTACGTTATGGATAACACGAAATTAAAAATTGCCAATGAACTGTAAGATTATCTGGAGATTAAAAGGCACTGTTAAGCTATCTATATATTTAAAATACAAGGAGTTATTCCTCTGCAATCCATGAGAATAATCTGCATCAGTTTTTGTCTTTTTGGATTTTTCATGAAAGATATTGGTTCAAAAATGCGCCAGAGTTTATTGCTCAGTCGGCAAAGGCCTCGATCTCGTGACCAGGAAGGTTTAAGTTAAGATCGAACCACCAAAGATCCGTCATGTTCCTTGATGGTGCGTATGTTTGCGATCGCTATGTCCTCCAAGTTCCCAAATGATACCTCTAAAGGTGGGGGGACCAATCTTATGCATTAAGAGTACACCACATTGTTCGTTTGTCCCAAGGGAGTAATATTGGCCGCTAAAATAAAATAATTAAGAAATATCTGCTTTGGTAGTGGCAAACGCTATAAAAGAAAGTGCTCCCGCACTTGAAATAAGAGTCGCTTTTATGGACATAAGTGGCTTTAATTATAACGAATTTAGAATTGAATTTTAAATTTCTTATCACGTGCATGCTTATTGTAATGGCCGGCCGAACTTAAGAGTCTTGCTTTATCCCAACTTCTAAATTGCGAGGACCTATCGTGGGCAACATTACTCGCGTCCTTAACACACCTTAAGCAACACGTGCTGCACGGGTGGTGTTAAATGAGCAATAGCTTCGCACCCGTGTTCGGCATAAAGTTATCACTCTATATTGGAAAGAAAAATAAGAAAAATATTTATTTGCTTTTGTTCTTATAATACTAGCGAGTTCAATATGAAAAAATAAACTTATTAGTTTCATTTCTTGTATATCCTTTATTATTATTTAAATTTCTAATTCAGCCAAAAGCATAGGGTAAATTCAAGACAGGGAAATGATTGGACTGCTTTGGTTTAATGCGATACGGTCTACTATTTTGCTACGAAGGGGCTGACGATAGCGGGATCTACTGATTAAGAACGAATCGGAATGGCAACGATCATCCATGCCAGTAGTGCAATTTGAACAAACGAACTCCGGTAACGTCCTATTCATTCAGCAAACGAAGGTTTGGGTTTGGTTTAGCCGCTACGAGGATACATTTTTTGGCAACACGAGGCAAATGAAT
Source organism: Pardosa pseudoannulata (assembly GCA_032207245.1). NCBI lineage: Eukaryota > Metazoa > Arthropoda > Arachnida > Araneae > Lycosidae > Pardosa > Pardosa pseudoannulata. The sequence continues at coordinate 158,304,957 of CM063506.1, read as the reverse complement.
AGCTTTCCTATCACAGAGAACGAAGTTCCGAAGAGATTTTAAATAAACTGTTCGCGTTCGAAAGTGAAATGTCAGGCCTTACGACACATCAACATGTACAAAGTGTCCAAAAAGCAACAGGTTCAGTTTAAGATCGTTTTACTCGTTGAAGCATACGCGAATAGAGAAATTTTTTAACTGGTTGAAGGTCTTATCAGAAGTCAACCTGCGCGAAAATAAATCGATCGAAAAGTTTTCACTTAAACACAAGAAATCTGCAGATTTTTCACCAATAAAAGAAATCATAAAGTAAGCCCATGTTGACGTATGATAAGATCTTAATAGTTTATGACCTTTTTTTTTACACAAATGCTCTAACTACTTCGATATCTCGCGACAGAAATTTCTCCTGCAAGTAGAAGTTAATAAATATTGCCACATTTCAAACGAAATCTACCGAGTTCCATGGCACAATGGTTAAAGTCATAGGTCAATACTAACCCAAAGGTCTCCGGTTCGATCCTGAGTCAGGATAAATTTATTTCCGTAATTTTATGTTCGCTTTGTCAAGTAGTCAAGAAGATTTCTAAATTATGCAAATTTTCTATGCCATTAAAATACATCTAGATTGTTCTGTTACCATATTAAAACCTCTGTAAAAACTGCGAGAGGCAGTTGTTTGAGTACGAGCTAGGTAGCTTAGCATTTAATAAACGCTGTTATTTCTTAAACTTGACTCTTCATTGTGTGCCGTCAGTACTTTCATCCACGTCACAATATTATTTAAAGATTTATTTCTCCTTGAGTTGATATTTTAGCTATTTTATATTTACTCTAAAAATCGAGAGCTTCAATATTCATTCACATATTACGACTTAAGGGGAGAAGTTTCCAAACATTCTTGTAAACAAATTATATACAATGATATAGAATCGTTAATAAGTGGATTGTGCCAAAAAAAATCATAAACAAAGAAAAAAACCCTAAAATTTTATTGTAAAAAATAAAAAAGCATCGCATTTCATAGACAGTATTTTTTGACAAATTTCAGCAGATGTTTTTTTTCTTGTGATGATAAAAATATCATTTTCGCAAGCTGATAATTACATAATTAAATAAAACGAAACCCATTAATGATAATCGGGAGACAAATGAAACATTTCCGTCACGTATCTGTTTCTCGGGTTGTTCTAGCGAATCATAGAAGACATTAATTAAAATTAACGAGGCACAGGTCGTAGGGCAGCGGTTTCGAAACTTTTTGTACCGGCATCCCCTCTCCCCTCAATTTTCGTTACAATCCAATTTCATAAATATTCACCTAATATTGTAATTCATTTAATGCTATATAAAAAATATACCATATATATAAATATGCGCTTTCCTAAGGGGATGCCCTCCATAGTTTGTAAAACATTCTCTTAGAGCAGGGATGGGCAAACTATGGACCACAGGTCAACTTCTTGGAAGGATTTTTCATTCTAGTAGGTGTAGATGACAGTCCTGTAAACAACCTCTAATTATTATTTATCTGCTATTGCCATTTTAAAACACATTTTATGACGTACGACTGAAATCATTAGGAATAGCTACATCTATTACAAAACTTCAATTTACAGAACTGTTTACATATGAATGTGTTATATATTTCCTTTTTTATAATTGTTATATTAGGAAGTTTAAAGAACAAGTTATCATTAATGAAGGCATGCTCTGTGATATTATTATTATTCTTCATAAGCACCGCAGGTCTTGGCTGCTTCAACCACTTGTTCGTTCTAACGCCGTATATCTGCAGCAACTCCTCTACAGTTGATAATTTTTAAAGTTTTTGTCTTTTCCAATGTCATCTAGCCATCTAGTTCAGTGATGGGCAAACTACTGCCCGCGGGCCAACTCCGGCCTGCCGGAAGGTTTTATCCGGCCCGCAGATAGAAGTTTAAGTTGCCGGTTCGAGGCAAACTAAAAGAAATATATATTTATACATTATAGATCCATCTCCCTTTTCTACTTTGCTTAAATATTATATCCCAAATTTATTTTCTCAGGTCCAGAAGTTCAGTGGTATATTTGCTTCTGGTATGTGAACAAGTGTTTCCAACTTTGAACCTTAGAAAAATTAAATCCAGAAGTAGACTGACAAATGAGCTTTTAGCCTCGTTTCTTAAAATCAGTACATCTCACTTTGAACCTCAGTATAAGGAACTTTTAAAAATGAAATCGCAATTTCATTCATCTCATTAACGTATTTAAACCATTAGAAACTTGTATGTTGTTTTTTAAAATTTTAGAAAAATTTATCTTGGTCCTCCAAACTTATTTGCTTTCGATTTTTGGGTAGCGGCCGAAAAAGTTTGTCCATCCCTGTCTTAAAAAGTGAATTCCGTTTTTCAGTTACACAAAAAATATCGAAGTTGGCGATTAATCGCCGAGAATCTGTTGTCGACAAACTTTGAAATCTTGATCATTGTACCGTTTTGATTTTTTCAACTCCTCTTCTTAGCCCACTCTCCTGTTTCTAATCATGAATCTTGTTGGTGCTTCAACCACATTTGGCGAAATTGGCGTGCTTGCAGCATGCGTGCGTGGCGTGCTTGCAGCGTGGCGTTTGAAATCTGGCGAGGGGATCGTAACTCAACAAATTAATACATAAACAAAAACAACTTTTTGAGGAAACATTTTACAAAAATTGAATATTTAAAATCTAATTGAATTAACAAAGAAAACACAAAGGAAACACATAACATTCATACTAAATAGACTGAAACATTCACTTAATCACAAATTAAATAAACTGAGTGTGATTTTCATCACAAATTTGTGATTTAGTGTAAATTGTAAAATTAATTTAAAAACTCTTTGACTTAAAAGAAACTGTATTTTGAGTGGAGGTTGAAGAGGAGTTGTAAAATTGAAATTTTTTTTTCAAATCTCTTATTTGTAAACTCAGTGTAGGGAAACTATTGTAATTGTTTGAAAATTTGACCTCCAGATTTGTATTATTTTTCCCTTTTTGACCTCCTTGAGTCCAGAAATATCATTTTTGGAAATTATGCTAATGTGTGAACACTATAACTCTAGTACTTTTTGACTTAGAATAACCAAATTTTGAATAAATATATTATAGTAAAATTGTAGTTTTCAATCAATTTTTGGGTTAGTACAAACCCTGGAAAGTAGCAGTTTAATTGCTATTTACGGTTACTGGATGCTTACAGTTTTTAGGCAGTTTCAGTTATTATGTAGGTGATAATGTTCATGTCGTAAAAGTATAAACCAAAGCATGATTAACTAATTTAGTTACTTTTGAGTATGAATACATTGGTGTGATGACATTAAAACACAATTGAATCTCTTGAATATCTTATCAAGTAAATCCAACTACATTGAAACTATGAATACAATAAGTAAATATCTATATCTTACTAAAATTACCATCAATACAAACGAAACTTAACTTTCAAAGGAATATGTAGCCGATAATTCTAAGAACATATCAAACAGTTAAATTTAGGAATAGAACGATGTTATATGGTATATACGTGATATATTTTTTCATTTTTGTATACGCAATGTATAGAATTCGTAGCATTATAATCGTTCTAAAATTAGAATTCGAGATTTTGATGAATCTTCGCTGTTTTGAACCCCCTGAGTAGCGAACTTTATAGCAAAATTGCAGTTTTCTATCACCTTTGGCGGTTGGTTGAATTAATGTTCATAAAATAACACGATAGCAGAGCTAAAAGACATTTATATGTAAAGCATTATGTTGATATATTTTGTAAGAGTAAGAACAGAAAACGTGAATAACGAAAATAGTTGTTTTTCTTGTACATGAATATACATAAAAGTATTGGGAACGTTACATCCGATTTTTAAATCTTACAATAACTCCCCTCTCAGAAAAAGTATTAGTTTTTTGTTTCAAATCTTACGTTTATTGCCCATAAAATGAGTTTCTGGTGAATATGAAATCACTTTCCATGTAATTGTTTAAGAAATTGAAATTTAATTGTACACAAAGAAAGTATTGTTAGTAATTAAATAGGAATGTAGGACACATTTTTTTTTGTCAGAATTTAACCTCAGAACGATATTATTAGTTCTCCGAGAAGTTCGGTAAATATAATAAAAAATTGTTAGCAGCTGAAAGTAACTAATAAAAGCAAAATTATTTTCTTCAAAGAAAGTTATGTGTTACTTGCCTTTCCTTATTTTAAAGTAAATTTTTAAAAAGTTGCCTTGCAGACACAAGAATAAACAACGTTCGACTAAAGCAGGCAGGATAGCGTTTGAGAGTCAATGAGTGGGGTGGAACTTCCGTAGATTTGGGTTCGGAGAACTAAGGTCTACTGTTTGGTTGCATGGGGGTTAATGAGATCGTGACCTACTGCAAAGCCGACTGAAAACGGTTACAAACATTCCCGTCAGAAGTGGAATTTGAACCCACAAATTCTGGTACCGAAAAGTCACACAAGAAAAGCAACAACAACAACAAAAAAAAGCATAATGTATCCAGTGTGAGGGACTCTCAGATACTTTGCGTTCTTGGTACCAAACTTCCAACCACTATGTTAACCTGTTGTGAGATTGACTCCTGACGGGGACGTCCTAGTAACGTTTCACAAGCGACGGTTGGTCTGTTTCGTCCGTCATGTTCTGAGTTACCATAGTGGTAACTCAGAAGTGCTTAGTAGTAATGTTTTTCTGTCACCTACAGGGGAGACCTTGTCCCATAAGCATATGCCCTTAACAAGCCGAATTGGGGAGAGTCTTCTGTCAGCTGAAAATTTAACAAATGATACGAGAAGAAACACAGATCTACGTACCTCGCACAAAATAAATAAAATGAACTGGTATTTTAGAAGATAAATTTGAAAGAACGAAAAGAAATTTTCAAGCGTACTTACTCTTTATCCCTGGGGTCTGGAAGACTTCTGTGTAGCGATATCATATCGCTGACGTACTGGTTGAAGGCATTGTTCTTCCAGCCAAGTTTCATTAGTTTCTGCTGTTCTTTGGTTAGGTTGGACAACTTGACTGGCTTTCCCATCTCTCCCGGACCGTCGTTTTCCCTGGGAGGTAGGAGGACACCTTGCTCTTGATCGCTAGCGTGGTAGTCATCTCTGATCCGAGCGTGCGAATTTTCGATTTGCTCTATGATAGCGTTCTGGTGCACGGGCTGTTGCTGGAGCGATCTCTCAGCCTTGTGCTTGGACACCTCCAGAGTTTTGTCAGCGAGTTTATCTGCCGAGGAGGGTTCGCTGGTCGCAAAGATGTACGTTACCAGAATCCACGTGGCGGGTACCAGCACCAAGACTTTGATGACAATGTTACGACGTCTCAGCATCATCTTGTTCTGCTGTCAGAAGTACTCGCAAGCTCAAAGAGTTGAACTGATGCTTTTTAGTCTTAAAAATGAATGTTCAAATCTACTTTCCCTTCTAAAATGCAGTGGATGGTGGTAAAAATTTTAAAACATGACAACAAGTCTTTTATAAGTTCAGAGACTACAAAATTTTGAAGAATGTAGATATAATGGGTAAGATCCCTATTTTCTAAAAATTAAATTAAGGAACTAAGCTTAGAAAATATGTTACATTCTACTCAAAAGCATTCACAGCAGAAAAAACATTTTCAACAGTCCGTGGCTCCTGCAGATATCTAAGATGATGGGAAAGACCTGGAAGAGAGATAAAAGAAAATCGTAAGACATAATCGTAAATATAATTTACAAATTAAAATTAATAATGCATTCATAGAAAAATTTAAGAGGTAATTTAGTAATTCCTTAATTATACACAAATTAGAATAACATGCATATGTACATATAAATAAATGCATTCTACAAATGCGCACGCATGTGGTTTATAAGTACTAAAGCGCTTGAAGATTAAATTTATATATATATACACACACATATACACATATATATATACATATAAATACATATAAATATACATATATACATATACATATATATACATATACATACATATAAATATATATATATATATATATACATACATATAAATATACATATATACATACATATACATACATATACATATAAATATACATATATACATATACATACATGTAAATATACATATATACATATACATACATATACATATATATACATATATACACATACATTATACATATACACATTTACATATATACACATACATTATACAAATACACATATACATATATACACATACATTATACATACACACATATATACATAAAGAGTCAGTGCGTCACAGAACATTCTTTGCTTGAGAATTTACCAACAAAAAGTTTTTCTGGAACTCATTAATTGAGTTTAAGTGAATAACAAACTTCCATGCTGTATAATTAATGCAAACATGTTGGTAATATATTGGCATTTAACGATATTTTTGGGAGAGTAATGCTAACAAATGCGTGATTTTCACATAAATTTCCACACATTACGGCATCTTAAAACACTTCTGCCGTCTATAAAAGCTTGGCACTAATTTAATGTCTCACGCTAAGCGAAACACACGCTGAATTAATGCTTCGTCAGACTTTTTATAAACATAAGATCCTGTTTTCAATTCAATTTTAAACAGTGATTAGAATTAATTATCTAGAAGAATTTTAAAGTTTTATCCGCCCCTACACCGTAAGAAAATAATTTACTACAAGCAGAGTTGAATTCAATTCTTTAACTAAAACTTCATTCATTATGTACTAATGCACTTCAAACAAACAAAAAAATGTTTTACCCTTTTAAGTTCTTGAACGCTATTTACAAAAACATATTTTTCAATAGTACTTTGGCGAGATGATTGCAAACATTGGCTTTCAAACCCAACAAAGTCATTTTTTTTACCAGCAACAATTTTGCAGTTGGAAATTGCTCTCAGTTCAGAATGCGCAATTTAATTCCAAGAGTGATGAACGACGTTGAATAGAACTTTTCAAAACAGAATTTTTACAAGTTATCTTGAGGTCCGTCCTAGCAAAAAAGGTTTAGGTAAAATTTCTTTAATAGCTTAGAGGTCGACAAACTCGAGATTTAGCCAGATGAATAGTTGAACGTACTTTGGTTAAAGATAGACCAAAATAATTGTAAATAATTATGTTTCTGCACTACCAAGATTTTTATGATTGTTCGATTGGTTTGATTTGGGAGCGCTAATGAGACCGGGACCTACTGCTTAAAGCCGATTCCGAACTTAATGATTATTTGAAAAACATGGAATGTTAACGACTATGCTTTTATATACACATTTTTGTAGTATATTTTTATGTCTCTACCACAATAGTAATTTCACAAATGAGATATGAATAAAAAGTTCCCGCAATAATCACAAAAGGTTTTATCAATATAGAAATACAGTCACTTGCTTAAAACAATCATTTTCGTTAAAGGTGGATGTAAATATTACACCATATAATTTTGAAACTATTTTGTTAATATCATGGTTTTATTACATTCATTTTTGTTTAACACTAGATTTACGGACCGAGCCAATTTGAGTCATTAAAAATTTGATCACTATATATATATATATATATATATATATATATATATATATATATATATATATATATATATATATATATATATATATATATATATCACTTTTCAAAGGCATACATTGGTTTTTAGTTAAGTAATAAAATATATGTAAACTTTCATTCCTCTTCTCCGCAGACCCCTTCCTTTCGCCTTATCTAATGGGGTAGACCTATTTTCACGGTTGTGAGCCAATTTGACTCATAGAATGTATATGAAAATAAATAAATATAGTAATAAATATAAAGTAAATATACAGTATAGTATAAAGTAAATATAGAGAAGAAGTCGAGAACACTTCCATTCCAATGACAGAAATTCATGCTATTGACTCACGAAAGAATTGTTAAGTTCAACAATCATGCAAAAGAAGCAGATGTGCTAAATATAATAGAAATGTTTGCGGAAAATGTGTTTCAAATAGAGATTTTATATTTAAAAAATGTTTTCCATGAATTTTTTTATAATAAACATTTTATTTAATTTAATTTGGAACTATTTTCTTTGCAAAAAAATTTCTTGTAGCAGTCAAATTGGCTCACTTCAGTAAAAATAGGTATAGGATCAACATCCGTAAATCTAGTGTTAATATAATATAAGGGAACGAGAAAAAAGAACTGTATGTTTAGAAGTTTTACATATATTCATTATGCATGCAGAGTAAAGTCATAGAATTAATTACAACTGAAATAAGGAACATAAATAAAACACAAGATATTATATATATATATATATATATATATATATATATATATATATATATATGTGTGTGTGTGTGTGTGTGTGTGAAATATGAGTGACATTCATCCAAAAGCACAACACATTTTATTTCTGGTGGCGATACATCCATCAAATACAACAGGCAAGAATTTTAAGAACATCGTGCACACACACTTTTTAAAGTAGGGATTCCTCAGGTAAAAAGACTACGAATAATCCCTAAGCACATTTGAAAATACCCATGTCTAACGAGAACGCGTTTACTATTGGTCAAAGAAGTACAGACAGAGGCTGGATTAAGTGTATAGCTTGTCTGAAGGGAAAATTCAAAATGACCGCGCAAACCCCAGTAACCTAATTTATGAACAAAAGTTATTAAATTAATATTAAATATGTAAATAAGGAATATTAGATATACACGTATACACACACACATATATATATATATATATATATATATATATATATATATATATACACACACACGTTCATACACACATATAAACATCTATACAAATAAATTTGATATGGCTTGGTTTAGAACGTTACAACATACTATTTTGCTACACGAAAGCTAATGGGGCGCAATGCTTAAAGCCGATTCCAAACAGCTAGTAACATCGGAACTACTGTCTGGAACACTATTAGAACCCGTTAACTCTGAGGCGACAGAGCAGCGCCCTACCATCAGGCAATTGTTGGAAAATCTCTGGCTAGTTGGAATTTTCTGATTTAAAGATATCAAAGGTACAGTGTTCATTTCTTAAAAGTGTAATGAGTTCAGCATAATGTATTAAAAGTCCCACATTTCTAATTATATACAAATTAAAGTAACTTGTAAATATACGCATAAATGTATCGGATAAACGCGCACGTATGTGGCTTACACATTCTTTTACTATTTACGTAATGAAACGTTGATGTACTAAACATGCATTGAAAGATTCAATGCATCACAAAATATTTCTTGCTCGATTATTTTCCAGTAAAATAATTTTCTGGAACCTATAAATTGAGTTTAAGTGAAAAACAAAGTGACAATCTCTCTAAAATTAAAGCAAACCTGTTGATAATATATTGGCGATATTTTTGCGAGAGGCACACCTTAAGCATTTTAAAACAATTCCCCTGCTATAAAAACCTAGCACTCATTTAAAATCTCACGCTAAGCCCAATAAATATATGCTTCGCCATACTTTTCATAAATATAAGACGCTATTTACGACTCATTTTTAAACAACGATTAGAATTAATTATCGGGAAGAATTTTAAAGTTTAACCCAACCCCTCCCGAAAAGAAAAAAAAAATTATACTTCAAACACTGCTGCATTGAATTCTTTCTTAGCTAAAACTTCATTCATTCATTATGTATTTATGCCTTTCAAAGTAAAAAAAGTTTTACCCTTTTAATTTCTTGAACGCTATTTGCTAAAAGATATTTTTCAATAATACTTTGGCGAGATAATTGCTAACGTTGGCTTTTAAACACTACAAAATTATTTTTCCAGCAACAATTTTAGAGTTAGAAAGCACCCCGAGTTCAGAATGCGGAATTTAATTCCAAGACTGATGAACGAAGTTGAATGGATATTTTCAAAAACAGAATTTTTACGGGTTATATGAGTGCCAACCTAGCATCGAAGGTTCGTGAGAAATTTGTTTAACATCTTAGAGGTCAACAAACTCGAGATTTAACTAGACGACTGGTTGAATGTACTTTTGTTAAAGATAAATCAAAAGATTTTTAAAAAATTATGTTTCTACACTATCAAGTTTTAATGATTGTTTGAAGAACATGGAATGTTAACGACTATGTTCTTATATATACATTACTTCTGTAGTATATTTTGAATTCACAAATAAGGTATAAAAAGAAAGAATATCCCGTGATAACTACAAAAGATTCTTTCAATTTAGAAATAACAATGTTTTAAAAAAATATTTTACGTTACAGGTAGCGGTAGCTTTCACCTCTTGAAAACTATTTTGTTCACATCATGGTTTTATTTTATTCATTTCCCTGTAATGTGAGAAATTGCTTCTATAATAAAAATGTTTACCTATTTTTTTTTAAATTTAACACATTATGTGCGGATACATTTCGCAGCGGAATTGTACCGGGAGTGGGCGTTTTGCGCGTCAATTTAGTTATTCAGTTAAACCTCAATAGATCGAAAATTATTTCATTTTATAACCAACTTTTCGTATTTTATATTGAAATATATACACAAATATATAAATAGAAACATACAAATAACAACCATAAGATTTTTGTAAACAAAAAAAATATTTCTTAGTGGATAAATTTGTAATAGTATCGTAAATATTATTGTAAATATAATCAAATAGAAATAGTAGGATATAGTTTTAATTTTTTCTAATTATGTTATATAAAAACATTTTTAGATTATAAAAATTGAAAGACAAGAACATTCGGCTTCGTTTTCCTGTATATAACATTATTTTTGTACGCACGAGCAAACCATGTTGTCACACTAACCAGAACTAGTACGTGACCCGTGTTCAAGTATCCATCGTCAGAAAACGTACGTGTCCCGCATATAATGTGATAACACATAGTGTGCGGGTACATTTCGCAGCGGAATTGTACCGGGAGCGGTCGTTTTGTGCGTAAATTTAGTTATTCAGTTAAATCTTAGTAGATCGAAAATTATTTAATTTCTTAAACCAATTTTTGGTATTTTTTATTGAAATATATAAAAAAAATATATAAATAAAAACCATAAGATTTTTGTAAACAAAAATATATATTTTAGTGGATAAATTTATAATAGTATCTTAAATAGGAAAAATCAAATAGAAATATTAGTATATAATTTTAATTTTTTCGAATTATGCTATATATAAACATTTTTACATGAAAAAAATGAAAATAACAATCATAAAACTAATAATGTAAAAACTAGTTTTTATTTGTCTAAATTTTTTCAGAATCTATGTAGTAGACAAGAACATTCGGCTTCGTTTTCCTGTATATACCGTTATTTTTGTATCAGCAAACAGATCATGCTGCTACACTAACCCGTACTAGTACTTGAGCCGTGCTCAAGTATCAATCGTCAGAAAACGTACTAGTACGTGCCACACATACAATGTGTTAAAAGCAGGTCGCCTGGTATTATAAATAAAATATAATATTGAACAACATATGGGTTACATTTTAAGGAAGGTCTGAGTTTTTGTAATGGAATAGTAATGTTGCATTTTACACGACGTGTTTACAAGTGAGCCGCACTAAAATAAAGATTTAAATTGACGTGTAAGCACATCGTGAGAAGTTATTTTAACACTTGGCATGCGGGTATACTTCAAAGCCAACTTAGGCGTCCAGCGGGCATTTTTTCGTGAATCGCGGGAAAGTTTAGTAAATTCAGAAAAATCGCAGTCAATCGAAAACTACTTTTTTATGAACGAAACTTTTTTTTATTTTACACTTTAATACATACTGTATGATTATTAAAAAAAATATTTTTACAAAATCGCAAAAATAAACGATTTTTAAAATTTTACAATGTATTCAAAAATATTTTTTCTTGACAAGTACAAATAGAACTGATACTACGTTAATAGTTCTTTACGGTATGGTACCGTTCAAAGCATTTTCCTCTGTGAAGAGGAACACGGCAGAAAACAAAATAACGTAAAGATGAAATAATGCAACAAAAGACCGAGTTACTCGACAATCATAACTTGTGGAAAGAAAAAATGCAAAGCGTTGCATAGCAACGCAAACAACACGCATATAATGTCACATATACATATAATTATACGTATTTAGTAGATTTGTGGTGGTTAGCGGGTATCCACCACAAATCTACTAAATACGTATTTTTACGTGACCCGCGCTCCAGTGACAGACTGCAAAAAACGTAAAAATACGTTGCCCGCAAGCGAAGTGTTAAAATGATCTCGGAATGCACAACGCATGCACGTAAAAAGTGTAAATAAAATAATATTTTCCTCGCCCGTATGTTATTTTTAATTCGTAATCTTCTTTAATACAAAGTTCAAAATATCAGAAATCACAAACAGTAAAACTTATCTTGAAAATATTGCTTAACAGAATTTCAACAAGGTAACCTTTGAGAACAAACTTTTGTTTACGCTTTTCCTTAAATGCCACTTTTATTGCAAAGATAAACTTTTATCCGTTTTTTAACGGCTGTATGCAACTGGTATTTACCAATTTGTTTTAATCGTAAAGAACGTTTTTAAAAGACTGAGAGAAACAAAATATTTAAGGTATTTTCATATTATGAATATCGTAAATGGTAATAACATCTCGAGAAAACATCAAAACGGGGCTTTATTTCGTGCTCTTTCACGCCCGTTAAAATAAAAAATAGGAAAACATTACACGTGTTTAAACAGATGCCTTAACAGTTGTACAATACAAATGGGCTAAAAAATAAAATCCCCATACTTAAGGGGTAAGTTTTAAAAGAGGAATTTATGAGTTCATCGACTAAAAAAAGTGTTTTAAAGGTAAGTTTGTATAATGGACAAATAAAAGACGTGAATTTTTCAAGTGCGCTCTTAAACGGTTGCGTTAAAAGAGAGCGAAAAACATTCTTTTCCATAAATACCGCGAACCATGAAGGAATTTCAGTTTAAGGATAAAAATGTTCATTTCCATTTTCAATCTTGTTCGGTTACAGTCAAACATGTAAGACAGGAATTAACGGTTATATGTTCAATTTTTTTTTTAACTTTCTACTTTCTGCGCGTTTACAAAAATAAAATCTTCCGAATAAAAATTAAAAATTCGTCGATCTCGCTGGCCGTGAAACAGATAATTAAGAGCATTAGAAGGAATTTACGAGTAAAGCTAGCTTAACTTGTAATTATAAAGAGGAAAAATATGCAAATATTCCCCTTTTTCGAATTAAACACTAAAAGAGGCTCACGTGTACATGAAATAATCTAGTGCAAGTGAAAAAAAAGAATAGGTACACACACACACACACACTTCATAAAATTCTAGTAAATCCCTCGGGAACAATGTCCTCTAAAAGATTTGGGACTGGGCATAAAATGAAAATGGTGTTGACGGAACGCACGAAATAACATTTTTTTGTGCAACTCATTTCGTGCGCAACGATACCTGCACAAAAGAGGCAAGGAAGTATTATGCCTTTCGATGTCCAACAAAGCAGCAGAAAATGTACCATCGGTTTCGATTGGCGGAATGAAAAGAGACCATGTTAATGAACTTGTTTGCATGAACACAAGTGGTGCCGCGAAATGAAAATACAGGAAATATTTCGTACACTTTGTTTTAACTTTTAAAAGATTTCTCTAAAAATTTTTAATATGCCACCAGGGAAGTGCACATATAGGTTGGATTTTCATATAATCACTTTAATGGCCAAATAATGGTCTGAATAATGGCCGAATGGGTAGACCAATGTACTATGGCACCGAAGTTCGTGGGTTTGAAATCAACTATTAGCATGGATGTTCGTAGCCATTTGGAATTGATTTTAAGCAATTGGATCCGGAAAGAACAGCGTTCCAAACCAAACGAAAGTTCAGATTGAAGATGTCTTCCCTCAGTACTGTCCCTATGTTAAAGCATACTTATGGTCTAAGCATTTTTCTCTAGGTGTACCCTAAGACCTCGATACCCTAGGCAATATTCAAAATGGGTACCACAGGCGAAATATGTTTGAGAACCACTGTAGTATAGTACGGTACAGTACAATACTACATATGATAGTTTTTTTTTTTTTAAGTTTTGAGAATTACGAAAGATTTTAATTTTGTTATAATATCATTATGCTATCAGATTATACACTATATAGCCAATGATGACCGGTCACTTGCGATTTTTGACATTTTGGAGAATAGCTAGAAAAATATCCAAATATAGTACTTTGTTTAAATACAAAATATACATATAGTATATTGCGAACAGCAGTATCAATGTTTCTTCTGCAACCCGAACAAACATTCCCTCTTATGAAAGCCTCGACTTTAAAATATCATGCAGCGAAAGAAATATTACATATTGAGTTATTTACTCGCATCGGAATTTTTTTAATGACATATGAAATTTTGGATTCAGCCCCCCCCCCCATCTTTTTGCTTTTCGAGCTTATTCTATCGACGATCACTTTCAGAATTTTCAAGCTTTGTTTTTGGGACATTCACACAAGTTGCTCTATATATTTAGCTAATATATTTTGTACATTATATTTTGATTGCATTCACGCATACGCAGTGAAACGTTATTTAGTAAGCCTGCTCATTTTTCATCCAATATTTATTATTTTTTTAGTTTGCTTGCAGGGTATTGTGTACAATGTCGTTTGACATGCGTCCTGAAAATGGCATTATTTTATATTGAAAACTCTGCAAATTATAAACAAAACACTTGAAGAAATTTGGGATTGTATTTATAAAAATCTTAATTTCTCCACGAGTCTACGTGCTATTCTCATAACAATGAATACAGAATATTAGAAGGAGGATAGTAATCATGTGCTTAAGTTTAAACGCTTTTCATACATTACTTTTTAGAGGTTATCATAAACATATTAGTTTTTCTTCAATTTGTTGACTGTCCAGACATTTTGAGGCTGGGAAAATATATTTTAAGGAATTAGAATGGGAGAGAGGAGGTTTTTAAGGAAATATTAAAGTATATATACATACATACACACATACATACAGACAGACAGACAGACATATGTCAGGTCTAAAAAGGGGGTAGTTGGAAATTACGTGAGTTATAAGCGATTTTAAAAAGGGGACTCTTTTATAATAATAAAATAAATGAAAAAGAACCACGCTCGAGTAAGCTTTTAGCATAATCCGGTCAGGCGGCAGTATTTTGGAAGCATTTGATGAGTTTGCAAACAGATAAGAGTCAGTCTGGGCGTGGACATGGAGCTGGCAACAAACTGTACGCTTGTCTTCGACGAATAAATGAAAATGGCGCAATTTTACTTTAAATGAAACTATGATTTAATATACTTATTTTTATCGAGAAAGACTTTTCCATTCGCCTTAACACACGACATTACACACACACATATGTATGTGTATGTGTGTGTGTGTGTGTGTGTGTGTGGTGTAAAATCTATCTAAGTATGTCTTATTTCTATCGAAGAATAAAACAACCTCTATTTCAGAGAGATGAATGAGTTTAAAATGTGCGTATTGGGCAAATAATACTCAATTCTTTTTATTTAAGGAAATTGATTTCCTTTGGCTTGCGCAAAGTTCAATCAGAGAATCATCAATCGAACATCACTACCGTACACCAATAGAGGTAACGAATTACCTTGTAACCACCGCAACAATTCACAAAAAAATCGCAAAGTGATAAATTACAAATTTGAAGGTGGTTCGTGGTTGTTACGCAATTTCCGAGGCGACGTTCACCCAAAGCCAGGGCAACGGTAGTGATTCGAAAGAAATGGTGTCATCGTTATAAATACCCACGGGTTGAACAACAAAACGAGTTTCGATAGATAGACACGACCTCCGACGCATAGAAAAAGTGTGTGAATCTCGGAGAAGGTACGGGGGTGGGGGGGGGGGGGGGGGGGGGGGGGGGGGGGGGGGGGGGGGGGGGGGGGGGGGGGGGGGGGGGGGGGGGGGGGGGGGGGGGGGGGGGGGGGGGGGGGGGGGGGGGTGGGGGGGGGGTAAAAAAAAAAAAAAAAGGGGGGGGGGGGTGGGGGGGGAAGAAAGGGGGGGGGGAAGGAAAAAGGGGAAGGGGGGGGGGGGGGGGGGGGGGGGGGGGGGGGGGGTGGGGGGGGGGGGGGGGGGGGGGGGGGGGGGGGGGGGGGGCGATAGTGACCCGTAAAGGTTTGCACCCAGAATGATCATATTTTTAGAGGATGAGGCCGAATTCACTGCTTTAGCTTATAGGATCAGGGGTCATCCACTGGCAGCCTGGTAATGCTTTAAAAATGTTTTATATCACCAATTTTTTTTTAAGCTGAGGCCGAACGGATTACTTTAACTTTTCGACTGGCGACCTGCTGAGGCTTTAAAAAATATTTCATAACTCCGTCAAATAATATAGACGCAGGAAGAAACAAAGGCGCCGCAGCGGTAATGTCAACACGCAAGCGAAAGAAGTGATGATCTCCAAGAGCCTTGACAGAAAAACTACTTTACGGGCTACTGCTCACATTGTTTCATCATTCCTCTTTTAAGTTGATTTTGTTTTTTAAACTATCCATTTTGTATATTTTGCGTGGATTTTTAAAATTTTCTTGTAGATTATATACTTGAGATATATGCTAATATATTACACAATGTTTAAGTCTATTTTGTACTATGTTCTAGATTAAATTTTCTGTCAAACGGACAGCTGCCAATAGCGTTGAACACGAGTTCGACCGAGAGATGTAGTCTGTATCATTCTTTAGAGTTAATGATGATTTGTAGTTCCCGAGCTGTGACGTCACTGTGCCGAGACATAGCCAATAACAATGCAAACAGCAGCAGGTGTTGATCCCACAGACGGTGACTCCTGTAAAAAGGTTTCCTTGGGGAACAGAGCGAGATCATTTGAATTTTAACATTTCAATACGACTTCTCCGGTTTGAGTAAAGTACCTTTTCTAACAAAAATTGCTTAAAATATTCAAAACTTCTAAGATGGTTCATTTAGACTAGATAACTACGTTCTCTAATACCAAAAGACTACTCCCAACATGCTCAACTTTCATCCGACGGGGTGCATCAAGTGAGACGAAAGTTTTGAGTGCTACAACCTGTTTTCGTACAAGGTAATAGCTCTTTAGGCTAGAACCTACTGCTCAAAATCGATTCAGAAACTATACAGCAGCGCAATACTCTTCAGCCATGGGTTTGCTTCACCCCAAATGAAGTAGGCACTGTGAGAAGACTTAGCACCATAAAAATACCAAGTGTGTATAGGAAGCACGAGTACATTCGGGTTTTCACCTTCGAAAGCGCCTTTCCTTGCTTTAGTTCCTTTTTTTTTTTTTTAAAGGAAATTTCATAAAAATCAGTACCTGCAAATTCATCTTTACCTTGGGATTATCTTTATTAGGCACCTGTAGACAGCTCTAATCGCAAAAAATTGTTTCATCAGCCAGGGTTTTTGTAATGTTTTATTTCAAGGTGTCCAAGGGTGTCCAAACTATTTGGAAATTCCCTGATGCTTTCCTGCAGTTCGCAATTTAATCCCTGAGAAATTTAATACACAATTTCTTCCAATTCTTTTATAAAATTATCTTTAGGTATATTGTGAGAAGTTTAGACCCATGACTCGTTTTTCGTAGCTATGCACCCTTCCCTACATCTGGAAGTCGACCCCATTAACCCGGCGTTCCTTTGGGGAATATCAGCCGGCTGGCTAAGGGACTGATAACTTTTCGGACGCGTCGCTCTTTTGCAGAGCGGCAGTGGATTTAAAAGGAGGATTCCTATTTCGGAAAGGATGAGGTTTCCAGAAGCTGAGCCCCGAAAGAAGGAGAGAGGAGAGCCTGTCCTTCGTTCAGCGGGACTTGCAAACCCAAACAGATCTCTCGTTGGAAGGAGGCTTTCTCGCTTTAAGGAGCAAGAAGACGCAACGCCTGTCTTTTATGTGTGGAGTCCACCTGATCATGGTTGCAGATAAATAAAGCTCCGGGACTCTGAATATGATTTGTCTTGCATTTAATTTTATTGATCTTGTAATTAATTTTTCTTGTGTTGTCCATTAAGTTTGGGAAGTCATTTTAGGCATCCCAGCGACACCCTACGAACATAAGCATACCTGCTCCAGTTAAGTAGGCCCACAGGTCACACTCTGGTTTCATTAGCACATCACTAGTACTATACATACCTTAATTTATATATAAAATTATAAATTTAAATATAAACAAATAAAACCACAATGTATTTAAAACTTCTATATTCTTATCAGTCTTTTGTTTCTATTTGTCTATTTGTTCTGTTTAGAATAACCTGCGTGAGGTTTGGTTTGGAGCGCTAAGGTGTACAGTTTTGCAACACGAAGTCTAATGAGACTGGGACCTACTGCTTAAAGCCGATTCCGATCGGCTTCAAGCATCCATGCCCCGGTGGGATTTGAACCCACGAACTCCGGTACTGAAAATCAGCGCCTTAACCATTTGAGCATCGTTCGGCTGTGCATATTCTTTCCATCCGGTGGTTCAGTGGTGTTTTCGTCTGGCTCTCGTGGTTGTTTAGACCTTAATTACGCAATGATCAGCCAAGGGAGTTTTGCTGCTTTTATTTACACGCGCTATTTACATGCTTTGGTACAGGGGGAGAGCTTATCACCCATCCTTTCGCTCCGAAGCTTACATTCGATCTCTCCGTCCAAGCGGGGTTACAAATATTCTCCGTAGCGCCATCTAGTATAGTACTAGTGGGCTATGAATTTCCTACATCGGCAACGTGTGTGAGGAGCAGATGATTCATTAATTTCTTTAAAATAATTATAATGAAAAAACTTCACAATCCTGCAGTTCTGCTATTTCACCTTTTATATATATTTAAATACTGCAGCCTAGTATATGAATGAAAAATTGTACATTATTATTTTTAAGATTCAATTTCCACCTTTCCTAGCTATTTTTTATTTTTGATATTTTTCTGTTGCAATTGTTATTTAATCAATTCTAAAACTTTTTCTTTTGAGCTTCAATTTCTGAAATTTCCCTTTTTTGTTCCTCCATTATTTTTGTCTGTGATTGGAGAGTATTTTTTTTTTCATTTTGACTGGAGGAGTTTGGTATTTTTTAAACTTTTTTTTTCAGAAAATTTCATGATTTTTTTTTAAATTTAATTTTTCTATTATTTTTAGAATTTCGAATTTTCTTAAATTTTCGGTTTTTAAATACCCTGTATTAGTTTCATCAATAACACAACCATTTTTTTTTGTTTTGAAATTTTTAAAACTTTGAGGACATTAAAGCATTCTGAAACTGTGTTAAAGATTTCGTTCTTTTAATCAGAGACATAAATAACGCTTGAAACCTAAACCTATTAGGGCTCTTAATTATGAAACATGAACACATGTTTAACTAAACATTACAAAATTTATCAAACTCATTAATTTTCATCGTGATGATTATAATCTCGTTAATTCTACCGTTACATCGCGTTCGAGATGGGCAGCAATCGGTTTTCGATTAAATGTTGAGAGTTTTGTTGTGATAAGGTACTAATATGAAAGGAATATCTGGTTTCCGAGAAGATAAAAAAAGGCTTAATCCTCTTATCGCAGTTGAATATTCAAAGCTTATAAAAATAAAATATTGAGGCTATATGACCGATGTATTTCTATGATTTTTGACTGAAAGTTACAGTATTGAGGAATTTTTTATTATGTTTGGATAGCATTAAATCCCTTCATCATTTAAGAAGACGAGTGTTATTTTTTTTATTGTCGACAGTTTAGTATTCTGTATGTAAATCGAGGGTTTTGCGCATAAGGCAGCTCGTGAAAGGTTTTTGAAAAAAATTATAGTTCTGTTTTTTTTTTTTTTTTTTTTTTTTTTTTTGATGACATTCGTTAAAAATCATTATAGAACTCGACTTATAAATTCTTCCTTGTTTTGCCTTCTAAAATTAGCATTAACAGAACTGGTTAGAGGACATCCCCGTTCATCATTCAACCATTCATCGTTCATCCTTCAATCATTTAAATAAATTCAGAACTCTACATACAAATTTGTTCTTGCTTTATTTTCTAAAATTAGCATTACAGAATCGGCCAGAGGACATCCGTTCATCATTCAATCATTTAAATAATTTCAGAACTCGACATACAAATTCGTTCTTGCTTTATTTTCTAAAATTAGCTTTAACAAAACTAGTTCGTGGACATCCATTCATCATTCAATCATAAAAATCCTTTTAAAACTTATTCATCGTTCATCATTCAATCCTAATAATCATTCCAGAACTCAACTTCCAAATTCGTCCTTGTTTTATTTTCTAAGATGAGCATTAACAGAACTGGTTAGCGGACATCCGTTCATTGGTTGATGCCAGTAACCATTCGCAATACTCCCAGTAAATTATCAGGTTTAAATTTCTTTTGATCACATAACTAATTTTAATTCGTCTTTGGGTTTTTTTTCCTTGCATTAATCAATATTTTTTCAAATAAACTGACACTGTTGTGTGGTATAATAGCTTTTTGCTTATTTTTAATTCCACTCTTTTATGCAAATGTAACATAATTAGTGTTATAAGAGCTTTGATTAATTTTCTGAAATTTTTAAAAAGTTAATTTGCTATTTTAGCCTCCTACCTTCTCACGTTTATTCTTATATTTTGAATCTTTCAAACTGTCACGAGTCACAGAATTATTTTATGATGGGTTTCCAACTGTTTTAAGTAAATTGTGATTTATTTCATGTTTTTAATAGAATAAAGTAGTAATGAATAGTTTAAATAAAGTAGCTGCATAGTCTAACGTTGGTCGGGCGAGTAAGAATAAAAAGTAATTTCACCGTGAAAGATGCATTTCTATTTATTTTAATTAATATTATTCCGAAACAGAATGGTAGAGCGCTGCTCTTCCGTTACAGAGTTCGTGGGTTCGAATCCCGCTGATAGCATCAATGTCTGTAGCCGATCGGAATCGACTTTAAGCAGTAGGTATCATACTCATTAGCTCTCTTGCAGCAAAACAGCAGACTGTACAAATCCAAAATAAAACCAATTCCTATTAACTTTTTTAAAATGGGTCACAAATTTATTTTCTTTATATTAAAACTTTCGCAACCCCCCCCCCAAATGTTCATGCACATTTGAATTAATGTTTACTTTCCACGAATTCCCTATGTGATCACACGGACCCCTGGGGGTTCATAAGAACCCCTCTATATGCTGAAAGGTCATTACGGTTGAACAAACCAATAAAGATAATTTAAGTACACATTGAATACAAACCATATGTGACATCCTAGCAGCAAAGTAATTTAAAACGCCACCTGTTTTGACAAGAATTGATTACGAAATTGACGAGATGCAACGAATAAAAGATAAAACTATCCCTCCAAATTTTAGGGGAAAGTCCTGATTACACGCGAAAATCGGTGTTCGAAAGCTGTTAGCCATCATCTGTTAAACTCTGTATCAAGGTTTTTTTCTCCATTTGGAACAATAACTGCATGCAAAGGAACTGCAGTCATTTTTGATAAGGGCTGAATAGGAAGATTCGATATTTTATCGAAGGTCCACAGCAAACACAGGCCTATTGTGTACGACGATATTCACAAATGGTACAGAGATACTATATAAATGGGATATATTTTAAAGTGTTCCATGCAGTTTGCATTCAGATAAAAGATTTTCGCTAGTTTTCCCCGCTTTCCGATTTTTTCCGTACCTCAATTTGAGGATAAAAGCGCCCCCTACGCCGAGGTGGAAAATTTCCAGCTCTCGTTACGCTCGCTGAACTTTCTTGCTAAGCTTTCAAAGTGAGCTTAAAATTTAAGCCGTCGCAGTGATACACAGAAGGCAAATATCCCGCGTTTGCGTGAAAACGAGCATTTACGGTTCCATAAGCAGAACAATGATAAGCCATTTCAGCAGTTAACACTTAAAACACTTTAAATATCGAGAGAAGAATCGAGGATGTTTCGCGTTTTGCTAAGAAAGGATTTAAAAGAGATGCACGAAAGATTTGTTAGCGTTTAGAATTCACGCCATACCAAAACGGAATCTGAATAGCGGTCAAATAAAAATGTTGATCTTTCGATTTATAAAATTGTAGTTTATCAGACGCTGAATTTAGCAGACGATAGATATATTATAAGCACGATTTATTGAGATCGGATAAATATTTATGCTAGTATAGCCATTTAACAATACAAACAAAATCAGAAAAGAAAAAAATATCGCATTGAAAAAAAAAAAACCCATAGAATACTTTTTATTAAACATTCTCATCCCTCGGATTATTTTTCTTTTTTTTTTTATCTAGAATATGCTTGTACGAGTCGGTGCTAAGGGCCGCCTGCTGGGATGGGTGTAAGGCGTTCCTGATGCTATGCGAGAGATTCATTTCAATTTTGATTACCCTAGGAGTGTATCGATAGCAAAACTGGAAGGGGAGGCTGCTCTTCTAAAACTGAATTTTATGAAAATAAAGGAAACAAAGAAATAAAAGTTTGGATTGCTAAGGTCTACTGTTTTACTAAACGCTGGCTAATGAAACCGGGGCCTACTGTTTAAAGCCGATTCCGAACGGCTACGAATAGCGTTCATATTTGAAATTTGACGTACCGCTGGCTTTAATATGCCGATGCACCCTACCCTTTTCTAAATACATTTATTTCGCTCCTTGTATTTAAAAAAGTAAGCAAAAACAAATCACACTAAAATGTCTAATGCATAAATAAAGTTTTTTTTTTTTAAATTACGATACAACTTTTTTTACTTTTAATATATGCATTTTGTATATGCATAATAACAGTTTATTATTTTATATATTATTCATTACCTTTTTCATTTTAAATTCATATAATTGATCCGCCAAATAAAAATTAAGTATGTAGTGGTCCTTGTAGTTCTAAAGTTTGCCGACGGCTGATTTTAGTCAGTCTTCACGCAAACCACTACGCGATGAAAGTTTTCTACCCCCTTGCACCGATCTAAGGTTTTCCCGAGAATCCTGCCATACTTAGTAACTAATAAACAAAATTTCTATTACCCGTAAGTGGAAATTTAGTTGGAGTTAGCCCAATCATCCATCACTGCACGGCCAACATCGATGTAAGGTTGGCAAGTGAAAATCATCGATTCTCGAAAGGTTGCAGAGAGCGATCAGAACGAGCGAGATTTATGAGGAAAATTTATGATTTCGAACAGTGAGACGAGAGAGTAAAGTATTAATAAGAAATCGAATAGTGCGTTAAACGCGTAAAGTTGTTTTTTAGAGTTGGATCGAAAATCTATGAAATAATAATATGGTTTTTCAAGTAATCGATACATGTAAAAGTAGTAAATGTTTGAACTAAAATGTGAGGACTAGTATCGCTTTTTTAAATAATGATAATATACCAAGCCGAAAAAACGACCTAGAAAGTCATTCTCTGAGATAATTTTACATTAAATGTGATTACATCATTATGCGTGGTAGAAAATTTCCATATTTATTTTACCTTTCAATTTCTCAAAAATGTAAAAATCACCAACTTATTTAAAAGGTTTAACACTTAAAATATAGTACAGTCGAACTTCGATAACTCGAAGTCCCAGGGGACCCCCAAAGATATTGGACTTATCCGAAGTTCGAATTATCGAAGTTACCCCCCATTCCTCTCAACTGGCACTTAAGATGGGTCAACATGGTTTAAATGGTTTGATATGTGCCATAATACAAAAGTTGTAAGCGTTTTAATTTTTTAATAGCTTATGTAAACAACAAGAGAAGAAGGGGTTCCAACGGTTTAAAACTCAAGAAATTTGGCATCATTACTTATTAATTAGTATACATACCATGTAAATCTCATTTGAAAAAAGCAGTTACTTTTAAGGCATTCACAAAAAGTCATCTAATTTTTGAACACAGTTAAATAGGGTGTCGTCTGTACCTTCGGTGGTCTCCAGGTATTGTTGTAAGACGTGAATAGCGTCCTGTACTTGCTCGTGACCTTCGAGAACCTTCGTTCTCGAAGGTCACGAGTGGACTGGCATTCGAAGTTTTGAACAGAATTGTGTATTTTTACCGGGAAAATCTATCACAAAAACTTCGACTTAGAAGATATTCACTTCGAGTTATCGAGACAGTTTTTTAAAGAAAAGTATAGAAATGATTCGGGACTTGATGAAAAGTTTGAGTTAGCGGATTATTCGACTTATAGGAAGTCGAGTTATCGAAGTTCGACTGTATTATAAATTATTATAAATTATCTATTAATCCTGACGTGATTACAGAATAAAACCAAAACGAGTTCATTTAGTAGTACATAATAACATCAAGTTCTATAATATTTAGCTGTTAACTCCGGGATTCATATATGGTATGTAAATATTTTCTTATATCTTAATTATAAATGTGTTGTAAATAAATACTTGTGTTGTCTATTAACTTCAGAAGCTGAGTGATTTATGCATCCCACATACAACATAAAGAACCACATCGTACCTTCTTCATTTAAGTAGCCGAACGATGGCCGATCGGTTAGGGTGCTGGCCTTCGGTACCGTAGTTCGTGGGTTCGAAACCCACTGTGGCATGGATATCCGTATCCGTTCGGAATCGGCTTTAAGCTGTAGGTCCCGGTCTCATTAGCCCTCGTGTTGCAAAAAGTAGACCATAGCACTCCAAACCAAACCAAACCTCTTCATTTAAGAAGGCGAGCGGGTCACACGCGTTTTCTGTAACACCACTATCAAGGATTATACAATCCCTTTTTTGGTATCATTAATGTTTAAAAAATGACTTAATCTTTCCATACAGTGTACAGAAAAAAATTAAGGTGCAGGAAACTTGCTTCACGCTAAAAACGTGCGGGGGAGGCTATTAAGATCAGTACGCGTATAAAGATTTTATATAAATTTGTTATAGAAGAAAGGTTGAGAGGACATAAATATGGTTAAATGATTTGCCGCTCGCGAACAAGGTTAAAATAATTTAGAAATAGAATAGAAATTTCGGCAAAGAAATAATTGTCCTTTAATAACCCCTTAACCCATTAACGCCCGGATATTTCTGATGACTATATATTAGTAAATACCTAACATAGTAGCTATTATAGACACCTGGAAGTAAAACAAAATATTAAATTTAAACACCTTTAAATATGACATCAAGTCATTAGTGAGGAGGTGTCATTTTAAAACATAATAAGATGTCTTTAAAAAAAGGGAAAACTTCGTGATAAGAGATTTATTTGCTATCATATATGAGAAAAGTACTGAAAAAAGATGACTTATTATAGATGTGGCTATTCGCCACGATTTTGACCGGTATACGTTCAGAATACCGGTCATAATACGTTCCTATTTTAAGATTGAAAATCGTAAAATGCCGATCAAAATGACAAAATTATAGATAAGATCCTATTTTAAAACTTGGGAGATTATAAGATTAATTTCTATTTCCATTAAAAAGGAAGAATCATTTCAAGAAAATAAAAACTTTACAAACCAATTTTGGACTGTCCTCAAATGAGGACGCTGGGCGTTAATGGGTTAATGTGCACGCTCGAGTTAACTCGAGAACGCTAAACTGGCCAAACTGTGCACACTCGAGATGATTCGAGCGGAGTTGTACTTTCTGTTGCTATAATTTTTCACACTATCGAGAATTGAAAATAACAATGTGAAAGAAAAAAATAAGTAAATAAATAAAACAATCGTTTTATTGATATTTATCATTTACATGAGATTGTAAGCTATATTTAACTACTTTCTGCAATATTATCAAAATTCAAAATTGCAATAAAATTTTTTAATTATTTTTGTAATGTTTTTGTCAAGACAACGTTCTAAATTTTTTTTTTACATTAAAAAAATTGACTTTTTTTTGGCCGGCCTTTTTCAAAAGAACTGTGCATTAAGCGGTTAAGTATGATTTTCTAAAAAAACTACTACAAACTGTAATTGTAATTAAAATCGGTTTATTCGGTTTAAATATCATTACATATATAAATATTTATGTATGTTTCTATACATAAATATTTATATATGTAATATATATATTAATGTATGTATATATATATACATTGCACACACTACTTAAAAATCTGCTATAGAAATGACCATGAAAGTAATAAACAAAATTAACTCCACGAAAAGTAATTATTTTTTATATCTGTTTTACAATGTTGCCATTATCTTAAAAACGATTTACAAACCCTGCGCAAAATAAAAATCAGGCTAAAGACGCATGAAGAATGTAAAGAAGGGATAATTCCAATTAAAAACTACTGAAATAAGCTTTCGATTACGCTACTCGGGACCGAACACCGTCTCTAGGAAACATAACTTCTTCACGTCCTCAATTAGGATTTACAACAAACTCTATCCCCTTCTTTCCAACCCAGTTCTGCGCTAGCGAAACACTCAACTCGGAGGAAGTTCATGCCAAATCGCTCTTTTTGGCGCATCATTAGGATCTTTCAAATGAGCCAAGTCAACGACATGTAAAGATTTTACAAGAAATAAAGAAAAGCATTCGTTTCCATCAAAGAAGAACGATACAACGAATGTGAGTAATAGGAGAAACATTAGGTATTATTTACGAGAAGATAAAGAGCCGTTTAAACTTCAAAAATAGATACTTATTTACGGTATTCGAGCATGTGATCCTCATCTGTTTTACAAATTCGAACTCAATACATCCTTGAGCATACAGTTGCTGGCATTATATGCTCGCTTTAGAACGATCGATACCAGTTTCGCCTTTTATTTTTTTTTTCTCGAAAAAAAAAATGGAGTGATATAAACATTCTTACCTTCACTCAGAGAGGAGAAAAAAAAATATTTTCTTCGCTTCCATTTTCGGAATTTCTCTTTAAATTTGATATAGAATTCTAACTCAACAACATAAAAAATACAAATTCTCCCGAAATTTGAAAGCTGGAGAGACAAATGTAGAATGAAGTAAAAAATTTAGACATTTAGCATAACAAAGACTTTTTCTTTTCTGAATGCCTTCAACTGTGCAGTTAACGCTTAAGTTCCTTCTTGTATTCAATGATTTCTTCTTGCAATATGCGCTTATTAGAATTTGCAATTGAGCAAGAAATATTTTTACAAATAGTTATGTTAATTTTTTATAATTATTACAGATAATTATGTTAATTTTTAAATTTAATACCTCAGGTATAAAAAAATATGAGCCTACGCCATACAGGCCCCTCCCCCACTTAAATTATATCTATGAATATCATTTTTTTATATTTAACATTGTTGGCCAATATTTCCCCTATGACCCTGAATATCCGTTTTTGGCATTCAACAAATTTGGTCAACAAATAGTTCCCCCAATATCCCTGAATATCCTTTTCTAATATTAGCAATGTTGGACAATATTTCCCCGATATGTGTAAATATTTTAAATATTTAACAATATTGGTCAATCTTTCCTGATATCCCTGAATATCCTTTTCTGATATTAGCAATGTTGGTCAATATTTCCCCGATATATCTAAATATCATTTTAAATATTTAACAATATTGAGCAATGTTTCCCGATATCCCTGAATATCCTTTTCTAATATTTATCAATGCTGTTTAGTGTATCTCCGATATACCCGAATATCCTTTTTGGATATTTAGCAATGCTGGTCAATATTTCCCCAAAATACCTGAATATCACTTTGAATATTTAACATTATTGATCAATCTTTCCCCGATATCACCGAATATCCTTTTCTGATATTTAGCAATGTTGGTAAATATTTCTCCGATATATCTAAATATTTTAAATATTTAACAATATTGGTCAATGTTTCCTGATATCCCTGAATATCCTTTTAATATTTAACAATGCTGGTTAGTGTTTCGCCGATATCACCGAATATTCTTTTCTGATATCTAGCAATGTTGGTCAATATTTCACACGATATATCTGAATATCTTATATATATATATATATATATATATATATATATATATATATATATATATATATATATATATATATATATATCAGTGTTGGTCAATATTTCCATGATATCCCTGGATATCATTAATATTTAACAATTTTGGTCAATATTTCTCCTTGTCCATTCACCCCATGACAATTTTGCGATGCGAACTAATTCAAAGCTGTTTTTAAGGCGTGGTGTTTTCTATATATTCGCAAGCTTTATGATTAAAACTCGAACTATCTGGCATTTTTTCTGAAAACAAACATCTAGGAAAGTCTGGTTCTACTTTGCTTTTCTACGAAGAATCGGAATAACTACAATTAGTCGTCGTAGTACTCGTTGTGTTGCCTCGTACAGAGTGAAAAAAGGACAGAATAAATTCACTTTCAATTTCTGCTAATGTAGTATTGTGACTTGCGCTGAATGTCACGATATATCGTTTAATGCTAAGATTATGATATTTATTTTTACGAATATCGATAGATTTCGCTGAGTGCTAATAAAAAATATTTTTATGACATCGTTAACAACAAGAAAAAAATTTTAAAAAGTAAGTTTCGTCAAAACCGGCAAATTTATTAAATGTCAATTTAGAAAATGTCTCTTAAGAGATATAAAAAAACTTGCTTTTTAACACTAGATTTACGGCTGTTGATCATATACCTATTTTTACTGAAGTGGGCCAATTTGACGCATACAAGAAAATGATAAAGTAAATATCAATTGTAATAACTTTCACAAATAAATTACAAAATTACCTTTGTGGATCAAATTTTTCTGGCAAAAAATGAATTTTATTAAATTATAAATTATATATTACTTTACTGCATTGCACTGCTCACACGTCATGTATAATCGAAATGATGACAGACATGGGTAAAATATAGGGGAGTAGCGAAAACAAGTGACAATGGCTCCCACATACACACAAATCCCCTATATAATAATAGCCTAAGCTGCCTGCCAGCGAATTTCTGAAGCGGTTGTACCTGGAATGAATACAGGCATACATATTGGATTTTTTATGAGTTAGGGTTAGCAACATTCAAAGCGAGTTCGAAATTCACCCCCTTTCCGAGCGTTTAATGCTATTTTTTCAAGCCTTATTCTCCCCCTTATTTTATACTAAACTCATTCTTGATAGGATGGCGAGGGCGGAGAGTAATATTTAAACTGGACTGTTTTTACTCGACACTCATATACTCTAATTAGTTCCTTCACCGTGTGTAGACGTGGTACTTTCAGTAGAGTGACTGCCCATTTCATCGTCATATTCGAGTTCTGTCCCCGGCGCAGCCAAGGTTTTTAGAAAACCTTGGCTAATTAATTTAATATTTTCTGCTTTTTCTTTTAAATTCTTATTCCTAAAGTTGTTTTATTATTTTTAAAATAAAATTTTACTATTTTTTTCAACATTTTATGATTTTTATGATTTTTATTTTATTAAATTCACCTATTGTTCTACGGATGTCCCTGGCCACATAAGCATTTTATGTTTTGTATTCTTAAACTTTTTTTTCGTTATATAATATTAGCCTAAGTTACCTGTCCGTCTGGCTTCGAATTTATGTAGCGGTTGACTATGGAATGGATAGAGCATCCATATTGGATTTTTGATGAGTTAGGGTTAGCAAAATTCAAAGCGAGTCATGTTTTTCCTAAACTATAGATCCGATTCTAAAATAAATTGGTATAAGCTTCGTATCACAGCGAAAAATAGTGTCTTTAAAGCGTTCGAAATCCACCCCGTCTCCCTTTTCGAGCGTTTAATGCCTTAATATCAAGCCCCATTTCAAGAGTAGGCAATTAAATTTAACAATTTATCTCATAATAAATAGCTAAAAATACCAATTTTTTTCTAGCATTATGACGTCATTCCTTTAACCATCTCATTTAATCATTTATTTTAGATAATTTAAATATTGTTTGCATTATTTCATACGTTTTAGCACTAAACTTAGATACTACGTAAATAATTTTCTTTATATTTGGGTTAAATAATAGATTAGTTACATATGTGATAATTTCAATGGATTACTTTTGTTGAAAGATAATTCTCAGTCAAAAAACTAACCATTTTTTTACCTGCCTCATAGGGTACTGTACAATTCTGGAAAATTAAAATTTTACTGTTTCCTTCATATGACGGGATATATGCTAGTATTGTATGTGAGGAATGCCAAATGAGAAACGAAACAAATCACGTGAGACTTGACTGTTGCCCAGGCCTGATAGGACCAATAAATTTCATGTTATATGATTAACTGTTAAACCATTTAACGAGTCAAATTGGCTCGGTCCGTAAATCTAGTGTTAAATAATTTTTAATTTTAATTTGACATTATGTCGGTCAGTAAATACCGTCAGATGTCGAAAACTTGAAGTTCAACTTCCAGCGACTTTCAAAATATCGGTGAAAATTTCTACGGTATTGACTGAAATTTTTTTCTATATTTGACAGTTAATTATATCAGTAAAAACACTTCAAGCTACATTACTGTAACATTTTTATCACGAATATAACGCATTTAGCAGTATGTGGCAGAGAAATATTGAAAAAACCAATTACGAATGATGCATTTTATAAACGGCAGATGTTTTAAAATTCTAGACGATACATTCTAGTTTATTTTATCCTATTATTATATTCCGAAAACCAAATCGATCGAAGGTGCAACGGCTCCACAGAGAATGTTTTATTGCTTAATATTTCCAAATGCGATACACGTCTTACTGCTGACAGAAATTATCGGGAATTGAGACGCTCTAACAGACAATTTACTTTACATTTAACAGAAAAAAATATTTTTTTTTCTAAAATATAAATCAGATTTTTGAGACCTGCTGGAAATTTCAAAAGAGTTTATTTTCATAGGAGCGAGAAAAAAAAAAATTAATTTCAATCAAGACGAAAAATTATTCAAAATTAGAAAAATTTTCAGACGTTTATTACTTCAATACAGTTTTTATGACTTTTATAAATATTATTACAAGGAAAGTATATTTATTTAATAGCTCAAAAAAGAAATAAGACTATTTTAATCTTTAGCGTTTCTATTTGAAAGGGGGGAGAGTCAGATAAGAATGATGAATCAAAACTAATTCATATAACGAAAAATGCGGAGAAATTAAAAAGGAAATATTTTTTTTAATAAAAACAGTCCCTGAAGAGCAGGTTTTAGAAACGGAAAAGGGAAACTAAAAATTTGAAAATTTTAGATCGGAAACGTGCTTGAAATATCGACGAATTTATGAACGTTTCTTGACGCAATAAGTAGGGACTTGAATCTGAATTTCCTAAAATGAAAATTAATAAAGCAGAAGTAAGCCTATCCTAGAGAGATTTAAATCTTTTTTTTAAATTTTATTTCGCTTACTTAAAGTCATAATCACGAAATACGCACAACAAAAAAAATTATCAATGTTATAGGTACACTAGCTCACGTTGAGACCATTATAGCAAATAATCATAACCATACAATGACCGTATGTTGAAAAGTAACTGAATTGAACTACTGATAGTTATAAAATACTTTAGCACAATTTTCTTAATGTTGACATACAATTTATCAATGCATACCAGTAATTCCCAAAGTGACTCCCACGAAACATCAGGGATTCTCTAAGGGGGAATGTGGTACATAAATATTAATTTGGGAATGGATGGACAACGTTTGGAATTCACAATTTTTTAATACAAAATAAAACAATTGGGGCTCATTCTCATTTTTACGAAAAGTAAAATAAATAACAACAAAAAGATTGGCGGCCGATTTTTTGCTGTTCACAAACTTGAAGTTTTGTTTGCTTATTGTCAACATCTAAGTGGAAATTTAAGGAAGTAAAAATATTGATAAATTAAATACAAAATAAAAGTCGAAATGTATGTACCTCTATCGCTAAAAATGTTTACTCCGTATTTATACTGTTTACATCTAAAAACTAAAAATATTTACAACCGCAGTCTAAAAGGAACAACTATAAAAAAGTTTAATTAAATACCTAACAATGCTATATATATATATATATATATATATATATATATATATATATATATATATGTGTGTGTGTGTGTAAGGAAAATTCTCAGGGGTTTTCAAAACTTAAATCAAGGGCTAAAATTTCCGCGTCATTTTGCATTTCCCTTTTTAACCCCTCACCTAAATTGACCACTGGGGCTACAGTTTACGCCCTCAGAGAAGGGGCCTGACCAATTATAACTCTACATGGCCCTAGCGGACAATTTAGGAAATTTCCAAATAAAAAGGAGATGCACGCTGTCGGAGGCAGATATTTTCCCACAGATGTTGACCCAGGTGTTAAGGGTCTTGTACATAGAACTTCATGCTAGCTGACCCTTCAGTTTG
>CM063506.1:158250260-158267760 GCA_032207245.1 Pardosa pseudoannulata | reverse complement strand
GGTCATAATGCGTTCCTATTCTAAGCTTGAAAATCCGATCGATATGACAAAATTATAGATAAGATCCTACTTGAAAACTTGGGAGATTATTTATAAGATTAATATCTACTTCCATTAAAAAGGAAGAATCGTTTCATGAAAACACAAACTTTACAAACCATTTTTTGACTGTCCTCAAATAAGGACGCTGGGCGTTAATGGGTTAGAGCCGATTCTGAGTTTTCCATATTTACCTTGTATTTTACATTTCGTAGATCTCCAAATGCTTGTTCCGCAACCCCAAATTTTTATATTTGCTACGGATCCCTTCCGTAGCCACAGGGACCCATAGAGGTCCAGAGGAACTTGGGAACCGCTCGCCTAGAAGGTGCTAGGACTGTGGTTTTCTTCATTGGCCCTTGGTTGCTCTACGAACTGTATTTCCCCAATTTCCTTCCATTTAAAACTAGCATATAGCCCGTCATATGACGAGAACAGTTAAACTATGCTAACTCTAACTCATTAAATTTCTAATATGGATGCCCCTATCCATTCCAGGACTTTTGACCACCGCGGAATGTAATTGGTTCACAGATGTGGATCAGGGGAAAATCTTCTGAAGTTTGCCAAAGTTCAACAGCCATGTCAAATAGAGAAAGCGATGTCAAATAGAGAGGGTGACAGTGAAATCTCAAACAGCGAGCGAGCTAGATCAGTGATACAGCGATCAGCGATAGGGCTGTTTGAATGCCCCCAATAGTTCCATACCGTGTGGTTATGTATGAAAAACAAATACAAAAACGAACAATCTTCTTAATTTTCAAAGATAGATAACTTAAAAGCTAGATATTTATTAGTCCGTGAAACAGACTCCTAGATTTTTATGAAAATAATTTGCTTTTAAAGGCGGCAACAAAAAATAATCGATGATTCAATTTAAAATTATTAGGTAGTCACATAAGTATCTAATCTATTATTTAAGCCAAATATAAAAGAAAATTATTTGCGTCCTATATAAGTTCAGTGATAAAACGTATGAAAATAATGCAGACGATATTTAAATAATTTAAAATAAGAAATGATTCAATGAGATGGTTAAAGGAATGACGTCATAATGCTAGAAAAAATGTTATTTTCATCTACTTATAATGTGATAAAATGATGAATTGAATCGCCTTCTCTAGAACCCGGGGAAGATAGGGCTGTAAATAATGGAGGGAAGGGGTGGATTTCGAACGTTTTAAAGAGACACTATTTTTTGCTGTGATATGAAGCATATTTATACCCATTTACTTTAAAATTGTATCGCTAGTTTAGGAGAAGATAGACTTTACTCGCTTTGAATTTTTCTAACCCCAACTCATTAAGAATCCAATAGGGATGTCTCTATCCTTTCCAGTTCAAACCATTTCATAAATTCGAAGACAGTCGGACAGACAACTTAGGCTACTATTATATAGGGGATGAGAAAGGTCTCCTTCTAGGTCTTCTGTAGGTAGTAAGCTTACATCGAGGGAATGAAGGGTTAAATTTAAGGTAAACTTGGAAATTCTCACTTGGCTTGCTCGATCGATTAGGAGGGAAGTAAACCAAAGAGCTAGAGAGGCAATCTCTTGTTAGGAAAAGATGTGTCTTAACCTACTCTGTTAGCCGAACGATAGTCGAATGGCTATGGTGTTGGCCTTCGGAACCGGAGTTCGTGGGTTCGAATCCCAGTATGGCATGGATGTTCGTAGATTTTCGGAATCGGCTTTAACCCTTTAAAGGTCATCTACATAAATTCTTTGGAAATTATTGAAATTAGTTTATAAATATTATAAGTTTTATAAATGAAAAATGTTTTAATTTTTTTTTAATTCTTAGAGGGGATGGCCTTAGAGGATACCACAGGAGGGATTGAGGGGGGTCAACTGACAAAAACACCCCCTTGTACAGCGTGAACACAATACTTTTTAAAATTTTAATTATATTCTAAAAACAAAAAATAAGTGTTCTTAAAAAAGTATAATAAATAAAAAGTTCAACAATTTATAAGTGTTGTTTGAATAGATATTTTTGTTTGGAATCAAAAGTAAACAAAAACGAATTACTAACTTTCAAGTTACAACAAATATAAATACATATATTTCAGAAGAAAAATTAAGTTAAATGCAGTACTATCATCTATTGTAAGTTTTAAATATTAAAAACATAAAAAAAAAATCGACATGTATCTCCAAATATTAGAGAAAAAAATATTTAACAAGAGGTTTCGCTGTGAAACCTTTGTCCGGTAAAGGGCTAAGCTGTAGGTCCCGGTCTCATTAGCCCTCGTGTTGCAAAAAGTAGACCGTAGAGCTCTAAAAACCAAACAAAAACCTACTCTGCTACAGTGGACTTAAACTTAATTTTTCTCTTCTGTGATGCAAAAGTTCTCAAGATACTACGTACCAAGATTTTCCTAAACTGACATACCTTCTACAAATGATGCATATCGTGATAAAGCCCTGCTGATTCAACCCTTTTTGAAACTGTGGTAAAATTATAACCAAACTGCCTTCCCATCAGCAAATGAGACTTACTCATTCTGACCTGCATCGACCAAATTCCGAATATTAAAACTTGTCTCCGGCGAGCGACGAAACATTCCGCTCAGCTCCTGGTATGGGAAGAAGCGGGCTCCAAATTAGGGTCAGTCGGAACACGCTTCCAAATAAACGGGTTTTCGGGGAATCCTCTCTCTCCCTTATCCCGCCTAAAACCATTTGTTTGTTTGCGTTAGGGGGGGAAATGAAAAAAAAAAAATAATAATAAATGAAACGATACTTGGCGTCGCCAGAGCGGAAATCCCGTGCAGACTAATCCCCGGCTACCACAGAGGCCGATTTTCGAATCACAACAATGATTTTAGCGCTGTCCACTAACCCACTTTCGAAGCCTCAATGTTTGGGGACTCTTTTTCACTTTTCTCGTTTCATCTTCTTGCAACCACTGATGACCCTTGCATGAGGTTTAGAATATGACATCGCACCCTACAGAATCTCCTATATACGTGGATACTTAACAAATGATAACACGACCAGCCTCTAACTCAAAGTACGGCTGTTTCCCAGTTCGGGGGGCCCCCGGAACCGAGTTCGGTGGGGACGCTAAGCGTGGGAGATATCGCCAAATTCTAGAACCCTATTTTCTGGCAAACCTTGCTCTTCTTTTCGGACTCTTCCACCCCCCCCCCCTAAAAAGGGTGGGGGTGTTAATCGGCGCCTTTATTTTAGGGTATTGGGGGGAAATAACACGTGATTGGAATATCTGACCCTTATTGGTTCCTGTAACTAACAATACTCCAAGACCGCTGAATTTGGATTTTCTAGCGTCCATTTCAAGTCTTTGTCCATTTTGCCTGAGCTCTTGTGGTATTTTTTTTTTCGTTTTTTAAATTTAATACTGGAGCTCACACCAATACAATTGAGGGCTTGTGGAGCTCAATTAAGAGATCCCTTCGCACAGTTCGCAAGTGTGAAAATCAATTTGATTCGTACCTTTGTGAATTTATGTGGAGGAAAATGAAAGAAAATCAGCAAGATGCTTTTCAGGATTTTTTAAATAAGATCAAACGTATATATCCACCAACAACTCAGGATACTTTAATTAGGTTAGCACTTTATTTTATATTTTATGCTTAATTTTCGAAGAGTAACAAGTGATGTTATAATTCACATTTATATTTTTTTATTTACTGCTTTTTGAACTTTATTCAAAATTGTGTCGTAATTTAATACAAAATGAAGAAGAAATATTTTTAAACTATATAATTTTATAGTGTACTACATTGTTAAAAGTGATACGCTAAGTAATAAAAGTAATTTTATTACGACCCTCTACCGTTATTGTTACGGAAGATGAAGGGGAGCTTTATTTCACTTAGATAAGAAAAATTATTTTACTCCCTTACTATCTTCAGAATTTTAAGCTAAAAATTTATTATTTATTTAAAACATTTACTCCGTTCTTATATTTCCATTTTAAGCTAATAATTTCTAGTAGCAATTTGTACCGTACTTTATAACTTTTTAATCTTTTGATAGTTTTAAAATAATTTCATTAAATAGCAACCGTATTTTATAAATATAACTTAATATTTTATAAGCATAATTGCCTAAATATAACCAACTAATGCTTATATTTTGCTTAATTTGCACTTATTGCAAAAATTCTGCGCTGTTTGGTTTAATAAACAGTACAAAAGCGCCTTTAAATACATTAAAAACTCAAATTTAAATTTGTATTCATCTTAACAAAATTTCAAACCCCTTTTTTTGTTCAAAATATGCTTTGAAATCGGGTATAAACTTAATACACAAATTGTAAACATCACTTGGAGACAATTTGGCGATCACTTGTACAAGAATAGCGCCAAAAACATGGCGGCGGGGCCCCCGGAACTTGGAATTTACCCAAAATACTATGAATTTATCAGAATTTAACAGTTGGAATACATACAATACTTTTAATTTTAATATGTACTCATGCCTTTTCTACACTAAGGTACAGGCTCTACAGACTAAAGTACGCAGTCTAATTAGCCCTATTCTTGCCAAAAAACACTTTTCTCAGAACACGGAACAAACCAAATCAAATTTTGAAAATTCCAAATCGAAAATTCGTCGGAATATTTGTTGACAATTCTTAACAAATCGAATCATTTGCTCGGAGCAGTTTAAAGTTCCGAGGAAGCCCATGGATGAGTTTTGTTTTCTTTTTTAACTAAACTCTCAAGTCGAACGTTTCTTTAATTATAGATTCTCAGAAGAAGGCTGCAAACGGTGCAATTTAACGCGTTTCGAAACCAAGAAAATGAATCGCGGCATTGCCCAGGGAGCCAAAAGTTATTTAAAAGAGAAAGTTTCGAGAAGTTATATTAATTTGTAGAATTTCGTGTATTTTAATAGCATCCG
Source organism: Pardosa pseudoannulata (assembly GCA_032207245.1). NCBI lineage: Eukaryota > Metazoa > Arthropoda > Arachnida > Araneae > Lycosidae > Pardosa > Pardosa pseudoannulata. The sequence continues at coordinate 158,262,847 of CM063506.1, read as the reverse complement.
ATTGGTTGAAAAAAAATAAGAATTAAAAAAGTATTAAGCGGAAGGAACTGTAGTGCTTAATAGTTGAAGTTTCTTTCATTTTGTAGGTTTTCGATTTCGTACTTTGTATATTACTGCAGTCGAATGACTAGTTTTAAAAATGAATTGTTTATCCGTATTTTTAATAAGAGTATATACAGGGTTCATACTTATTTGGCAGAAAGAAAACCAGCATCCTGGGTAAACAAATTAAAGCCACCTACTGGCAAATCATAGGAGTCTAGATTTACTTACTGCTTTCAATATTCTTTTTATTCTATATCATTTTTGTTGAGCCGTAGTATCTGAAAGAAGTAAAGCCCATATTCGGAAGGTTACGAGTTCGAGGAGGCCAAAGATCCGCCATGTTCATTAACCCTTCTTTGCATTATGATGGGAATTTTCATCATAACATTTAGTGAACAAAAAATTGTACACAAAACAAGTATACTGTAAATTAGTTGTTGCTGACAATTTTTTTTCACCACTATTGAGTAATAAGGAACGTAGCTAAAAAAAAAAAAAAAAAAAAATCAAATGTATTGACACTTTCCTTTCTTTAATTACACAGTACAAATGGGCTTTCTCAACCTCTGTGTCAGGATTATTTACTTTCATTTAATGAAGGAGCACCTCAAATCATGCTCCTTAAGCTGCTTTAAAATCTACAACAGTAATTATTTGAAGGGAAAAAGTGATAAAAAAAATTAATTAGACATTCTCTATTTTTTGTTGTTGATCTTTATAGAGGTACAGTTAAATTACCCGTTCTTTTAATTCTCCATTAGTCTAATATTGTTTTATCGTACAAATCAGGAAATTATCGTACAGTTTTTCAGAATTATGTCACATAATTTTGAGATTATTTTTCATCGTACAACGTCCTAAGTTATCGTACATATACGATAATTATCGTATGGTTGGCAACACTGCCTTAGAGTAGCTTCAAGCTCACGTGCTCGGATATGTCCAAGCGGCATTAGTAATAACAACTACAATCATTTTTGTGCAATGCACTACTTAAACTTTCGGAATACAGTTATTGCATTTTTTAATTATATAGATTTATTTATATTGTAATATAAACCTGCATGATATAATACAGAAAAAAATCAAAGATTTATTCTATTAACAGAGATCATAATTCATAGTCAGGGTAAAAAAGAACCTACTGCCACGCCGTCATAGTAAAGCAGATTCAGTTATCACAATTCTGTATTGATTTTATTCTAAATAATTTTTCAGTAATGCACAGATGCAGCATAAGCAAAGCAAAACTTTCTGCTTAAACTCATTTCATTTTCAGATTTTGTTGTTTATGTATATTACAATGTAAACTGATAAAATAACAAAAAAAATTAAAGATTTATAGTATGAAGTTGGTAACCTGTAAATATTACATGAAAATAAAGAATGTAATAGCATCTAAATGAAAACGCTGTATCTGCAATACACAGATATTATAAAAAATAAATCGTAATACATTTTAAAAAGGTGTTGGAATTAATACCATTATGGAAATGTGGGATAATTATTATGAGCGAGGAAGAAAAAGACAGCAAAAGAAAAGTACTTTCATATAATTTAATTTTTTCTAAAACACTTTCAAGTAAAAAAACAGTTTTATAGGCTTAAAATGCGAGTATTTTTCCCCCAAGATCTTTGGAGAGATAAACAGGTGTGGTACACTTTTCCCTGAAAAGCAGTTTGAAGCGCTGCCGTCTATTATTTTGCTACACGAGAGCTAAATGACCCTGAAATGTTGGTCTGTTGGCTGGTATGGTGCTACGGACTACTGTTTTGCTACACAAATATCAACGAAACCGAGATCTACTGCTTAAAGCCGATTCTGTACATCCATACCAACAGGAGGATTCGAACCCACGAACTCTGAAACCTAAAATCAGCGTCCTATCTAGTGGGGCTTCGCACAGCGAGCCCTGAAAGGAAAAAACAATTGAAACCGCGTAAAGTGCAGAATGGACGATATGTGCCTCTATATGACTATCCGGGTACCCATAGATCATAAATCCATACCATCATCGCGCTGTACAATAAATTTATAATTTTAGCAACATAATTCTGACAAGTTTATTTGGTGTTGCTCTCATGATTTTTCTTCAAGTTCCACCAATTAACCAGTTTATTATTTCAAAGAGTTAAACAGATAAATTATTTTCACTAACTCCTTATACTTTAAACAGAAGTGATGTTTCTTTTCATCAAATGCTTATACAATTAAATGATGAGTAAACAGTAAAAAAGAAGGGCGGTAAAGCAACTAAACGAGGAAATCTACCATTAAAAGGGGTTAAAAGAAAATTGCTTTAAGTTTCACAATTTCATTGAGATGCAGTAATTTCAATCCTAATTTAATTAGCTGAACGTTTCAAAAGTTGGCGTTGTGTGCATTCGCTGACGAACCCAACCGCCGGCGAAATTTTCAGTTTCACAGGCAGTAATAACTGCAGCCGACACTTAAACTTAGCTGAAGTGTAAACAACTTGCATTTTTGCGCTTCTGCCGTTTCAACTTTTGCAACTCAACCCCCCCCCCCTCCCCATTCACTGATGAATAGTTATCCTGAAATTTCTCCCATTCAAAATATTTAAACCTCTTCGGCAACTCTTCATTAATAGGTTCGAAGCCAAGTTATTGGTGGGGGAGAGAACACTTAAAATTGCTAGAGCTCCCGGTTATTTTGCTTTGGTAGTTATTTATCTAATTTATTACGAAGAATGCAGTAGCCCCCTCCCCTCCTCCATCTGAAGTTTTCTCACATAAGCACGAGGAGGCCGGAAAAGTGTTTATCTGGCCGCCCGGTGGGATTTACAGGGAGCATTTTAAGTTACTCTGCGTCTCTTTTCATCTCGACGGAAATTAATTACGAGACAATCTTGACAGAAAAATGATTTTATCCGCTTATTCAATTGCCAAAGGCAAATGAGCAGACAAATTTCGAGCACTGATGGAAGAAAACACCGGGATGCTTAAAGGGGAATCATTCGAAAGAATTTGCCCTGTCTGTATACAGAAGATGTATTAATGTCAACCTAAAAGAATGCAAAAATTCGATCCTCCCCTAATAAATATTTAAATGAGTCAGCAGGGGGAGAAGTGAGTCCCCCCACATACACACGCTAACTTAGACTGGAGCTTTTATAATTCGTTATGAATCACTTTATAACTCAACGAAATCACCGGAGCCGTTTCGTTCGAATCTATTTAAGGGATTTAATTGAATGCACTTTTCTTACATCATTTAACCTTTTCTCGTATTTTCATTAGACGAAGAATTCATTATCTTGCGGATATTTTACGATTCAATTGTAAAGAAAGTCGGATACATATCTGTTTGGAGGGGGGAAATCACTTTTCGATTGCTTAATATTCGTTCAAGCATTAATAGAAAATTTCCATATTATCTTCGATGTAGCGAATGAACAGTTCTAGGCTTATGAGTTTTGCCAATAATATCCAATGACCAATTTATTGAAAATGTATGCAATGATGAATGAGTGTAAAATTTATCCTATTTTGGAAATTAAGGATAAAAATGTTTAATTATTTGTTTAGTTGAGAGAATGATGAGCCCGATTGATGGCCAAACGAAACGCTACTTACCAGGACTAGAATTTGAATAACACGGATAAAATGGTAGTTAATATTTGTTCGTAACAGGTTTTAAGACTTAGGTTTTGGCCTCTATAACACTCGCGAATATGAGAGTTGACTACAGCGTTACTATCCCATTACTCCAAGATCTTTCCGATACAGGGGTTAATTAAAGTAAGACCCACTGAAGAAGGCGAGATTAAACAGCTACAGGTATTCATAACTGAAAAACCGATTCTAAAAGACTAGGAAACTATTTAATTCTTAAAAATTCGGAGCTACAGACTCTGGTTCAGAACGGCACCCACCTACCTATTCGTCCATTCCTCAGATAATATTTGAGGCATTCATTTATGTAAAGGGTTTAGTTTTATATAATTCATTAAGGTTTGGTTTGGTTTAAAGAGGCTACGGTCTACAGTTTTCACACGAGGGCTAATGAGACCGGGACCTACAGCTTAAAGCCGTGTACTGCCTGTAACCATCCACCCACCCAAAGTCGGGTGTATGGTGTTGAATTGCTGGTTCGGTCTGACCGTCCGACAACAACGCGTTATGCAGGGGCCAGGTCAGCTTTCCGACCATAAAATTTAAAATAACCAAAAAAAATGTAGAAAATCTAGACTAATAAGTACAACTAATGCAGTTTACGAAAGTGCGGGGAATACTCCGCAGGAGTCCTGCCCAGGTTCAAAGTCCGGTTGACCCGGTGTACTACATGGAACTTTCTGACATGACAGCAGGTGTTTGCGAGGGAAGCAATATCTGCACAGGGCAGTTGGGATGGCCCTTCGTGAAGGGGTAATTTGACCCTTGCGGTGTGGTATTGGGTTAAAATCATGGTCGCACGATGGCGCCTTGATTAGCGGTGAGCCAGTCAACCAGGCTCCTGGCCTTCCTTATCAGTACCGAGTTTCTGATTAGGCTCTCTGACCAGAGTTCCTTGGATCTGTCAGAGGGTTTCTTAAGATGCAAGTCGTGTGTCAGAGGGCAGTCGTGCAGCTAAGCCGATTCCGAACAGCTACAAACATTCCCGCCCGTAGCGGGATTTGAACCCGCGAACTCCTGTTCCGAAGAGCAGTGCTCTAGCATTCGGCTATCGTTCGACAAGGTTTAGTATGGAACGCTACCGTTTACTGTTTTGACGAAGACTAACATGATCACTGCTTAACGCCTGTTCCGAACAATTGCGGACACCCATGCCAGTAGGGAGATTCAAACCCACGAAAACAGTTTCTGAAGAGCAGCGTCCTAACCATTCGTCCGCCGTTCGGCCCGCATACTGTTGAACTAAGTATATAAATGCATTTTAGTTATTTTTTAGTACATTTATAAATGGAAGACAATCTAATATCAATTTTGCGCCTCCCCCATCGATGCTGCGCCTGGCGAGAGAATCTTTCCCCCCCTGCCTTAGCTACTAAGCCTCTATCCGTCCGGTAGACACACATTAGGTGTTAAATTTCAACATTGAACCTATATAAATTGCGTTCTATCTACCCAAACAAACAGTAATACAATTTTAAGCATACATAAAATATCCATACAAAGGAAAAAAATAGAAATTCCCTTACCTACAAAATAACTTTTGAAATATATAAGTTAGAAACTCGAGTTTGTTATTAAATATTAGCTAATAATCATTTTTATTTTGTATACTAAAATTATATTGATAAAAACAATATATTTCACTTTACAGCATAATAATTTTTTTATTTTCAATTTCTTTAATTTTTAATTTATACATTAAAATATAACATACCTTTGCAGCTTTAGTTTACAGACAAAAACACATTTTTACTTCAATTTAATATACAAATTTAGCTCTAATACATATATTTCAAATTTTATCTCGCGAGTAAGAAAATTTCCCTTTTTACTTCATCTACTTTAAATTTCCAGCGTTATTTAAAAAATAAATAAAAACTACTTCAACAGCCAAATTAAAGGGTTTTAAAAGTGAAATTGTCATTAAACAACTTCTAAAAAATTCATTTTTAAAGATGGTAAAGTAAGGTTTGGCGTGCTACGGTCTACTTTTTGTAACACGAGGGTTAATGAGACCGGGACCTACAGCTTAAAGCCGATTCCATGCCACTGTGGGAACCCACGTGTGTTCGAACCCACGAACTCCTGTTCTGAAGGTCAGCACCCTAACCAATCGCCCATCGTTCGGCTCATGTTTAAAGAAGAAAAACATTTTTATCCTTGAGGTCTCATAGCACATTAGAAAACAGAAATTAAAATGTAATAAAAAGCTTATTTTAAAACCCTTCAACAAGTTCCTCCTGTGCAGATGCTTCGTTTGAAAAGCGCAACAATTTAAATTATTCTTAGAACACAAGAATTACTTTTGATAATCAAACAAAGATAATCAGATTCGTAAAAATAGGAAGGGGGAGTGATTCTAATAGCAACGTTTTGCAAATTAGCTCCGTGCTTTGGGGGGAAATTGGGAATCGATAAGTCGATTCACGAATCAGTCTGTTTAGAGAATCTACTCCTTGGATATACGTAGGTCGAAATTCTTGCCTTTGGCGATTTTAAACTCTAAATTCTATTAACATATCTGTAATTACGAGTAGGTTTCAGAACTAAACTTAGGATTACAAATGTATGTTTAACTACGTTATAAACATTGTAACGCCGAAAACCCAATCTCTAGTGACGCAGAAATGCCGAAAATGGGGATAAAATGATACTTACGCAAACAACATTGCATTCTAATTTGAAAGTAAAGCTTCGAATCTCGACTGAGGTGTATGTTTATAAACTTTAATCCTTTGACTGTCTATATATGTATATCTAGTTCTTTATTCGCTTGTATATCATATGTGATACTCAATTAACTGCATTTTATATAACTTTTATATATTTAATATTTTATATCATTGTATATCGCATGTGATATGCAAGCATTAGATGTGTATATCATTTGTGATATACAGGACAGACAAAGAGTTAATATAAGCCTACTGATAATTTATATAAACCTATTGGAAGTTTTATGCCCACGACCCGTGTTTTCAACATGATGTGGCAGCTGATCTCAAGAGAACCAGAGAGGATCGGTCATTCTCAGGACCCGTGGGAATTTATTCCCCTGAAAAAGCAGGAGTTCCAGACCCAGAGGGATCTCAGATTTTTATATCCCTGTATACATCTGTGTGGAATGCCGGCTATCATTGAAGAGTCCGCTCCGCTGACCACTCCCTCGCTCTCAGCCCTTTTTCTCCCCCCCCACTCTTTTTGCGAGAGGACAAGAAGGCAGTTGGTTGTTGGGGGCTGAAGGGTAGAGAAGGTTGTTTCTCTCTCCCAAATGATGTTGTTTTTATCGTGTATATTTTGTATATAGTCAAGATAATAATGTCTATGATTTTAAGCGATTGTTTATACTAAGCCTCCACAAACACAGAGGTGTATGTATGTTGCGACGTTACAATGAGAATCGATCCTCCCATCCTACTTTCTTTCATCAGGAATGAGTTTGTTTAAAGCAGTTGTAACCACATTTTTATTCACATAGTCTTACACACTCTCATAGTCATAGACTCACATAGTCATACAGTCTAGGGACACACCTCCTTTAGGTGTGTAGAGGGTTTCATGCATCCGGGGTGCCTGATTGTTCTCTTTTTGGCGTTCTTCCTAGTAGTCACGAGCTTACCTCTGTAGTTTTTGCTCCTTACCGGGCTGGACAACAATAAAATCGAGCCATGACGTAGGTAGGCAGAGGCATGGTAGCCGTTATGGGTCGCTGTTGTGATGACTGGTTTTCAATCATTACTGATGTGTGTCTTCAGGCCCCTCCACACGATGGTCCATTGCAAGCCATTACCACCGTCTGGAGGGGGTACTGTTTATCGAGGTGGACGATGGTACACTATAAAATGAACTTGGGGGAGGATGGCTTCGGAAGCGGTTTTTCTCTAAAGATCAAAGGCAGCCAGATGCGCTACTTAAGTGGGAAATAGACCTAACGGACGAATCCATGTGATCGGCTCATTGAGTGACCCAGTGTGTGGAAGCAACCCGTAAACCATCGTCTAAGGTCACCATCAGGAAGCGGTGAACAGTTGGCCATAGTGTGGACATTACGTAAGATTTTGAGCCCACGACCAGTGTCTTCAACATGAGAATCGTTTGCTACTTACCGTGCTGGACCACGGTAAAATCGGACCATGACGGACCTCTCGCAGGTCAGCTGCGGATTGGTAGTCGTTATGGGTCTCTGTTGCGATGACTGGTCTTTACTGGTTGCTGCTGTATGTATTTGGATGGGTCAGCGTAAAAAAAAACACACTTATATAGTCTTATTGAGAGTGTTGGCTAATTTTTCGATATATCGTCGATTATCGGTTTTTCTCAGTTATAGAGGTAACGGTATTTGCCATTCTATTCTGTCGATATATCGCGAATATTCAAAAGACCGTTCATGGTAGATAATGGTACAGTATATATGATACTGAGGTTTGTTTGGAGGGGACTACTTTTATTGCAACAAGAGGTCTAATGAGAACGGGACCTACTGCGTATAGCCAATTCTGAACGGTTACGAACATCTATGCAACAGTGGGATTCGAAGCCACGAACTCCGGTACCGAAAATCAACGTCCCAATCATTTGCTATCGTCTGGCTATGATTGTCAGGAAAAATGACACAAGAAGAGAGATAGAATTGAAAAATTTAAGTATTTACAAATGGTCGTGTTGTAAGTTTAAAAAAAAAGTGAAAACCTGGAATTTAACAATTTTGATGATAGTCTCAAAAGCGGTCATCTAACCGCTGTTGTAGGTGTTATGATAAGAATCCCTTTTCTTTGTAACCTTAAAATTCAAATCAGGAGTTCTAATCGGAAAAACTTAGCTGAATACATAATTTGACTAAGAAATGGTGAAATCAACAGGTAGGAAGCGTTCAAAGACTCCTGTCGTAACAAAGAGCAGAAGTAGAGAAGAGAACCAGTAACAGTACTTGAATTATCTGTGTCGAGAATACAAATATCAAAATTTATTTTAAACTTTCTACCTTCTTGCGTACGCAGAACACGCGTAAGATTATATATTTGCATTTGTGGACAATGCAGTCCATACATAACTTTTAACGTAATACATCCCCGTCAATTATGGATTCACTCAGAAAAACAAAAATAAACAGGAAAGTAATGCAGAGAGGGAAATAAGTTAAACAGGAATAGTAGTGGACACTTTTCATACACAATGCCAATATCCGCAACTGTAACCTTCCAGCTGGATTTTTCTCACTGGGTCAGACTCGCTTTTCTATTTATGCCATTTCATATCGAATGGCCGCAGATCCCGCGGAGAAGTTTTGAAAAGCATTTGCAACAGCTGGACGCTTTCCAGGACAATGATTAACAGAAAAAAAAAGGTCTCTGATGAAGTTTTCCTGTAAGGAAACAGCGACGTATTCGCGATTTTTATTCGATTTAATGCATGTGTGCCACGAATGTGTTTTGAAGATAGTGGTGAATAAATGGGCTTTCACGTATTTGACAGCCGGTGGAAGGGCAACATATGTTAAGAACAAAAAGGTAACAAGTGGATCGTAAATTTGTTAAAATTTACATCTACAACAAGATGCTAAGCTAAAATGATTCCTCTTGTGGAGAAAAGAGGACCAAAGTGATTTTTAAAGACACTTCTTAAAACTTCGATTATATATTCGCTGACCATTTAAAATATCCGTCTACTTTAAAAACGTTATTTTTTGCCAAAAATCATAATTTTTTTAAAATTTATTGTAAAATTTCAACTTTTAGGCTTCTAAATCTGTTTTTGTTTTGTCTTTACGGCATTTTAAAGAAAAGTGACAGCTATTTAAACATCAGTGACTGCTGTCAAAACAAAACGGAAGTAGCGACTTCGGAACCGGAAGTTGTGAATTTAAAACCTTTTAAAAAAGCATTTTTTAGACAAAATTTTTTTAAATTTTCAGGAAGATTAGTTTAAACATTTTTCTAGTATTTTTTAACAATTAGCAACGTGGGAATTAGAAAGTTTTAATGCAAGAAATTGTGGGGAATTTTAAACATGTATTTTAATTTTTTAATAGTTAAAGTTACTTTCAAAAACTTCAAATGTGTTTTTCTTGTATGGTATTTTTAATAAAATGTTGAAACTTGAAATGTGATTTCTCAAAAAGTTCTTCAAATATATTGTTGAAAATTATTATGAATGCTTTTGACAGTATTTACTAGTGAATGACCTAAAAGTTTTAAATTTGGATAATTTTTAATGATCTTACACTCATAGTTAGATATAAAGGTAATGAAAATTGGATAAAAATTCAATGTGTGTGATTTTGAAGGACCCAAATTTTTACCAAATGTAAATTAAGCAAAGATTTTAGGTGAATGACTAGTCCAGTGTATAAGAAATGTGTTGCATCACAAAATATTGAAATAACGTTTTGAAAAATTAGACCTTTTGAAAAAACCCGATTTTTTTACTAATTTTCTTTATTTATTAGAAATTTTATAAAAACTTCTCCAGGAATAAATCTTTAAAGTACAATTCTCTATGATAATATAAAAAATAAATCTAAAAATGTAAAAATATGAACTAGTTTCTACGTTTAAAAAAAAAAAATTCTCCTAACGTAGACGGATACCTTAACGTTTTTCTAAGTAACATAAACAGCAGTTTCAAATTATAAACACTTCAATAATTTTTAAGTTAACTATAGGAGAGAATCCAAATAACTGCTGGTAACAAGAGAAGCAGCAAAACATTACCCAAAATGCGTGCTAAAACAATTATTACGCATTTTGACACAGAAATAAATGTTAGTCCTCGAGCAGCGAAACGGTTGACTACAGCTTCAAACCAACCCCAAATAACAGCTCTAAGCCGGATAAAGGTCGAAGAGGTTGGATGGTGTATATCGAGTAGAGAACTGTTCTTCGGTTCTAGTTCATGGGTTCGAACACCAATGTTAATATGGGTGTGTACAGTAGTTCTAAATCAGCGTAAAGCTGTAGGGTTGAGTGTAAGAGCGTAATACCAGTCTTGTAAAATGTGGAGAGGTCAATAACTGACTGTACCAAAAATCAAAATCAAATCTAATAGATTCGAAGTGCTTAGTCAAAAATTTAATTTGACATTGTGATTTTTATCGAGTCCAGTACTATTAAAGACTGTTTTACAAAATACAGTGTGTCTACCATTTTAAAATGAATATCTCGTGGGTATTGGTTTAATCAGAACAGTACACCTCGGCATCAGACAGGCGGTGTTTGACACCATTAACACATACATACACACACACACATATATATATATATATATATATATATATATATATATATATATATATGCATATATATATACATATATATATATGCATATATATATATATATATATATATATATATAATGAGGTACTTTTGTCTCATCTCGAAGTAGAGTTCCATAGTAGAGTATTGCCGCCCTGCAGTCGTGGAACCTTGCGACGAGAATGACAACGAAATAATGACACTGGAAAAATCAAACTATCGCAGTTTATTCAAATTGCCAACTCAACAGTCGAACGAACTTTGCCGAAATACTACCGAAAACTTTTTTCAAATACCATACATCTCTTTTTATAGTTTTAGGTGCCAGCCAATTAGCGATCCCTACACGACACGTGGATGACGTAACTAACACGTCAGACCTCATCTCTATTTTTAGCTATGAAAGCGGAAATATTCTACTAGGGAACATTCCAGAACATTTGCTAGGGTTGCTTGAAAAGAATTACCGGAAACACAGAATCTGAACCGAAAGTGATAAAAATATTATTACACACACACATATATATATATATATATATATATATATATATATATATGTGTGTGTGTGTGTGTGTGTGTGTGTGTGTGTGTGTGTGTGTTTAATCTGCCGGTCATACAAAATTATGAAAGTTTAGTCCCTATTGATTTTAAATGCCTGGGATTCCTGGTCAAGGAGAAGACTAATAATATTAATACAGAAGATGCAGTCGGGACATTCCATAAAAAGAAAACTCCGAATCCGTAGTGGAATTTAAACTTTTATTTAAGATCTAAGAAGACGATATGTTTCTCTGGCAAAAGTAGAGAATGGAATGAAACAGGAAAGCATTTGTTGGGCCCCACAGCGAGATGATGCACAGAATATCCCGAGGAGCCGGCTACTTAGTCAGCGAATTTATTTGTAAAAAGGAACTTAGATTAAAGGGAAAAGTGAGACATTCGCCGGGAAGAGCTGGAAATTGTGGCGACAGGACAGAAAATTTGCTATTTTTTCAGAGTTAGCATTGGGAAAGAGGTTCAACTAATGTAAGTCGGGAACACTCCTTTCAATTTTGAGATTTTGTGGCAGGGAAAATAGATATCAAAGAATAAGAAGCGAAAAAAAGAGAATTTTTAAGATATATATTAAGTGTAATAATTTTTATATAACCTCGATTTCGAGGTCCATGAGTTCGAATGTCACTGTAGGCATGGATGTTTATAGTTATTCTAAATCGGCTTTCAGCTGTCGATTCGATCCCACTCTAATGAGTTCTCATGTGGCGAATAACTAGCGCTATTAGTAAAAGTCAAAATCAAACGTAACAGATTAAGTGCTTGTACACAAAAATTTAATTCTACTTTAATTTGATTTTGTTCGAATATAGTACTACAAAAAAAGCTCCTTTATGAAATACAGGGTATCTTTTAATTAATGTTCAACTTTATAATGAACACCGGCGAATATTGGTTCATGTTCACCACTGCATCGAACAGACGGTATTTGACACCCCTGATTCTAAAACGCCCGAGGACTTTCTATTTGCTCTGCTAAGAATGTCGATGTATAGCATAATTGGCATTAATTATCGGGAATTTTGGAATTAAATTTTACATTTCTTCGCATGAGCATGCTCATTGTCGTAGTTGCGTTTTCTAGCACATAGAGACAGTCAG
>CM063506.1:158207760-158245260 GCA_032207245.1 Pardosa pseudoannulata | reverse complement strand
ATGAAGAGGCACTTTTGCCCACCGTTGTAATGTACCATCCATTCAAAATTTCATTTTATACGAACTTTCTTCCCTTAGAAATAAAATCCCCCCATAAAGAAAATACCGAGTTGAGAGCGAAAGAAACCTATTTACTGTTTCATGGGCTCATAAATATTATGTTTTTTACGTCATCAGTTTGTCCGTGGCCCATGCATTACCAGACTGACCCTCGGGACTCATTCCCTGTCTGATATACTGCAGCTCATAAACATCGTAATACCTCCGTCTGACCAATGAAATGGACAAAAAAAAAAAAAAAAAAAAAAGAGCAAAGCCGAATATTCCCTTTTACCTCTGATGCGATTGGTATGATCACTATAATCTAGGACGAGTAAATTGTATATTTATAAGTAGGCCGCATAAATTGGTATATATATATGATTTTTGTGAAAGTGGTGTTTTCGTATGGTTTTATACATTTATTGCATAATACAGAAAAAAAACATAAATCATCTATTTATTATTTAAATTAGAAAGTTGAACATAAAATTTTTCGTTCGAGTAAGGAAAAGTTTTATTGTTGTTGATGATACATCTAAATGAAAAAAAGTTTAGCATCGCTAATTTAAAACTAATAAAACGTTCTTCACTGGAACTACCAACATGTGCCACGTGTGGGCATTATTCAAAACTTTGAGTGAGACTGGCCATTCAACCCCATTACATTGACTTGTGCAAGCCGTAGTTTGCCTACTCCTGATCTAAAGAGTAAATTGCTTCTATGAAAGCTGGGAAACAAAACTAATTTTGTTCAGATACTCAAGCGAAATCGTAAAATGTTTATCCCAAGTTAACATTCTAATGATTATTCAGTAACATTTGGTCACGATTATTTTACTGACCTAACATAGGAAACATTTGTTTCTCAGAGAACACTTACACTTAACCAGCATTTAAAATGAAAACTTTGTGCATTAAAGATAAAAATTCAAATGTCAATTATGCAATTTCAAACTGATGAGACATCAAGCTCATTTATCTATTCTTTCCAACTGTGAATTTCATAATCCAATTAATTTTGAACAAAATTAAAAAACAAAAACAAAAAAAATGGTATGCATCGTAAATTATCGGTTTTCCAAGAGAAAAATTGTAATTGTAACGTTTATATGTTCGAATCTTTTCGCGATAATTTGAAAACTGACTTTACAACTGTTAGGTTATCAAAACATCTTTTATATGGGTAACAAAAACTGAACTGTGGAATCTAGTAATGCGCGATTTTGACAGAATAAGAACCTTTCAGAACTGATAACGTGTAAAAAGCAATGCGAAAAATCATTCTTACAATGGACAATGGGGTCGAATACTAGCTCGACCTGTATATCACGTTCAATTTAATCGAATCAAATACTTGCTCACCATTACCCCTACACGACAGTAAGTGATTAAACATTCGATTCTGATTCGACCAAGTATTTGATCCGATAGTTTGTAATAGACTATTGCAAACAGATTAAATTACTAAATAATAAATATAATACGTGATAAGTAAATAATAAAAATTAATAAGTAAATAATTAAGTGATAGTAATTAAGAGATAAAACTTCCGATTTTAATTCGAGTAATTATTCGATCTGAAAGTCTGTAATAGACTATTATAGACAGATTAAATATTGCTCAAAGAATGCACCATATTTCAATGTAAAGAAGCAATCTTTTCTAGATATCTTTACTCTATAATTTTAAATCATAGACGTCATTAGCGACCGTAATAAACCGTGGATGACTTGAAGAATCGTATTAAAGTCTGACACGAGGACTACACGTCTTTGCCCGCAATAATCAGTTCCAATTCCTGCAGTGCGGGTTTACCGAAACTAATTCTATGCTTTCTATAGAAGATTAATCCTTATTCTATACTTCTGAATCACAGACGACATCAGCGACCGTCATCAGCGGTTAATGACTTGAAATCGCGTTCAAGTCTGAGCCGAAGACTGCGTATCTTTGCCCGCTACCATCAACATTTTCTTTGCGTCGCGCGGGCCTTCCCCTAAAAAGGATTTCGGCGAGCATTAACACTACCTTATGATTAGTGGAATCCTTACTGCTCGTCAGAATCACAGCACAACAGATTCATCCTCGCCTCTGATCTCTTCCCAAAAGAGTCTGCCAGCAACGTCCTTGGCTTAACTCGTCAAGGGCTGCTGAGACAAATTGCCTAGAGCAGTGAAAGTGTTCCGACGCGCCATCGGCCATGCCGAACGATCGCTGAATTAATTCCCTTCCAGCAAAGAGGAGAAAGAATGATTGTTTTAGAACGGTAGTTGTGTAAAAATACGGAAAAAAGCACAAGACCCATTATGTCCGTGTGAGTTATCAAATATATAACTCTTTTTAGTCTAATGAAAACAAGGAAGCAAACAAAATGAAAAGTTTTTCAGGGACAGGCTTCAACTCTTTTGTTAAAGTAAAATTATTAAAACCTGCAAATGCTAACTACCACCATTTTTAAGGTGGAATATCTGATGTAAGTCTGCCGACAACCTTGTAAGAGAAGATTAATCTTGTACCATCCTCGTGGTAAGAGGGGGGATTTTTGAAAGTTTAGGAAAGAGGGATGTTTATTTCACATATATAATTCTGCACACAACTATAAAAAAATTGGTATGCATAGTAAATTATCGGTTTTTCAAGAGAAAAATTGTAACTGTAACGTTTATATGTTCTAATCTTTTAGTGATAATTTGAAAACTGACTTTACAATTGTTAGGCTATCAAAACATCTTTTACATGGGTAACAAAAACTGAACTGTGGAATCTAGTAATGCACGATTTTGACAGAATAAGAACCTTTCAGAACTGATAACGAGTAAAAAGCCTTGCGAAAAATCATTCCTACAATGGACAATGGGGTCGAATACTAGCTCGACCTGTATATCACGTTCAATTTAATCGAATCAAATACTTGCTCTCCATTACTTCTAGATAACAGCAAGTGATAAAACATTCTATTCTGATTCGAGCAAGTATTCGATCTGACAGTTTGTAATAAACTATTACAAACAGATTAAATTACTAAATTATAAATATAAGTGATAAATAAAAATAATAAAAATTAATAAATAATTGATAAGAATTAAGAGATAAAAATTTCGATTTTAATTCCAGTAATTATTCTATATGAAAGTCTGTAATAGGCTATTATAGACAATCAGGTTAAATACTACTAAGAATGTACCAGAATGTAAAGAAGCAATCTTTTCTAGATATCTTTATTCTATACTTTTGAATCATAGACGTCATTACCGACCGTAATAGAACGTGGATGACGTGAAGAATCGTATTAAAATTTGACACGAGGACTACATGTCTTTGCCGTTTTAAATCTTTAAGGTTCAAAGACGTCTTTGCGATGAAACAAAGAGCACCCTTTCAAAACTGAAGATAAATAATATAATTTTAAAAAAGGGCCCGATTTGTTTAAACGTGTTGATTATGTTATTCATCACAGAGATAGACAGTTGAGCATATTGTTCAATATTAAAGGATACACGCCGAAAGAAAACAGAATAGCGCAAGTTCCAGATGCACCTTGATGTCCTCTTCGATATATAGTATTGTTATATTAGTGTAGCACGCAGTTTTGAAACAGTGATAAGAGTTATAAAAAAAATTTCCGAGTCTATAAAAAAAGAGGGAAATTTTGGATGATACTTAGGTGGATCCTAGAAAAGTATCAAGAATCCCAAGTTTAGAATCTTATGCGTACAACTTAATGCGGACGGAGGGGGTAGACAGAAAAAAATGAAGATCTCATAGGAATATATTTAACTATATTAACAGATTTAACATAAAAGGCTAAATTACAGGGAGACATTAATTGGGCAATAACGGAGAAAATGAATCACGCCATATTCGTAAAACTATTCACTTTGTGTCTTTAAATCAATGGTTTATTTTAATTTATTTTGTTCATATGCTTTTTGAAACCGCAAACGGGTCATCTTTTGGTTGAGCCTTTTGTAGGAAATTAATAGCCCACTAGTACTGTACTAGATGGCGCTACTGAGAATATTTGTAACTCCGCTTGGACGGAGAGATCGAATGTAAGCTTCGAAGCGAAAGGATGGGCGATAAGCTCTTCCCATGTACCAAAGCATGTAAATAGCGCGTGTAAATAAAAGCAGCAAAAACTAACCTGTTGGCTGTTCATCGTGTAATTAAGTTGTAAGCAACTTCGAGACCCAGACGAAAACACCACTGAACCATCGGATCGAAAGAATATGCACACCTTTTAGTATCTTTTTCCACCAAAGGTGACAAAGGGTGACAATAGAATTTAAACTTGTTATTTCAATTCGTTTGGTTGGGGTTACAATCACCGTGTTTAATACTTGTCAACTCGTCTTTCACAGAAAATGTGCATTTTCCAGCGTTTTCTTTGTGAACACTCGATAAAAATGGTAAAGCAAACTAAAAAGGAATCCTGAGTTTCCTAAAAAAATCAAAAGAAAGAAGGGATTTCAGCTAGACTCAGATTTGGTTCTGTTATGGAGCACTACGATATACTTTTTGCAACACGAGGGCTAATGAGACCGGGACCTACCGCTTAAAGCCGATTCCAAACGGCTACGAACATCCATGCCATAGTCAGATTCGAACCCACGAACTCCGGTTCCGAAGGACAGCACCCTAACCATTCGGCCATCGTTCGGTGCTAGACTCATAGAAAATGAGATGACCTTCGTACCATCAATGGACTAGAGAGGATGAAGACACAAAAAGAAAAGAAAACGATCGGAAATATCTCATACACGGTCCGATTTCATACAGTTACAAGAGCTTAAAAAATGGGGGTATTCTTTTAGGAATTGTTATTAAAAAAATTTAGCAGAAAACGGTAGAAAAGAT
The DNA here is from genome assembly GCA_032207245.1 of Pardosa pseudoannulata. Lineage (NCBI taxonomy): Eukaryota > Metazoa > Arthropoda > Arachnida > Araneae > Lycosidae > Pardosa > Pardosa pseudoannulata. The sequence continues at coordinate 158,240,360 of CM063506.1, read as the reverse complement.
TGCATAAAAAGAGAGCTTCCTTTAAAAAGAAACTTAAAATAGCTGTGAAACATTGATATAAGTGAATACGTTAAGCTTTATGGGAGTTTCGCCGGGGAACGAGAAATACAATGTATAACATAACGTTGATTATAAATAACTCTCCACTGTCTACATTCCTTTTAGAACCCGAGGGATTCGGAGAACAGAAAGGATTAGAACCCCTAATAAGACATTACCAAAAGAGGAAGAAGGACGAAATAGTCCTTGGGAGGATCCCGGAAACTCCAATGCCGGCAATCGAACGGCGGATGTTCCCAAGACCCCAATTCTCCGCATCCCCCCTTTTTATTTGGTTTTAGCTCCGCACTCCCAAACAAACGGGAATCGGGAAATCCCACACAATTACGGCGCGCTATCATCATTACGCACCTCCAAACTGCAGGAGGAAAAAGCACACAAAAGACCCAAAATAAAAACACAAAAAATAAATAACCGAATACCTCTCTCTTGCCGAAGACCGCAAACAAACAAAAATAATCCTCACCTCGACCTTTGCGCTCTGACCCGCACCGACGGGTTTCGGGAGGCGTGCTGTGCAGTTGGGGATGGGTTGCCACTGCAAGGAGACAATTACCGGGCGGAAAGGGATAAACGGCCAAATGTGGCACACATTTCACGAAAGTATGGGTACAGATTAAACGCAGATCCACGGTCCATCCCAAATGAAGTTCGTTTTCGGAGTTTCCAAGGACATATTTATAGGTGGACCCAGGGAGTCTGGACCCTCCTCCGTAGTAGATTTTTTACAATTTATTAAAAACAGTGAAAAGAGTTAAAAAGGAGGAGTAAAATGTTTCGTCGCCATAAATGTGGTCACAAGAAGTTGACAAAATTACAGTATTTAAGGTGCACACAGGCGTGACTATAAATGTTGATGAACGCTCGAACAAGCTGGTTAGGTTTGGTTTGGAGCGCTACGGTCCACTGTTGTGGTTGCGAGGGAAAATACGATCGGGACCTACTGCTTAAAGCCAAATTGAAAAGGCTATGAACATCTATGGACATCTATTCGAACACCGAAGGACAGCGCTCTATCATTCGGTTAGAAGAACTATATTACTACCATAAAACGGTAGATTTTTACTGGTTATCACCAACTGTCTTCAATTTTTGTAGTCATATAAGATATGGAGTTTCGTAAAAAGAAAATAAAAGGATACGTCATGATTCCTTCCTCAATATATATTTTATTTTTATTATTTTATAAAATAATAAAGTAATAAATTAATAAAGTTCCCTTATTTGGTGTACGATCACCGATTGGTTAGGGTGCTGTAATTTGGTAACAGAGTTCGTGGGTTAAAAATCCCACAGTGGGATGGAGTTTCGTAGCCGTTCGGAATCGGCTTTAAGCTGTAGGTCCCGGTCTCATTAGCCCTCGTGTTGAAAAAAGTAGACCGTAGGACTCTAAACCAAACCAAACCCTTAATTGCCAGATAAATTTAAACGTGTTAAAAAAAAACTAAAATAACGACACACTGTGGTTGTAAATATATTTTTAAGAGAACACTGAAATTACGTTCAGCGTTGCTAATCCGTCTTTGACAAATTAGGCATGCGAACAAACCTTTGGATATATTTATATGACGCATGTATCTAGAAATGCATGTACTTCGTGTGTGTGACATGACTATTTTTGTACGAGATTGAAAGTTCACTGTAATTTTGGATTAAGATTCTCGACCTCCCCGTAACAATACTTCTTGGGAAGACATCAGAATACCACCAGTGTCATATATTCGAATAAAACTGGTACTAATGGTTTGCATTAACGGGTTGAAAATTAGCGATAGCTTAGTCGGCAAAGGCATCGATCTCATAACCGAGGGGTCGCGAGTTCGATGTTCAAGCAGGTCAAAGATCCACCGTGTTGTTTAATAGCGACTGCGGCACGTAAAATAGATTTGCTGTCGTAATGTCATGGAATTCCCCAAACGATACCTCTGGAGGAGAAGGTCTTCCGCTGGATCCCGGCTTCTAAATTGAGATGACCCACTTGGTTTTGTTGTCTTTCCTTACCGCTAAATTATATGTTAAACATATTATGGTTTGGTTTGGTTTTGGTTCACTACGGTCTACATTTTGGCGACACGAGGGTTAATAAGATCGGGACCTACTGCTTAAAGCAGATTCCGAACGGCTACGAATGTTTATGCCACAGTGGGATTCGAGCCCACGAACTCCGGTACCGAAGATCAGTACTCTAACCATTCGGCCATCGTTCGGCAAAGCATATTAAGAAGTCAACACACGAGGAGCATACTGTAGGATTCTAAACCAACCAACCACTGAACGAACAACCAGGCCAAAAGCGGGATTCGAATCCAAAGAGCAGCACCCGCACAGCCATCGTTCGGCAACACGGTGATAGGGAAACCAGTTGAGAGTACGAAAGAAGTTATAGTAATGCACGCTTTATTCTATTGGCAGGGTAAAAAAGAAACATCCACGTTCACGACATCAAAGTAATGCAGATTTAGTTATTAAAATTCTGTAGTGGTTTTATCTTCTAAATAGAAATCTCTTCTAAAATAGGAATTAAATATGATAGAAATAATTGTCTTTTAGAAATTCTACAGGACAAATCTAAACGGGAGACAGTGGCTGCTTTTCATCTCTACCGGGCATGATTGCTTTGCTGTCCACCTATATCGACTTAGCATTCTCCCCGAGGCTACCTGACCATTGTGGGATAGCAAAAATGGCCAATGGACAAATAACACCTACACACCTGTGGAGCTTTCCGTGGAGAAACAGAATTATGAAAGTATTGAGAAACGAGAGGACTTACGGGGCGACAACCTTTGCTTATTTGAAATGTTTCGAACTGTCTGAACTACTTTTTACCTCTATAACGTTATCTTGGATCTGTTTATGATTATATTGTTCATTTTTCTTGCTTTTATTTATTTTAATGGTCCAAGCCCTTAGAAACACAAATAATTTAAAAAAAAGGGGGGGGTAATGTAGGCCGCCTATAGGGAGCTCCCATAACAAAATGACCAACACATGCCTACGGCTTGGTGGTGGCAAATGTTATAAAAGCGAGTGCTTCCACATTGGAAATAATGGGTTGTATTTCTACCACCCAAACTAAAATTTTGTGCACAACGAAAAAAGTTTTAAGCTCGGATAGACAGTAGTCTACAGAAGAAATGGATAAAAACGTACTTACCAATAAACCCCAATACTCTGCGTTCGTATATCCTAGAACTAGAGTGGAAAGACAGGCAATCTTTCGCTAATGGGAAGCAATAATCCAAATCTGAAAGAAAAAGAAAACCGCAATTTTAATAACGTTTGCCGTGCAATCTGGCAACAGCAAATGAAAGAAAAAGAAAAACACGGCTTAAGAATGTTGCTGCTGGAATACATAACTAAAGAGGCGTAACACAAACCATTCCGTGTAAGTACTTTAAAAAATGAGGGGACGGCCGTTTTTACAGGCTTAATTCTCTATTCATTTATCTCGTTTCAAGGTAAATATTTAAGCAGAGAGTGATAACACGAAATTTCGACTTGTCCAAAGCTCATCGATGCGGTGCGAAATTAGCGTTTATTTTAATCAATCATTTTTTCTCTCTCGTCTTCGGGACGTCCCCGTGGAACTGAACATTTCTGCTAAAATACGTACTGTTTGCTTTAAAAAAAAATCTCCATTTCTCATCAAGCAGTACTTATCTCGGTAACGGGTATAAAATTCTAAAACGGTCATTAAAATTTAAATGCTTTTAAAATTAATGATGGTTGTGATTTTTTAAGCTACGTTTCTTTTATTCCCCCTTTTTTTTCTAAAAAAGTTATATTTTTTCGTAAAATAAAATGCTACGCTACGTTTATGATGCATTTTAAAAAAGCAATGTATCCATATATTGTATGTAGCACAGATAGGGAACGTGCGTGAGAGTTTCGTGCTGTCTTCATAAAAACTAGCTTAATATTTTTTCTATAATAATTCTTTATAATGTAATAAAATTATTCGAAAATATTTCTACTTTATTATTTATTTATTTATTTACATTTGAAGTGGAAAATTTCATCATTTTATTTGAATAAAAAAAGTAATTAGAGATTGATGTTATAAGAAGCTACCACGCTTATGTGAATACAAAATTTTCCTGCCAAATAATAAATAAATGACTTAATATTTCTTTATTACTTTATAAATGCAATAAATGCATAAAACTATAGAAGAAACTGTAATAATATTTCAAAAGTCCCATTTACAAGAAAATAAAGTTATGAGGCCTCCTTTGTTACTGTCTAGTTTTAGTGTTCTTTCATGGGAAAAGGGTTCTTTATCTTCAGTATCAAGAAATATTTATATTGAGTATAAATAAATAAATATTGAAAATAAATATATATAATGAATATAAATAAATATTTTAAATTTATTTATTTAAATCTTTAACTTCAAGCATTAATCCTTTGCATGAGAGCTCCCCAATCTTCTATTTTACTACACGAGGTATAACTAGACTGAGATCTACTGCTTATACCAGTTCTGAAGGGCTACGAATCGAGAACGATGGCGAATGGATAAGGTGCTGCTTTTCGGTTCCAGAAATCGTGGGATCGAATCCCACTTCTGGCATTGACATTCATTGCATGCCAATTAAGTAGGGCGCTGCCATTTGGTGCCGGAATTCGTGGGTTTGAATCACACTGCTGGCATAGATGTTCGTAACCATTCGAAACCAGCTCTAAGCAGTAAGTTCCGCTCTCATTAAGTTTCCTGTAGTGAAACAGTATACCGTAGCATTCCCAAACAACCCAGCACTGAACGAACAACCATACCAGTAGTGGGATTCGAATCCTAAGAGCAGCGCCCTACTCATTCACACATCGTTCTGCAACACGGTGATGGTTTTGGTTTGGAGCGCTACGGTCTACTGTTTTGCACACGAGGGCTAACGAGACCGGGACCTACAGCTTAAAGCCGACTCCGGATGGCTACGAACATCCATGCCTCAGTGGGAACCCACGAACTCCGGTACCGAAGGCCAGCACCCTAACCATTCGGCCATCGTTCGACCCAACACGGTGATGGAAAATCGGGGGAAAACAAAAGAAATTATAATGATGCACGCTTTATTCTATTGACTTTGAAAAAAAAGAAACAACCACGTCCAGAGTAATGTAGATTTAGTTATTAAAATTCTGTAGTTACTTTATTCAAAATAAATTTCGGAGGAATGCATCGAATGATGCAGCGTTAATGAAGAAAACTTTCTGAGTACACTGAATACATTTTCAAATTTTACTATTATGTATATTGTAATGTGAACAAACAGATAATATAAAATATATATAAGAAAATTAAAGACTTATACTATGATTTGGTTACTTATTAATATGAACTCAAAATGAAAATTTAATAACAGAATGAAAACACGTACTAGATACTACGAAAAACAATTTATAATTTATTATCAAATAGTTTAAGTATAAATACCAATATTATAAAAATGTACGCTGATAATTATACGCGAGGGAAAAAAATCACCAAAGGAAAAAAAGAGCATTTTTATATAATCTCGTTAAAAAGCACTTTCAGATTTAAAAAGCAGTTTTTAAAAACTTATCTTCATTTGAAATAAAAGGGGGGGGGGTTAAAGCACGTTCAAGGACAGTACAGACCTTGTGTAAATGATTACTTACCATTATCTATTTTTCTTGAGTGTTTTAAATATATTTATTATATTTTAAATCTTTAGACTAGATAAAGATTAAATATTTCTAAATAAATGTATTGTATTGTAAAGATATGCAATACTAAAACAATAATATGTTATAAAAATAATAACACAGCTGCAATACAAATCTATTAATTTTCAAATTGCCGTAATTTATATAATTAAATATTAATTAATACAACTTATTTGCATGAAGGACGCAGGTTAACCAAAAAATGAACCAGATATACTTTACTGGAGTTCTAACCGAGATTTTTTCCGAACGATTACCGAACGTTAGTTTCGGAAAACCTGTCCAAACCGAAGCCGTATCGAGTCTAAAGAGGTTCATTAACCTGTCAATCTGGAAAAAATAATCCAAATACATAGATATAGACAAAAAATACCTGAGTTCTGCGGAGCGTCGTCAATTCCGATAACAAAACCAAAAGAGCGTCATCCTTTTCTGGAGATAAGCGTTTTGCCACGGCTCATCCCTGCACTGAGCGCTCTCCAACAACTCCCATGCTGTTGTTAAACTTTCACCGACGCATTCGCGTTCTGCCTCTCTTTTTTCTTTTGCTTCTTCTCTTCCAGCTGAGGAATACATATCTCGAGGGCTTCGCGAGAAAATCCAGTTTCCTTTTTCCCTCCCAGCCAGAGCCATAACCTGTTCGCGGATTTCTGAGGCACAGACGCAGAGGAAGTAAAAAGAAGAGAACATCGCGTTTTGTGCGCTGCCCCTTCTTTTGCTAATGGACCCAAAGACGCACGTTCGAAAGAAAGAAATTGCACTTGCATAAACCCACTAATGGAGTGCCATTCCTCTCTGCCTTGAGGTCATGTTTATCGGGGGGTGGGGGGAGGAAAGAGGTGAATGTCGCAACATATCGTCGAGCGGAGACAAGAGGTTCGAAGGAGAATTATCGACACTTCTCCCTCCCCATTTATTTTAGAGCCCGAACAGCTATCGAGCTCCGATAAATTAGGCGGAAATTTCCTTAGATGCGAATAGATGAATTTCCTATCATTCACGGTGCGTAGATTAAACAATCGGCCGGGATAAATTGCTTGGGATTTTCTGATACGTACCAATTACTCCTTGCATAATAATAAACTATTCTTCACCGTTAGCGCCGGATGAATGATGAGGTGGAACTTTCCAGATACGGCCCCTCCAATTTACAGTTAAAATATTCAATTACACCTATAGAGGCGGAACAGGTCTAACAGACTGGAGCAGCAAACGAACTACCATTCTCTACATTCCAAAAATGTACATAAATTATATCTTAGACGCGCCAATGCATACAAAGCTGGAAATGTTATAATGACAAAACACAGAAGGAGCTTCTGCGATTGAACGCTGATAATTATTCTTCTCTAAAGAAGGTATATAGAAATTAATAAATTAGAGATGGAACAACGGACTTAATAGTGGAACTTTCTTCGAACTTTGATTTGTCGTGAACAGTACGGCCTTTTTTTTATGTAGGGGTAAGTTTTGGTGGGGAAAATAAAATTCCTCCCTGTCCGACTAGCTTTTCAAGAATTCTTTGAAGAAATTATATGTGATAGGATAGTAAATTATCTCGGATGCTGTCTTTAACTTTTATTTAAATTTATGCATGTTAATCTTATTTGCGTTTTAAAAAAAGATTACACAAAAGTTTAAAATTTAATACATTTTTTCTCGATTTATTTTATGGAAAGTTAACTTCCTAGCAATTTTACCGTGCTATCAAGTGGTATAATTGTTTTATAGAGCTCTTAAATAAGAGCCGGCTATTGGAAATTTCATCTTAACCACACATTAACACAGAGGGAGTAAAATCCAATAGGCTAGTTAGAAACCCACCTTAACCCTTAATTTGAAAAGATGTTTTTTTCAAATATTTTTTAATTTCTGTTATTTTCCCATGTCTGTATAGACATTAGAATATCAAAAAAAAATATTTTCCATTTTTGAGATATTGACCGCTGTGGCGAACACTGACAATTATGTTATATAGTAGTTACAATATACATGTCCGGTGTAGCGGCCACACTTAGCCAAATTATGGGTTAAGGAAGGCTAAGTACGCGGCACACTGATCCCACTGAAAGTGGTTCCTCGTTATTTGGAAATAGGGACCAAGGAGTACACCCCACCAAGTTTACCCTGCCACCTATAAAGATATCGTTTGTACTTGGAGGACATTTCGACAATGCCCCAGCTACCATTATTGAAAACGACGGTTTTGGGACAGCTCAACAACTAGCAACCCTCCATTTATGAGTTCGACGCCTTTTGTCCATGGTTTATTTTAGTCGAGTTGGGTTAGATTCGTTGACTCCGGTTTGGCTGTATAGCATAATACACTTATCTCTGCTCCCCTAGTCTTCGGTGGCCTAAAATCATCGAATTGCTTGGTAGTAAATATCCTGTATTCTATTCGGAATTGACTTTAACCAGTGGTTCCAGTTCTAATTAGCTCTCATAATCATTAGCTCGCGTAAAACATGTCCATATTATTGTAAACCAAACCAACGCTCGACAATTCTTAATAGGCAGCCGGAATCCACTTGTTAGGCTTAAATTACAATGTACTGTGAATACTCCCTGTCAACGCCTCGCACGTCCCCGGCTGCACTTTCTGAAGTCTGCAAGCCTAGTTCTATACCTGCCTGCCTATTTTGTCTGGAGCAGGTATTTTGGGTTCGATTAAAGCCTATGTGGCCGACAATTAATCACAGTAGCGACAAAACTCTTGATTAAACATTATTAAGAAGATTTGTTAAAAAAACATAAGTACACTTCAATTCCTACTCGAACAGGGCTCAAATAAGACCGAGGACAAAAACAAATAGTGCCGAGCGGAAACACCTCTCTCGGTCTCAGCTCCTTTCAGAAGAATGTCCGTTCTCTGTTGATCCGAGCGGGCATCTCTCCTCTCCTCTTCGCGAGGGGCCGGGATGGCATCCCCCCCCCTCGGTCAAGTTTTCGCCTCCACGGGAAAATGTCCTTCTCCGCACCTGGCGCGGGCGGGGTCGCATCTCTCGCCCCCCTCTTGTAGAACTTCATGGAACATATCTTGCCCACCTTCTCTCGGGGTGTCCGTCTTCGGCCGCCGAAAAAATCCAGGGGGCCATGTAAAACCAATTCGAGTCTTGAGTCTAGTATTACACTCCCTTTTGTCCGAGCACGAGCCAAAACAGCTGATCGGAGTACACCTGTTTACCAGGACAATAGCGAGGCGTCGCAGAGTCTGGGATCTTGACAATCGGACTGAATGGACGAACACGCCCCTGATGGATCTCGTTAATGAATGCTCGGAAATTCCGTAAAGGGACAGCCAGCGAATGAGAATTCCCCTAAAATATATAACTGTAACTTTAGCTGGAGTTCTCAAGTAACTGGGAACTTAACTGACCCAAAAAACAGTTGGCGGGACCGTAACTGACCCCCCAGGTATAAAAAGCCTATAATTTTGCGATTCATGGTTTTTCGTCATTTTTTTACGTAGGTGTGTTACCATCGTGGAGTATTTCGTGTTTTGTTACCGGACCCAGCTTTCTAGTTCGGGAGATTCGTAAAGTCCGCTCCTATAGGGAGCGGCAGAGTCTCGGATACCGAACATAGGATAAATTGGGTTTGATTGCACCCCGAAAAGCCTCCCCACTTGTAAGATATTATTAAATCTCTTGTTTTTCTTTCGACTGTGATCGTCGCGAGGAAGTTTTACCGGCAACCATCCTTTGCAGTTCTACATTATTTGGGAATTAACATTCCTGTGTAAATAGCCGTAGTTGATCAAGAATAAAAGTAAATTTCCAATTTTATCTTTGACTGTGATCCATGCTTCACGTTACCTCTCATTTGAGAATATTGAAGGCGTCACAGTACTGACCCCTCGAGATTAAGAATATTGACCGTTATGTCGCATCATCCAGTCACAAAACATCCAAAATAATCCTATTCGAATACAAATACTTTTTGCTTAACTTTTTCTACCTGGATTCGTTTTGTTTTCCTTTTTAAATATTCCGATCGATAGAAAGTAATTATTTGCATTTAAAGTACATCCTTTTTTTTTCCAAATAATTTAAGACTAAATGTTCTAAGTTACACATTTTTTTTTACCAGACATTCGTTAAATAATGGTGCAGAGGGATTTTTTTTTCTTCACATAATGAGAAATTAATTTGTAACACCATCAGAGGATGGGAGAGATTGTTTACTAATTATGTTTTCTAGAGGATAAAAAACGTTTGTTTTTTCGACAGTCGGAAACTTTTGTTGATCTTTATCATTTATCTTGTATTACAGTTTTAGCGGGAGTTTAAGATAAACATATGCACTCTTATTAGCATTTCAATATTTATCTTACGTAACACAATTTATTGTAAGTGATAAATACATTCTGAAATGTGGGGATTCTATATCTAAAATAATACAACCCTTTCCTGTCCTTTGGCGAAATTCCCTTTACTTCTTCTAACTTTATATTAACCCGCTAGCGAGCGCCAAATACCCAAGCTTAATTCTATCTAAGTCGCCAATATTTATATAACCAATTCTATAACATTTCTAAGCGTATGATACACTTTTTTTTTAAACAAGGGTTTGTTAAATGATGGTTCTTAGTGATTGTTGTTGTTGTAACTTATGTCCCTTGGACATGGAAAAGACAAGAGCCATAGGCTACTCGAATTAAGCACGGGGTGCAGCACCTTTCGTTTTTTAGCATAGCTAGGGTGACAAAAAGACTTTGCTCAAAATGAGTCCTCGCATGCAGGGTCCATGCTGAAGACCCCCAGGTTTGGCCTGCCTCCTCCCCTCACAGGTATCGTTTGAGAACTTGGAGGACATGGTGACCACGAACATTACTTACATACCCCAGTCACCTTTAACGAACACGGCGGATCTTTAACCAGTTCGAGGCCCGAACAGTGACGAGATCCCTGCCTTTGCCGACTGAGGTACAGCGGCTCCCTGGTGTCTAGTGGTTTATTTATTTATTTATTTATTTATTTATTTACGAAATGAGATTTTTTTGTAACACTATCAGAGGATGGAATTTTTTACTAATTATGTTTTAAACAAAGTATGTTTTTTCGACAATTGGAAACTTTTATTGTTCTCTGTTTATATATAAAATTCTTGTGTCCGTATGAAATAGAATTCCTCCTAAATGACTGGACTGATTTGGATAAAATTTTGTGTATGAATTAAGTTGATTCGAAAATGGTTTAGATTCACAGTTTGATCCGGTAGAAAGTGTTTATTTTTTATTAAAAAATTTCAGAATTGCGCTCATATTGATATTATAATACCGCTCGTAATCCTTCGCTTCCAGCATACCTGTGACGCAGTGGTATGCGCACCGGGCTTCGGTACGAGAAGTCCCAGGATCGAATCTCCGTACAGGCAATCTGGGAATTTTAATTTAATCTAATCTAATTACGTTTGCGATGACTGTACGCGTGGTGACGTCCAGTATTTTTACAATAATTTTTTCCCTTACTTTTCCATCAAAATGGTTCAATTTATAATTTATTTACATTTTACAATTTTTACATTTACAGCGTTAAAACAAGACAAACAACGTCTGTCAGGTCGTCTAGTTTTGTAGTAAAATATTTTTTGGGGATTTTAAATTTCATATAAGTACGAAATATGGTAAATATTTTAAGGATTTCTAAATTTAACTTAATACTGATGTTTCAACGGCTCCGCGATGACATTTCTACCAAACAATAACTAGCGATGTCAAACTTGCATTTACCTCTAAATCAAGTTTGGAACTTGGTTTTGCTTGAACGCCTACTCTATGCTACATGAAAAAAAAAATAAATAAAAAGGACATAAAAATACTGGAATCTTCTTTTTCATTTCCCAAATTATTTATAGGATGTCATAACCCTCACTTCTCTTGTAAACACCGGAAAGCCTTTTAAATTATATTCCGGTGGGAAACATCAGAAAAACGAATAATTAATTCTCAGGGTTGCTTTCAAAATCGAAAAACGCTTCATGTGACTCACAGGAAATTCGCGTGCTTTGGCGACCTCATCGGGACAACCGAATTTTGCCTTTTTTCCGCAAACGATGAAGTCAGACGTTTATAAAGGTCATGTACACTTTCTTTTCCCAGTCTGTCCATTTCGAACAGAGATCCATTTTCGAAGGTCCCAGGCGCTTCCTACAACTCACAATACCGTTCTTCAACCTTGCAAGGGAAAGTTAGAAATTATGTACATTTTCTTTTTCATCCGTTTTCGTTTGGTTTATGAACATTTTTTTTTTCTTCAACCATGAACTGTTTTTCCCGTCGCGTGACACACTTAAAAATATATCGACACGAAACTTCCCGTTGTAAACACAGAAAGAGAAAATTTCGAATTCTATATAACATGCCGCGTGGAAATGTACCCTGGAAGTAGGCGGTTAACTAAATTCGGGGCTCCAACACCGCGTCACACCAATAATAAAAGCTTACTAATATAGAAATTCAAGTGATGTGTGCACGGAGATTAATAGAATTTAATAACTGAAATAATATAAAAATATAATATAAATATAAAAATTACAAATTAATAACCGAATTGTAAAATCTTATATGCATAGAAATTGAACTATTGAATTAAATTCCACTTAAATGTCTTTCTAGAATTGAACATATTTTAAAATCCCATTTTTTATGAAATTTTTTGTTAAAGAAGGATTCTGTGAAGACTTCGTTTTGTTCCGAGCACGCGCCAAAGCCGCTGATCGGATCCCACCTGTTTACCAGACAATAGCGTGGCGTCGCATACTCTGGGATTTTGACAATTGGTTTGAATAGACGTTAAGCCCCTGATGGATCACGTTAATGAATCCTCGAGAATTCCGGAATCGGGACAGTCAATGAATGAGAATTCAGATAAAAAATCTAACTGTAACCTTAGCTGGAGTTCTCAAGTAACTGGGATCTTAACTGACCCAAAAACAGTTGGCGGGACCGTCACTGACCCTCAGGTATAAAAAGCCTACAATTTTACGACTCAGAGCTTTTCATGTAGGTGCTTTTTACTTCGTGGAGACTTTCGCGTTTTGTTACCGGAGCCAACTTCGTAAATTCCTCTCATATAGGGGGCGGCAGAGCCTCGGATACCGAACGGGGGATGAATTGGTCTTGCATTGCACCCTGGAAAAGTCTCCTAAGTTGTATACGATTATTTAATCTCTTTTTCTTTTGACTGTGATCGTCGGGAGGAAGTTATGCAGGCAACCATCCTTTGCAGTTCGACAGGTTTGGAAATTTAGAATCCCCTTGTATATAGCCTTATTTACCCAAGAAATAAAAGTGATTTCCAATTTTATCGTGACTGTGATCCATTCTTCACGTTACCTCTCACTCGAGAACATTGTAGTCGTCAGAATTCCCAGCAAAATTTGTCCGATAAATTCACTGAATTTTCATAACCCAAACTCACAAAATCACACGTAATATTATTTCCGACGTAATTAAATTTAAACGCGGTCTTAGTTATCAGTATTAGCAGTATCATTAATTGAAAAGCACTAACTTAAGAGTAGTATATTCTAAGAGCTTTTTTAATTGACTGCTACGAAATTAACGCTTAATAAACTTAAGATTGCTGGGAACTCTTTCTAGGATTTTCAGAATGATATGAACATGGCACTTTATCTAGCATGGAAATCATTTTAAGTTTGTAACGGATAATAAATAACCATTACGTATATACATATACATACATATAAATACACACACATACACATATTATACACCCACAGGGCTGGGGCTATTAGATGTGCAGTGAATGTATTCAAGCAAGCGGACAAATTTTTAGGGCGGCTGATACAATATCTACTACGTATACCTATTGACAGAGTATTGACACTATCTTCCACGCAGGCGGCTAAAGGCCATGAATCCACCCTGTGTGTGTGTGTGTGCGCGCGCACCATATACATACATATTTTATATATATATATATATATATATATATATATATATATATATATATATATATATATATATATATGTCAGGTCTAAAAAAGGGGTAGTAGGAAATTACGTAAGTTAAAAACGATTTTAAAAAGGGAACTCTTTTATAATAATAAAGTAAATGAAAAACACCCACGCTCGCGTAAGCTTTTGGGATCATCCAGTCTGGCGGAAGCATTTATGAGCTATTTGATGAGCTTCCAAACAGATAAGTTTCAGTGAGCGCGTAGACATGGAGCTGTCAACTACACTCTATGCGTATCTTTGACGAAAAAGTGAAAATGGCGCAAGTTGCTTTCCTTAAGAACGATGAGTTAAATAAACTTATTATTATCAAGAAGACTGTTTTCCATTCGCCTTAACTCTGCACCACGACATATATATATATATATATATATATATATATATATATGTGTGTGTGTGTGTGTGTGTGTGTGTGTGTGTGTGTGTGTGTGTGTGCATATATATATACATGTGTGTATACATACATATATGTGTGTGTGTGTGTGTATATATATATATATATGTGTATATATGTATATATATATATGTGTGTGTGTATATATATGCATAAATATGTGTGTACAAAAAAGTATGTATATATGTATGTGCGCGTGTACAAATATATTTTAATTTAAATTAATAGACATCACACGAAAATAACCAGAACTCTGAAATTAATAAAAGAGAGCAGATATTATCTCAAAGTAAAGTATAATTGAAAAGCATGCAAACTTTTAGTAATTGTGTTTAATGCATATCGGTGTCTTGAACTAATTACATAAAATAATTACAAACTAGATATTTTATATCTTACTGCCTATTTGTAGACGTAGATGCTGCCCAGTTATAGTCACATATTCCACAACTTTTAAGAGTTGATTTTTTTTTAATATTTTTTTTTATTACCAAAGTTTTCAGAACTTCAACGATACTCCGTCTGTGGAGAAACGCATTTTATTACAGCTCTTATCAGTTGCCGCAACATTTGTAATGGTAACCCGAAAAACTTTAGTTAATATACGACCATTAACTATTCAACGCTCTCGTAAAACGTCTAACGCGGTGCACTTTTAAAACTTTCTCGTGTTTGCAAGCCTGATGGCAGTCTTGATATTTTGTAATATTTTTATGAAGTATTATAACGAGATTTCATGCTTTGGTGCTTGTTGAAATTATATGTTTCATTGGGTCACACGGCTGTCAAATCGAAAAAAAAAATTAGATTTTCAGAGAAAAATGTGAAAAGAATTCAGTTCTGAATATTTTAAAACAATCCACGTAAAAAATTTCCAATACTCAAAGGTGTTCTGAATAAAAACGTGTCGGATATTTACTGTAAAGAAATTTAACTTGCAAAATTTTAATTTTTCTCTAATTGTGGTTTTTTTTTTATCTAATGCGTATGCACTTACAAAAAGTTTAATATTTTTCCATGAAATTTTTACAAATGTATACAATATAATTTTCATCCCATAGAACCTAAATTTTCTTGTATATTCCCCCCCTTTTTTTTTCAATAATTTTTTTTTTTGAGGAAAAACAATTTTTTTTCAAATATTTTTAATATATATAACACTAAACATACCATAACATACTTAACACTAAACATACCATATAACGGGTCAAATGACCCATAAGGTTTATGTAAAAAATGTGATGGAAAATGAATTAAAAATTCTTATTCTTTGTGTTTGCAATACAGAAAAATTGACAATATACAATTTTGTTCAATTGTAATAAAGTTTGTCTATTTCCTTCCAATTTTCATATTTCACACATTTATAATGAGGAAAAATAAAGTCCGGTCATTTGACCGGCTATGGTAGAAATAGGTATGTATTAAGTGTTGGTATGTTTAGTGTTTAAATAAATACTAATTTAGGTTGAATGCTATTTTGAGACATTGTAGTGTATTTTAAAACAATAAGTTTGTCTTTAACTTAATTCTATTTTTAGTTATCATGCGCGTTAGTCTAGATATCATTTTCGTTAACTACTAAGTATCTCTTATTTAAAAATTCCTAACAAAAACATTTTTTACGTTTCAAAAATGAGTGAAATACGTAAGTAAAGATAATTTATTCTGAGTTAAAAAATTATTCTTGTAAAAACTGGTAGTTTTCAAGTCGAAAATGATAACTATTTTACATTTTTCGTCTTTAAAGAGTCGAATGACCCCTTAACGGATGATTTATTTTGTAAACTTAATAAAATTATACAAATATTTTCTGTTATTCATTTTCTAAGATACTTTTCACGGCTGTATATCACATGTGATACACAATCAACTCTATTTTATAAACAAGATTTTATACATTTTATAGCAGCGGTCGATAAACTTTAGAGCTTTAACTTTTATGTAATTTTTATTTGGTGGGCCACAAATTGTATGACTCATTAATCATCTCACCAAGTAAAGTATTACTATTTTCATTAGTTACTTTATTCTTACTACAAGAAATGCGTGACATCTACTTGTTTTGTCTCACTCATTATGAGTTTTTTTAATCTATTTTATTTCAATCTGTAAAATTAAAAAAAAAAGAACTAGTAGCTTGGAATCTAAGTCTAGAATATTTATTTCACTAATAAATTGTACCTAACATTAAAAATAATAAAAAGTAAAAATCATTTGTTCTATTAATTTTCATTTTTTAATCTTAATGTTAATAAAATTTTTTCTTAGTTATGTTACAGTTTATAATAAATCATCCTTTTTTTTTGTTTTTTTTTCTAGGGCCACCATTTGGTGACTGTTATTTTATAGTCTTATGTATTACATGTTATTTAACACTTCGCGTGCGGGCAACGTATTTTTACGCTTTTTGGAGTCTGTCACTGGAGCGCGGGTCACATAAAAATACGTATTTAGTAGATTTGTACTGAATACCCGCTAACCACCACAAATCTACTAAATACGTGTAATTATATGTATGTGTGACATTATTTGCGTGTTGTTTGTGTTGCTATGCAACGCTTTGCATTTTTTTTCTTTCCACAAGTTTTGATTGTCGAGTGACTCGATCTTTCGTTGCGTTATTTCGTCTTCCATCGAATTCCTAGCTCCAGAACGTACAAGTGTTTTGTCAATTTGAAGCTTGGTTTCTTTATTGTCGAATACGAAATTGATAAAATGTGCCGTAGTGAAAAAGATAGTGATGAAGAAATAGACGCTGACAGATAATCGGACTTTAATTCTACAATTAAAGTCCGATTATCTGTCAGCGTCTATTATTAAAATCGATTATTTATCGATTATTTTTGTGAATTCGTAAAAAAAGTGTTTTTTTTTTTTTGTTAAATAATCATACAGTATATATTAAAGTGTAAAATAAAAAAAAAGTTTCGTTCATAAAAACAAAGTAGTTTTCGATTTGCTGCGATTTTTCTGAATAACTAAACTTTCGCGCGATTCACGAAAAAAAGCCAACTGTATGCGTAAGTTGGCGGTGAATTATACCCGCATGCCAAGTGTTAAATGCGTATAAAGCATCAGATGTATATATATATATATATATATATATATATATATATATATATATATATATATATATATATATCATGTAAAGTCCAGGACAGGCAGAAAAGTTAAAAATAGATGCCTAATACGATAAGGAAAATAGCATGTTGAGTATTTGAGAAATTATAAATAAAAAATTTTCTTTAACACTGAAATTTTTTAATTTACGTTCATGTTATCGCCAGATTTAAAAAAATTTTTTACAGAGCGAAAGTTTCATAAAAAGTTTTAATATTGTCACAAGATTGAAAAATCTCATTTTGAAGATTTATCATCATGTATTTCCTTTGAATCTAAAAGCAGTTTTCTAAAAGCTTATAAGTTACAGGATTTTTTTTAACTTACATTCATGCCAAAGCTTTTAAAAGATTTTTAACAGAGCGAAAGTTTTATAAAAAGTTTTAATAGTGGCACAAGATTGAAAAATCTCATTTTGAAGATTTATTATCATGCATTTTCTTTGAATCTAAAAGCATTTTTCTAAAAGTTTATAAGTTACAGGATTTTTTTTTTAATTTACATTTACGTCGAAGCTTTTAAAAGATCTTTAACAGAGCGAAACTTTTATAAAATATTTTAATAAAGACACAAGATTAAAAAAAATCTCATTTTGAAGATTTATTATCATGTATTTTGTATGAATCTAAAATCATTAGCGCTTAGTAAACGCTAATTAACTTACAAAATTTTTTTAAATTTACGTTCATGTCGAAGCTTTTAAAAGATTTTTAACAGAGCGAAAGTTTTATAAAAAGTTTTAATAGTGGCACAAAATTGAAAAATTTCATTTTGAAGATTTATTATCCTGTATTTTCTTTGAATCTAAATTCATTTTTACTAAACGCTAATTGTTTTACAGGATTTTTTTAAATTCACGTTCATGTCGAAGCTTTTAAAAAGATTTTTCAAAGAGCGAAAGTATTAACAAAAGTTTTAATAGTGGAACAACATTGAAAAATCACATTTTGAAGATTTATTATTATAATTATTTATGAATCTAAATTCATTTTGTCTAAAAGCTAATTAAGTTACAGAATTTTTTTAACTGTACAAAAGTAATCACGCTTTCATAAATCTGAAAAATAGTTATTTTGAAAAATTTAAGGTTAGTGAAACTCTTTAAACAATCATTATTGTTCAAATGGAAATGTTAATTAGAGCAATTCGGTCTAGTTTTACATTTTCAACACAGAAGATAACTTTAACACAAAATTTTTTTAACTGTCAAGTGCTCTATTTAAGTATATCTTTTAGATAAAAACTGCAACAATGTTACACAAACCTAAAGTTCCATACTATAAAGATAAATACACAGGATCCAAACGAAGGAAAGGAAATAATTTGCAGTGAAATCTATTTTTTTTTTCCGATCCAGTATCAGCTCTCATACACAACTAAACTCCTCCGGGAAATTAATGGGAGAACAAAACACAGCTTCCGCTTTAATGATAATTGAAGAAACAATCGTCAGCAATTAAACAAGATTTGCTGCTCTCTTTCAAAACGAAACTATTTATCGTTTGCTTTTCGAACCTGTGAAAAGAAGGGAGATAAAGGTTCTACGGGGGGAGAAAAAAATTCCATACAACAGATCATAAAACCATTGTTTTGTTGTACCGGTGGAAAAAAATATATAATAAAAGGAATTTTCTTTTACAGTCATATAGTTCTGAAAATTAATGAGGCCTGCCCTTTCAGCGGAACGAGTGCAGTGGAGTCATTTTTTTTTTCCAGAGCATCTTTTTTGCTCAACAAAACAATGTGTTGTGTTAAGAGAATGAATGGTATAGGCCGAAGTAATATCACATTCTGAAATAAAAATTAATTCCATGCAACGCAATTTTAATTGCGAACGAAGATATCGATTCTCTAATAACGTATTCAAAGCAATTCTGTTTTTGCACCAAGATAGTTTTTTAAGTGTTAAGAATCTTGACTCGACAAAGAAAAGTATAAAAAAAGCGGCCACAAACTTGTAATTAAGATTTACCTTTCAGGTGATAAAAAATAACAAGGGGAAAAAGAATTTCTTTGAAACTGGAGATAAATAAGATGCAAAGAGACAAAAAATAATATAAATATAACATTATTTAGGGGAATATATGTAATATATCAAAATTATTACACTTAAATTATCTATCTATAATTCTCTTTCCCCCCCTTCTCATCCTTTAATATCCAATTTCTTAGGCATGAAATGTCAGATTTAAAGGAGTGTTCGTCAACCAAAATTCTTTTTAACCGTTTCCCAAATTTTAATTTTCTGTCCACGATTTTCAGCTATCCCAGGATAATACGAGGTTTGGAACTCTAATAGTGGCAACTATTATTTGCAAGGAATACATTTCATTCAAGGAATACATGTCATTATGTTTTACAGTCCTTCAATAGAGTCGCCAACATTGTGTACACCCAGTTTTTAGCGATGTGGAAGTCGCAGAACACTTGTAGCAGTGCTTGTTCTGTTGATAGTTCGAATGGACCGGTCTACTACCGCAAGAATCTCTGGAACAGTTCTGAATCCAATGCCACAAAGTACTTTCTTCATCATAGGAACTAAGACAAAGTCACAAGGGCTTAGATCTGGGGAGTATGGTGGATGGAAAAGCACTTCCCATTCCCATCTATCGAACAAATCAGTCACAGCTTGCGCTGTATGTGGCCGAGCACTGTCATGCAGAATAATGTGGGCGTTCTTTGATTTGGAGCGCTATGGTCTACTGTTTTGCACACGAGGGTTATTGTAACCGGAACCTACTGCTTAAAGCCGATTCCGAACGGCTACGAACATCCATGCCACAGTGGGATTCGAACCCACGAATTCCGGTACCGACGATCAGCGCCCTAACCAATCACCCAGCGTTCGGCATAGGGGTGTTCTGCAGAAAGTGCAGAATTTTTCTCATACTCAGTCGTTCCTTCAGTATGGGCAGCAGGCTTAAAAATGAAAGTCTATAAAGACTTACATTTTTAAGCCTAAAAAAATTTCAAGTTCCACGTTGGAATTCGCTTTTATTAAATGGAGCCATATCTTCAAATTACTTAGGTCAGTGATTCTCAACCTTTTTTAAGCTACTGCCCTTATACGGGGCCGAAATGTCTTTAATGGCCCTCTTTGTAGAAATCCTGTAATTTAAAATGTAGGGTACAAGAAGCACTTATTTATAAGCGGCAAATGTTTAAGTAATTTTCTTCAAGTTACAAATTAAATTCTTGTTATTGAGACACGCTGAAGCAACGTTCAAACGAATGGCATGGCCGAATGTTTAGGGCGCTGGCCTTCTGTTCCGGAGTTCGTTAGTTCAAATTCCACTGGGGCATAGTTGTTCGGAATCGACTTCAAGTAATAGGCCCCAGTCTCAATAGCCTCGTGATGCAAAAGAGTAGACCGTAGCGCTCCAAACCAAACCAAATTAATGGAGCTGATTAAATATATTTTCCTGAATGTCGGCCCAATTTCACGCAGAACATACGGAATGAAAATACTGATATAGCATTAGTAATACTGAAATAGTGTAATAGCATGCTACGAAATAGTATTTTATTTTAATATGTATTTGTTCTTATTGTGTCAAGTTTAAATTAAATTTTTATACCAGTGATTGTATTTTTCTGCCTGCATTAAACTCAGTCGAAAGGAGAGAGGGCCAATAAATGAATTAGACATCATTTATTTGTTATAAACGTGCTTGATAAATGTAAAGTTCTTTTCTCGTCTAAAAAAATTCATAGTAAAACAAATTTTCTAACTATTATAATATTCCTATGTTCATCGGGGATATATTAAATAAATAAAGTCTATTCTGACTAAATGCTTGCCGATGCATAGGAATTTGACCTTTTAGGACTGCTTTATTAAATCAAGACTAATATCCCCTATAAATTATCTGTCCGTTCGTCCTCGAATTTATGAAGCGGTTAGATATGGAATGGACAAAGGCATCCATATTGAATTCTTGATGAGTTAGAGTTAGTAAAATTCAAAGCGATTAAAGTTTATCTTCTCCTATACTATTGATCCGATTCTCAAATAAATTGGTATAAATAGGCTTCATATCACAGCAAAAAATACTGTTTTTTGAATAGTTTAAAATCTACTTCTTCCCCCTTTTCCGAACATTTAATGCCATTATTTCAAGCCCTATTTTCTCCGGTCAAGAGCAGGCGATTAAATTCATCATTTTATCTAGTTATAAGTAGGGGAAAATGACATTTCTTTTTCTAGAATTATGATGTCATTCCTTTAACCGTCTTTTTTAATCATTTCTTATTTAAAATTATTTAAATATCGTCTGCATTATTTTCATACGTTTTATCACTGAACTAAGATATTACGTCAATAATGTTCTTTTATATTTGGCTTAAATAATAGATTAGGTACATATGTGACCATTTTAAATTTAATTACCGATTATTTTTTTTTTCTGTAACGAATATTTTATCACCGGTATTAACAACAAATTCTTTTCATAAAAGTCTAGGAGTTTATTTTACGGATTAAATATCTAGCGTTTAAGCTATATATCTTTGAAAATTAAGAAATTTGTTCGTTTGTGTGTTTGTCTTTTATACATAACCACTCGGTTTGCGATCTATTCACTGAATTGTTAACATTATTCATATATTTCGCCAAATAATCACTGTCAATATTAAAACCTCTGTTGTCCATTCTATCGCGTAATATGACAAGATAAATTAAAGTTGGCAATTAACAGGCGGTCAGTAAAGATAAACAAATTATTGAGCGTGTACAAGACAATTCTCAGCCCAAAAACAATCCATTTTTTATCTGCCTCATTGGTAACTTTACAATTCTCGAAAATTAAAATTTTTAATGATCCTGGCATATGACGGGCGATATGCTAGTAGCTTAGTATTTATTCATGATACTTACTACTCTTAATGTACATAGGAACAAAGTATTTAAATGCTGATCCTATAATAATTTAAATTTCTAATACAAATATTTTATTTACATACTTATTTGAAAGGAATGACTCTAACAATATTTAATATTTCAAAGTCCGCATTTGCATTACTCTATTATTAATTTTCTAAGGTTTCTAAAGTTATTATCCTCGATTTGGCCGTTCTATCTTTTAGGAAACGAAATGACGGCTATTTGAAATGATTTAGAGACGATAGCTTGAATAAGGCATATGATACAGAATTCTGTAGGATAAGTGCATTTTACTGTTCTGCACGTAATAATGTCTAGAATCAGAAACGAGCGTATATTCTTAAAAATATTTAACTTGAAATATACAACTCGAGAGTCGTATTTCTGATATTTTTCTCTGTACTTAAACAAAATGGGATGGAAGATAAGTATACGGTTGGCGTAATAACAGTCTTTCGGTCAAAAAATATCCTACACGTACAAAATAACATATTTGGCTTGTAAACTTGGAATAAAATAACCCGGACATAATTATGAGCCTTTAGGAAAAAAAAAGAGCGTATGAGCTCATGGCAGCCTAAAAGTTTCTATATGTTATTCCATATGTAACTTTTCTAATTTAACTCATTTTCTACCGTAAAAATATAAAGTGCTCATTTTATAAACAAAAAACTCCTAAGAATTTCAATTTCTGAATGTCAACGACCGGTTAATGACTGTTTATTACAACCATTTATTTATATGTCCATTAATACAGTATTACAGTTCTTTCAAAACTTTTGTTAACACTGATATTATAATTTTTTTTAAACAAACAGGGAGAACCGCTTCTGTTATGCTACTTATAAAATGAGTTTTTACTGTAAAAATAACCATGGAGTTAAAAAAAAAAGAATATCACAAAGCATAATTATAGAGATATTTGAAAACTATTATATTATACAAAATAATTTTCTAGGGTTGTTATGAAACACAGTTGGAATAAGCTAAGAATGAATAATGAAGTAAATAAAAAGTGATATATACACAGTATCTTATAGCAGTATGTGTTGGAAATAATTGCAATCACTCTAATTTTTCATCCGTAACCGTGTACGATCTTTTTGTTCGTAATTCCGATTTCTTTGTGTGTTGAACTTGGCTCTGTGCGAGATGGATCTATGAAAGGTTGTTTCTTGTTTTAAAAAATATGTTCTTAACTGCGATAAAACAACGTAAACAAGAAAAAGAAAACTATGTATTCTACTGCAAATAGAGCCTATACATTTGAAGTTACTGCAGTGAAATAAAGCTCTCCCAAACAATAATTACATTCGAATATTAGGAAGTTTTCTTCATGGTGCCGAAATAGCTCTGATGATACAGTGATGATTACGGTATGTTTAAAGTATGTGGAAGTTACATTAAGTTATTTCAAATATATATGAAATATATATGCGAGTGTGTATGTATACAGATATACAGTTAATTGCAATTAATAAAAATTTATGTGTCGATTATATATAACATAACACTATTTTTTCAACGAAATTTGATTCTAAAAAAAACCCCACAAAATTAGTATAAATCTGAAAATAAATATCTATCTCGTAAAATCAATAGTATAAGATATTAAAATTATCAAACTACGATTTACTAATCTTTAATTCTTTTATAAAAAATTGATATTTTTTCAATATTCCGACTTTTTTAAAAAAGACTAGTTTTAAACAAATTAGTTTTAAAACTGGTAAGACCTATACTCCAGTGATGTCACTATTTAATTTTAGCTAGTTCATACTACAAAATACTATCTTTAGAATATATAACGCATATTAAAAAACCTTTTTTTTTGTCAGTTACGTAAATAAATGTCTGCTGCAATGAAATATATTTTTGAATTTTAGAAATATTACTAAAGCAAAAATCAGTTTTTTTTTTCAATATTTTCGATTTCATTTGGACAGTACAAAAAACATAAAATCCTCGATTTATGTGCAATTTCGTAAAATAAATTCAAAAACCGTTAATTCTACAAATTATCTGGAAAAAGCGCAACCATACATATATATATATATATATATATATATATATATATATGTATGTGTATATATATATCTATATATATGTATATATATGTATATATATGTAAATTGTATGTATATGTATGTATATGTATGTATGTATGTATATGTATGTATGTGTATGTATATATGTATATGTATGTGTATGTATGTATGTATATGTATGTATGTATATGTATGTATGTGTATGTATGTATGTATGTGTATGTATGTATGTATGTATGTATATGTATGTATATATATATATATATGTCAGTGGCGTGCGGTAGGTTTTCCTGCAGGGTGTGCCGAGAACATGGATTTTCAAATAAATCTTTAATTATTCAGACTCCATTCTGAAACGGGTTATTTATTATGAATATAAATTTAAAGAATACAATAGATAAAATATTTACCTACGAATAGTCGAGTTATAACTATAAAAACAGCTAAACTTATGAGAATTCTACTAGCACTGAAGCAAAAATCATGTCTCTTGTTGTATGGTGTCATATCGGCGTCGAAAAAGCAACATTTCGGGCTTCCACGAAAAATTTATATGTTCCCCAATCATACACAACATAGCGCCAGCCGCTGCGATGCCTCATCTGGATGCTCACTGGTGCCGACAAACCGAACGTCTATTCCACGTGCAGAAGATTTCTTTGCACGCTCAGTTCGGTCAGTGGATTAAATTATATTTATTAATTGTTTTGGACATTTGGAAATCATATATTCTGAGAAAAACATCTTGGCAATTTTTAAAAACAAAACCAGGGATAGGGTGTTACAGATATAACTTATATACTGTCTGTAAGACACAATGAATGGTAAAATTTGGACTGTTCTGTTAAAATTCGTTTCTTTAAAACAAAACGACATTGTTTTTCAGCTAATTATTTCAAATAAATAGAATACATCACCGAAATTACTTTACCACACTAAAACATTTCACTTTATATTGATGAAATACTTCTTTTATATTTCCATGAAAACAAAATCTTACAATATATAAATTTAAACATTAACCGTCTGCAAAATCGTATGGCCAGTTAATCAGTTAAAAAACCAAAATCGCTTCAGCACGCAAGTCCCCGCTCTAATACAACGCTTAATAAACCGTACCTTCGGATGATTCTGAATGCCAAGTGCAGGAAAAATAGCTGCACTTGCCTCAGTGCCATAGTATGCTGTTCTTCTCCAGTAGCCCATACATATAAAGCAAGATTTTCAATTTAGTGTGCAGTGCGTACACATCAGAACTTCCAATGTTCGTTTGCGCGCCACGTGGTGCAGCACCTAATACCGCACGCACTGCGGTAATGCAAGCAAGCAAATCAACATAATATTTGAATATATTATAAATAATATTTATTATAAACCATATAAAGATAGGTAGACATAAGTGCAGAAAATTATTGTTCCTCATAATTTTGCTAGGGTGTGCAGTGCACACCCTGCATATATGGACCGCACGCCACTAGTATATGTATATATAGGTATAGGTATATGTACATATATGTGTGTGTGTGCGTGTATATATATATATATATATATATATATTATATATATATATATATATATATATATATGCGTGTGAATGTTTATATAATACAAAAAGCTATAAGTGGCTAAAATAATTAGACATACAAATGCACAATTTCAAATCGCGTTACAAATGAGAAACGGGATATACTTTAATTCACACTCTAGAAAATGCCCTAAAGATTATTGCTCATTCTGAAATGGAACGAAATGGAAAAGTTCGAGGAAGTGCTCCTCCCATCCTCCCCAGAGACTTCGTCGCCAAGAACAACTTTAAAAGTGTGAGCGCATAAATCCATTCGAGTACCGTCCAGAAAATCATGCAATCGGAAAGGAACGCGCTGTCCAATATCGCTTTCCCCCCATTGACAAAAGCGGCTCTTTCGAATTCCAAAACTTCTCCCTTCGAACGAAAGCGCGCACACTCCTCTCTACGACATTCCGCGCTCCGTAGATCACCTGTGAAAATACATCTCCTCCAAAGTTCGGACGAGAGATGATAAAAGATCTGAGAGACTGATAGGAAATTTTGAAAAGCACGGTAAGTGCCATAAACTCAGTCCTTCGAGCATGGAACGGATAGAAATAATAGTTCGGAGGTTCTTTTAAAGGGGGATGGAGAGATGCAGTTGCAGAAGTATTTATTTACATACGAGGTGAAGTCTGTTTACATTAAAAAATTCAGAATTAAAAATTATTCCAATTCCTTGTTATCCTCTTTATTTCCTCGTACCTGTGGGTTAATATTATAAGACTTAGGAATTCATTATTACACATGTTATTGACATACATGTTTACAACATACAGCACTATATTTCATAATATTAATATTACATACATTCATTTATTTTTAAATCCCCGTAAAGTGTAGAATACAAACACTGAAAATTGTATTACTCAGTGGAACATTCACTAAATTTGATTATATAAAATAGGAAAATTAGATCAAATACATGGTAATATATATATATATATATATATATATATATATATATATATATATATATCCATATATATATCCATATATATATATATATATATATATATATATATATCCATATATATATATATATCCATATATATATATATATATATATATATATATATATATATATATATCCATATATATATATATATATATATCCATATATATATATATATATATATATATCCATATATATATATATATATATATATATATATATATATATATATATATATATATATATACATATATATACGTATATATATACATACATATATATATATATATATATATATATATATATATATATATATATATATATATCCATATATATATATATATATATATATATATATATATATCCATATATACATATATATATACACATATATATACATATATATATACATATATATATATATATATATATATATATATATATATATATATATATATATATATATATATATATATATATATATATATATATATATATACATATATATATATGTCTATGCAAAAGTATGTCAAAAAAGCCTAGTTACAATAAATAGATATGTAAGAGATATAATTTCTCAGTTTAAAATTGCTGTGCAAATGTGAAATGCGATAAAATTTAATTTACATCCTGTACAAAGCTCCGGGGTTTTTTTACATTCTCAAATGGAACGAAATCGAAAAGTCGGAGGAAGTCCTTTACCCACAGAGAAGCCGACGCTAAGAACAACTTTAAAACTGTGAGCTCCTAAATCCATTCAAATACCGCGGAGGAAATCACGCTTTGGGGAAGGCGCTGTTCCATATCGCTCTCCCTCCCATTCACAAAAGCGGCTCTTTCGAATTCCAAAATTTCTTCTGCAAAGGAAAGCGCTAGCCGTCAACTCATACACTCCTCGCTATGACATTCCGAGTTCACCTGTGAAAATACATCTCTTCCAAAGTTCGGACGCGCGACAATAAAGGATGCGGGAGATGGATAGGAATATCGGAGAAAATGATGATGGGAATATTTCGAATGACTGTAGGTGACATAAATTCAGTCCTCCAAGCTTGGAAAGATAGAAATATGAGTTCGGAGGTTCTTTTAACTGGGGGGGGGAGGGGGACAGGCGCAGTCAAAGAAGCGTTTATTTACATAAGAAGTTGTGTCTGTGTACACACATTAAAATTGTTTTTAATCTAATAATACTTTAACCGTTATCTTTTTTACTTCCTTGTGCCTGTGAGTTATAAAGTATAGGAAATGCATAATTACAGAAGTTATCTCTTTGCATAATGTACTATAATACCATACTACATTATATTTGTAATATTAATTTAATTAATAGTTTAATTTATATATTTTTCGATCTGGGTGATATATAGAACATAAACATAATTGTATTATGCCGTAATACATCCAGTAAACCTGATCGTATAGAATGAAACTTAGAAATAAAATAGGGTAAATATTTTATATATATATATATATATATATATATATATATATATGATTTAAAAATGGGGGTTAAGATTTAAGCGAGTTATAACTAAAAATAGTTGGAACTCATTAACGATAACGCAATAGGAGAAAGACACATACTCAAGCGGAACTATACAGAGTAAAAAAGCTGTCGTCGAAGTAGACATAGGAATTTTGCTTAGGTAACAATGCCAAAAGACAGTTCTGAGAGGGAGCTTGGGCTGATAACGTCCTCCACGCTTGTTGCTCCAAGATGAGAACAAAAGATATCTAAATAGCATAGCTATGGACAGTAGGATTACAATAAAGAAGTTTTTATATATGAAATGAGTCTTTCATGCCGTAACCAATCGTCCATGTCATTATATATTTTATATATAATGATATGGACGATTGGTTATTAATATATATATATATATATATACATAACACACAGAGAGAGAAGAGCAAAAACATAAAAATACATTGTGCGTATAATTCGGTGTATATATATATATATATATATAAATATATATATACATAAATTAACATATATATGTATATCTCTATACATATATAGTTGTGTTTGTACCATTCGGTTATCCTTCAGCTAGGTGCTGAGAACTTCGGTTCTAGAATTTTTTGCATCTAGACAAAGGGGTAGGACGACGCCCTTCGATATTGAAATCCCTCTTATGACACAGATATTTGTACACATTCGGAATCGACCTTAAGTAATAGGTCCCGACCCCGTTAGGCGAGGCGTAGCAAAACCGTAGACCGTAGTGATCCAAACCTAAACAATCTAGAACTATCTGCTCGATACGAACATTGTACTAGTTTCAGATTTTACTTTTCTCTCATCCCTTTGCTTCAACGGCATTTAATTTTAACTTATATTCTAGAAGTAAAATTTTAAGTTATATTTATGTAAATATGGGACAAGTTTCTGAGGTATACCGGTGTGCCATGCGAGAGTTCTCGCATGGGTACACTGGTATACATGAGAAGTATATAAATGGATAATATTTGCAATATTTCCTAGTGCATAGACATAACAACCTATAAACAAACCAAACACGATGAGACCAAAGAAGATAAGCGGTTTGGTTTGGTTTGGTTTTGGAATGCTACGGTCTACTTTTTGCAACACGAGAGAAGCTACGCGAATCAGTAAAATATAAAGCGATTTCGTCCCGGAACGCCCTCGCGAGTCTCTTCCGAACGAACCGGGGTCAAACCTACCTGAATTAAGAGGCTATTACCCTCGGCATACGATCTCGGTGCGGCCCACGTACTGCGTCAGGACGGGCGTTCTCGGGAATGTGTCGTTTGCGTCAGCCCGAGGAAAGTGCTTCCGCAACGGTTTTGCCACGACAGGATTGCAAAATTTTGGTTAGGGCAACCAGAATGTTCGTTATAGGAAGAAAACTCCTAACGACCTATATATTCCGATACGAAAGAATTTTGTAACGATATTTTATTGAGTTTTTCTTATAAAATCTGCCGGGGGACATACCGCGAAAAATAATTTATTGCATGAAAAGAATACCATTAAAAACACAGTGGAAGCTCGATGCATCGATTGACACGGGAACGAAGACGGGTAAACGATGAATAAAGTTTTAAATGCCGGTTGCGAGAAATGAATGCGTCACTATGACTTAATTATATGCAACACAAATTGGAAGGATTTTACATGCCATAAAAATTACAATTAGAATGACATTTAGCAGATAATAATTGAGTTTTATTTTTTGTTTTGGTTTTTTAGAGGATCCTCCGACAAAAAAGAACGAACGTTCGATGGCTTCTACCTCTGCGAGTAAACTGCCAGAAGTGAGATTCGAAAGCAAGAATTCATGTACCGAAAGGCAGCGCCCTATCCGTTCGGCCTACTGTGTATTCTATACAGAGATTAGATCTCAGCTCTACTAGTTGGTTTGGTTTGGAGCATTATCGTTCTTGCTTTTTTCGACACGAGGTTTCGTGTGATCGGGGCCTACTATTTAAAGCCGATTCCGAACGGCTACGACCATTCTTGCTGGTATTGATAATTCTAAATTTAACAAAAAAATATGAATCTCACACAATTTTTTAAAATATGCCTTGCCAATGTAAAATATATGTTTGCTAAATATCGATCTTTTATATATATGGAAATATTCTAAATTATATCACTTCATTAAAGTGTCGTAAATAAAAGTGTGTTGATTTCCTAAAAAACAAAAATTCAATTTCTTAATTTAACATAATAAAAGGAAACAAAAATTTTAACTTTTAGATATTGCTCTTAAAAAAGCTTTCTATACATACATCTAAAATATGCGTATCATTCACCTTGAACTACGTGTTGTGAATCAACTTATAATACTTCTTTCTTCTTTGATTTACCACAAAAAATTGTGAATGCAGTAGAAAAGAAAAAATGTGAAAAGAACAAAAAACTTCGATTATTTTAAAAATAACATAATTTAAGGTGAAAAAGGCGCCATTCTTATTAATTTTCAGAATTTTAATTTTTTATTAAAAAAAAAAATCTGCTTTTGACAATTTTCGGAACATAAGTGAATTTTTGGAAATTTCAAACGTGGAATTACCGTTGATCCAGGGAACAGGATTTGAACCCAAGAATGCCTGTACCAACGAACAGTGTCCTGCCCATTCGAACAAATGTGTAATACTCAAAGCTGTTTAAACTCCGGTGAATTCTCAATGACTTAGAATTAAAAGAATTTCTCAATATATAGTCAAAAAATATTCGAGTGTTAACGGGTTAAGTTGACGTGCGTAGTCGTAGTAAGCAAACTTGTAATTCATCAGATTAGTGATATTTATTTAAAAAAAAAAAAAAGTATGGCATGGTATAGATGAGTACGTCAGGTGTTGCGGTTCTGATTGCTAAACGAAATATCTACCGATTATGTATTTTTTTTTCCTTGGCAAGTCCCGTTACATCCTGTTGGTAGAAGAAAGCCTAGGCGCCGATAGGGCAAATACCATCGGCTCAAACAGCTGATCATCTTAGCAGCAACAGGTGCGTGTATTTAACTCGGGTAACAAAAATTCGGGGCGTTTCATTCCATGCTAATGTGTCGAGTACTATATTTATCACGATATGCGAAAGTCACCTGTAGATACATGTACAACAAGGGGTACCCAAACTTACGTACGTGCGAATAAATTATCGTTAAAAAGACAGGGTTCGCGGGCCGTACAAAGTGGAAAAAACAATAGATAATTATAATTTATATATTTCTATGAAATACCTACTAAGCTAATATATATGTTATGCCACTTTTTCACCCTTGTGTTGCATAAACATGTAACACAGTGGTAAAAATATGAAATAATTATTACACTTTTATAATATTTGAGTCATTTCATTAATACTGCAACCATGGCTACTCGCCTATGGTTTTGGCAAATAAATTTCTCAAATACAAACTATTAATAGAGCCGGGATAACTAATTCGTAAAAGGCACCGATTTCATAAACGAAGGGTTGTCAGTTCGAACCTCGAGTCCAAAGGTCAATCATGTTCATTAATGGCGCTTGAGCTATGCAAAATAGGTTCAAACAATATGAGGTACCTACTGCGAACTACAGCAGCCAAGGCCAAGAACGACTAGAGGAAAACTACATTCACCATACATTATTTAAAAAAATTAAAGGTTACAGAAACACAAAAATACACAAACAAATGTTGTAGCATTTAGTTTTATATTTCCCTTTAATATTAAAATCTGCTTTCTATATAGCGAAAAATTTCATTATAACTAAACACTGCCGGAACATAACTCAAAAACTAATATTGAAATCTTCTATTGAGAAAAGTTGTAATACCTATTTAAGTTCACTGTTGAATTAACATTCTATACATTTTTCAGGTCATTAAAAAGTAATATTTTAACCAATGGACAACGTGTCCACTTTATTACGTCATATCTACCATTCAAATATGAGGGTTGTATATCCCATTCAAATAAAATCAGTTTAAATGAAGTGCAGTCAAAACTGTGTAGAAGTTAACAGACGTACAAGAACATCGAACACCATATTTTTTTTTCTTTAAAAGAATGCTAGAATGTTAATTGTGAAAGCAAAAACGTAGTTTTAAAAGGTAGAACAAACAGAAAATTTATTGCCTAGACTATATTTTTATGACATCATTTTTAAGTGTTCCTTACCTGCCTTAAATATTATTTAAATAATATAATTATATATAGTATTAAATAAAATAAAATTAAACGTGCATAATACGGTATTGTGACTCATAATATCATTCTTCATACGTGGATTTAATGAGGAAATATTTTGTCCCGTGGGTTTGAAACGGTAGAAAAATAAATTGGAGTTTTAACGGGAATGTTACGCACGCATCTTGTGGCGATTACTTTCATGGTTAGTTCCATTCATCAGGAACGTAGGCATTCAAAAGCAGGCGAAAAG
>CM063506.1:158200260-158202760 GCA_032207245.1 Pardosa pseudoannulata | reverse complement strand
CGAACGGAAATCAAAGTGTTCCGCTAATTTATTTAAGAGATCGATTTCATCTGAATGAATTTTTATAGTTCCGTGTGGGAAGAATTCAGTCTGTTTGGTAAACTCCACCCCTCTTTCAAACTATTTATTCTAAAAAATGGGATAAAATTCCCTATAGTTTATCTTCCACAGCTATCTCATTAATTTCTCATTGTTCAAATAGCATATATATGTTATTCAAAAGTACTCCAAGAACACTATAATTCATTTCGATTAAACTATGTGCGAACTTTTTGAAATAATATTAAATCCTAATATAAATATTCTCTTAAAACAATAGATGAATTTTTTTCTATCTCATTTTCCTGGAGGTTAGTTATGGAGAATAAAAATACATGTCAAAACATTATAAATGAGGCATAAATATTAATTCCAATATAAATATTTAATATCGTTTGCCTTAATAGTAATAAAAATAGTATGGGGAATTAAAGAAATATAAATGTATTTCTAAAATAAAAAATAATTGGAGAGATTTCAAACTATATTAATCAAAAATACTATTTTTACGTCAGTATAATTAAGACTTTAAAAGTATTACCATAAGAATTACTATTAATAATTTTATAATATTGTTTACCTAGCGGTTCAATTACCTTAATAGCAATAAAAAATTATTTCGAAACCTTTACTGTGAGGAATGAAAAAATATAAAAGGTAAGTATTCGTCATATAAAAAACAAATTAATAAAAGATTTCAAATTATGCACTTCAAAAATACTATTTTTTACGCATGTAAGAAACTTAAGGTAAAAAGTATTATAAGAAGAAAAACGTACATGTATTCGTCACATCAAAGACAATTTAACGAGAGATTTCAAATCATACTTTTCAAAAACTGGCCTATAAGTCCATCATATGACGGTATCAACAAAGATTTTAATTTTTCACAATTGTAAAGTACGCTATGAGACAGGTAAAAAAAATTATTTGTTTTTTGGGTGAGAATTATCTGGTACACGCTCAATAATTTTCTTATCTTCACACTCCTCAAAAGTTTCCCGATACTGTGAATGCAGTTTAGAATCACGTTGAATTCATTTAGAAAGATAATTCAAAGTTTTCTTAGCTACGTCGAAATTATCGTTAAGTTCATCGAAATTTTTTTGCCAACAGTAATTAATGGAAGTAAAGAAATGAAAATATCATTTTCACTACACCCTGGAGGTAGATAGAATGTGTTGTTAATACCGGTGATAAAATTTTCATTGCAACAAAAAGTAATCGAAGATTTATTTTAAAATTAATCTATTATTTCATCCAAATATAAAAGAAAATAATTTACTGAATATCTAAGTTCAGTGATAAAACATATGAAAATAATGCAGACGATATTTAAATAATTTACAATAAGAAATGATTAAATGAGATGGTTAAAGGAATGACGTCGTAATGCTAGAAAAATGTTTTTTCATCTACATATAATGTTATAAATTGATGAATTTCATCGCCTGCTCTTAACCGGGGAAAAAACCGCTTGAAATAATGGCATTAAACGCTCGAAAACGATAAAAGGGTGGATTTCGAACGTTTTAAAAGACGACACTATTTTTCGCTGTGATATGATACGTATTTATACCAATTTATTTTAGAATCGAATCGATAGTTTAGGAGAAGATAAACTTGACTCGCTTTGAATTTTGCTAAGTCTAATTCATCAAGAATCCAATAGGGATGCCTCTATCCATTCCGGGTTTAACCGCTTCATAAATTTGAGAACAGACTGACAAATAACTTAGGCTATTATTATATAGGGGATAGAATTTTTTACGTGTATAACTATGAATTTAAGTTTAAAATTATTGCAATAACAAATACTATTCGAGGGATACTTATTGCTTATAGAGCTAATTATCAATGAAAACAAGTTTTAGAGTAATAGCAATAAATAATATTTAAGTAAAATATAATTATATATATATAGAATTAAAATATACACTTATTCATGTATAATACAATAATTTGACTTTTAATGTTAAGAGAAAACCAGAAGTCCGAAATTTTCCATGTATATTTCTTAAAATCAAAATTAACTGTTTTAGCATTATGACAAAAAAAGTACTCCTTGCAATAAATTTTTAAATTAATACAAGAAAAAAAGTTATATTCAGCCTTAGAGAAAATATCAAAAAAGCTAGTCTCTTAAAAAAAATGCTTGATATACAGATTTAATGATGAACTATTTTGTTCTGCGGGTTTGAAACATTAGAAAAATAAATTGGAATCGATTTCTTTTTTAGGAAAATGTTATGTACGTATCATCTGGTGATTACTTTTAGGGTTAGTTCAATTTGTCAGGAATGTACGGATCCGTAATCAGCCGAACGGAGGGAAAACAAAGGGTTCCACTAATTTATTTTAGAGATCCATTTCATCCGAATGAATTTTTATAATTATAATTTCGTTTGGGGATGAATTCAATCCACCCTCTCTCAAACTATTTATTCCAAAAGATGGGATA
>CM063506.1:158175260-158197760 GCA_032207245.1 Pardosa pseudoannulata | reverse complement strand
ATAAGATGCACAAAACTTTCACCGAAAATTGCGGGTTCAACTACATTTTTTGCGCAATAAAGATTTGTGCGTAGCCTCCGTAGGTAAAAGGATGCTTCCCCTGGCTGGAGATAGCCTAAAAGTGGATAGAAAACTGCAATTTTACTGTAAAGTGCGTATTCAAATTTTGTTTTTTCTATGTCAAAATGTACACGAGTTATCGAATTCCCACTATAACACCTAGACAGCCAAATTATATCAAAGAAAAAAAAATTCTTACAAAAAAAAATATTTAATGTACAATGATATCTACAAGGTTGTGTTGTACAAGTAATATTATTCGGTATAAGCTGAGTCAACGTAAGAGAGCAGGGAAACTACTCTTAAACTCTATCCAGGGAAAACCATCGAGCAGCAACTCAGAAAAAATCAAAAAGTCTGGAACTACCGGCTGCTGTCCGCTTGTCGCCATGGTCAATCAAATAGACATATCCCCTCCTGTCCCAAAAAACTTCACCACAGAATGTTAGCGTATCAGAACTTCCAGGGACAACCCCTCCAGTTCAGATATATCTCAAAATTTGTACAAAAAAAAAAAAAAACATTAATATGATTTTGGCTATGGTTGAAGACACGTATGGCAAAGTATTGATTTGGTTGTTTGAGTTTGAGCCAAAGTGTAAAAATGGAAAAATTACGAGGGTCCGTTAAGGAATATAGTGTCACGAAATGTCCGGTAATGTGAGAGTTTAAAGATGCCGACGTAAATTTATAGCCGAAAGCCCTCATTAAGGCCCGAGAATATATATATATATATATATATATATATATATGTGTGTGTGTGTGTGTGTGTGTGTACATATATGACACGGAAGAGTGGTTAAGGCATGGAAGACATTTGATTTCATATATAAAAACTTCTTTATTGTTAATCCTTCTGTCCATGGCTATGGTAATTTCCGTATTAATTTGCATTTGTTAACACTCTATTTTCTATAACACAGCGAAAAATATTTCCCTAGCGGTGACTTTTGGAACTAATTTGTTTTTTCGCGGAATCCTCCGTCCCCCGTTTTGTTTAATCTTCCCACAAAATGTGGCGTCATTCTCGCAAATACATCGCGCTACAGAACATTGTGAGCACTGTCAGTTTAATTACGGCCACCCGGTATGTATGTATGTGTGTGTGTGTGTGTGTGTGTGTGTAAGAGAGAGAGAGAGAGAGAGAGAGAGTGCGTATGTGTGTGTGTGTGTTTGTGTGTGTGTGTGCGTGCGTGTGTATGCGTGTGTGTATAAATCTCTAGATAGTTATATAAACTATCCTATTATAGATTAATCGACAGATATATAAGAAAACATTACCGTATTTTTTTAGGAGAATATACATGAGTTGGAGTCGGAATAGCTCCCACTGGTATTCTAGTGTTAAGTGGGCCGCATCTGGGCCGCAGGCACTAGTGTGATCATCAGTGTTTTAACTCACCGTGTACGAAAGAAAGGAAAAATCACCATTCTGCATTTTCCCTTAGGGAAATTTCGTAATAGGAGTCATGAAGATTCACCAAATTCGCATCTAACCTCCTGTACGGACTAATAAAATTGTTATCTTCCCTCCAAAAGGAACATTTTAGCATTAAATCACGCATCCATTTCTTACGAATAACAATCAGCATTGGAATGAAAAGCTTAGCGGGGCAATCCGCCCGATAAAGTGAGTCTTTGACATAGATATCAGGTTTAAATTAATCATTACGATACTCAATGAATTACTTATACAACCAAAAGGATAACATTTTCCCACTTTTTCATATTAGGTATTCAAATGCTTACTAAACTCGTCCTCGATGGAATTTAAAATATTCAGAATTCAAATTCAGATGGCTCAAGTTCATTTATCTTAGAGCAGTTGTGAATTGTTTATTACAGTTCAGAAAGTCGAAAAACGGTGTGCGCTGTTCTACAAATATAATAGTTTGATTTGGTTTGGAGCACTATGCTCTACTGTTTTGCTCACGAGGGCTAATGTGACTATGATCTACTGCTTAACCCCTTCCCTGTTTTACCCGTACGGCGTACGGGCAATCTGATTTCTATTTCGCTTGCATTGTTTCGGCCGCATTGTTTTCAATTTTAGTAACAAATTATTCGTATAGATGTCCAGTAAATGATAGTTTGCAGTTTATTGTATTTTCTACTCTGATTGGTTCAAAAGCGCGGGTTTTTTCGCATGTTTTATATCAGAAGACGAATTGTTATCTTTCAGTGTATAGCTTTTTGGTTGTATTTTACTAAACGTCTCATAATTTTATTGATGTGAGAGTTGAATAATATTTTTTAATTTTAAGTAATTGATAACTCAGAGCGTATGGAGCTAATTTCTTGCAATTCGAACTGTGACTCGGAATCAGAAACTGAATTATCTGTAAATGACAGTAGCAAAAGTTTACTAGATGACCTGGATAGTAGTGACTCTGATAGTAGTACAAATGGAATCAATCAATAAAGACAATTTTTTAAAAATTGTGATAATCTTTCGAATCCGCTTCCTAGATTTGCTTTCGCTGGAATTCCAAAAATGAACTTGGATATCGATGAGACTAAAGGTAAATTTCAGTTCTACGATGCTTTCATAGAAAGAAAATAAGTTGTAATAAATGCTTAAAAATATTAGAAATGTTAATTTTAATGACATATCTTTACTTAAAGTGTAAAATGAACAAAAAAATGCAATAAAAAAATGTGACATTTTTTTGACGGAATTCTTGAAAAAAATGAAACTGTCAAATGGTTAAAGTCGTGTACTATCTGTAACCAGGCATCCACCCGAAGTCGGGTGTAGGGTGTTGAATTGCTGGTTTCGGTCTGACCGTCCGGCAACAATGCGTTACGCAGGGGCAAGTCAGCATTCCGCCCATAAAATTTAAAATAACAAAAAATATGTAGGCAATCTAAACTAATAAGTACAACTAATACAGTTTACGAAAGTGCGGGGGATACTCCGCAGGAGTCCTGCCCAGGTTAAATGTCCGGTTGACCCGGTGTACTACATGGAACTTTCTGACCTGAGAGCAGGTGTTGGTGAGGGAAGCAATAACTGAACAGGGCAGTTGTGATGGCCGTTAGTGAAGGGGTACTTTGCCCCTTGCAGTTTCCGAAGGGTTATAAACATCCATGCCAGCAGCCGGATTCGAACCCGCAAACCCCTGTTCCGAAGAGAAGCGCTCTACCATTCGGACCATCGTTTGATTAGCAAAGTAATAACAATTATTTTTATAGAATAGATGGTACTCCAGGTTTATTATTAACCTTTTGTCTGTCCTGTACATCACATTGCTATACACATCTAATGATTTATATGCTTGTATATTGTATGCTTTATATTGTAACACACAATGATATAAAATATATAAAAAACTTGTTTCTATTCTATGTTTTATATCCTTGTGGTATACAAACATATAAAGCATTAGATGTATTTATGTATTATATATGATGTACTGATTAAGTAAAGAAATATATAATAAATTAACAGAAATATATAATTATGCTTATTAAAAATATATATTTAATCATCTCGGCGAATACATTTTAACACTGTATGACTCGCTTCAATTTTTACAGATATAAGCTCCATCCCTAGTTACAGGACTATTATAAATGCGAAGAACATACTCAGTATTTATGCCTACAGCAGAAGTTCTCAATATTAGGTCCGAATTTTCCAACGATATTAGCAAACATCGAACCCATTCCTTTACTTTTTCATTGCTATATGTAATCAGGTTTGTATTGTGTTTATGTTTTTGATTTCATCTTTACTTAATTCCCTCCATTCATACATACATACATGCATACATACGTACACACAGATATATATATATATATATATATATATATATATATATATATATATATATATATATGTAATGAGACTGACTTCTCGATGGGGGGTTGCAGTCATGGCCATAAAAATGATACCGTTTCAGCTAAAGACCTTTATTAAGATAACGTTGAAGGACGGGTTCCCACTTCATCATAGGGACAAACTGAAGGGTCAGCTAGCATGAAGTTCTATGTACAAGACAAGTAACATCTGGGTCAACAACTGTGGGAAAATATCTCTAGAAAAATCTGTCTCCGCTAGCGTGTATCTCCTTTTTATTCGGAAATTCCCTAAATTGTCCGCTAGGGCCATGTAGGTTTATAATTGGCCAGGCCCCTTCTCTGAGGGCGTAACCTGTAGCCCCAGTGGTCAATTTAGGTTAGGGGTTAAAAAGGGGAATGGAAAATGACGAGGGAATTTTTACCCTTGATTTAAGTTTTGAAAACCCCTAAGAATTTTCCTTATATATATATATATATATATATATATATATATATATATATATATATATATATATATATATATATATATATATATACATACACACATACACATATGTAATATATCAAAATTATTACTTATATCTCATAAAAATTCTCCTGTCTCCCATTTTAATTCCTAGGCATCTATTTTTCCAGCTACAAAATATCGTAATTAAAGGAGTGTCCTCGACTTGAAATTTTTCCAACCCATTTCCCAAAATTCCCTCTGCAATAAATGTAAATTTTCTGTCCAGTCTCCCTATTTTTCAGATGTCCCCGGGTCTCTTTTCAATGACCCAAGCTCCCATTTCTTGTTAATACGCCAACTAAGCTACTTTCTCTTGGGAATTCTCTGCGCCTCGTTCTGGGATCCAACCCTGTTCCAGCCCAACTTTCGATTATCATTCTATCCTCTGTCTTTGACTGTTAAACACACGAATTTCTCTTAATTAAAATAAAATTTAAGTTCTACTAAGATGCATGCTGTTCTCTTCAATGTGCCACGACTAATATTATTAATCTAGGTTCCAAAGATTCTCCTTGCCTGGGCAAGTAAAAACAATAGGGGCTATTATACAATAATTATTTGTGGCCGGCGGGTTAATTTTCGCCGTGGTTATACACATACACATATATGTATACACAAGCATACACATCAATTAATGAACACGGATAGGAAATTTTCACAACTGTCGAAGTTGCCAACAAACTCATTTTCAAGGACTAAAACTAAATGACGGGAATTTTAGCCTAAACGTCGCTCCGTGCGACGCACTGTCAAACTTATTCCCAACTCTTCGACATTAACGCCGTTTCTCTAGAGCTTCTCGGGATTTGTTTTAATAAATCTCACTCGTTCCGGATCTTTCCATTCACACTATTTCATGAAATACGACCTCGACTGCAATCTCGTCTTTTCAGGAAACGAAACGGATCTTCCTCTGATACAAGGTAAAGAACTTTGCTTTCAAAGATTTCTAGGAAATCAGTCGATAAAATTCCAGAAAATGTTTTATAGGGGCAGAAACCATAAGGAATGCAGTGACAAGGTGAAAACAATTTAATTTATTTTCGAGCTAAAGTTTACTACTATTATTTTTTAAGATATCTTTTACTCAAAATAATAGATACCGAAAAAACTTTATATGCAGATCAAAACGAAAATAAAAATAGTAAAGGAGCGAAAAGAATTTAATTTCTTTTTCAGAAGAAATGCTAAGATGTTAAGAAGTTTGATCATTTGATCTTACAGATTGCTGTTCTCAACAGTCCTAATATTGTAAAAAAAATGAGACTTTCTGTAAATTGCATTTTTAACAGACATGTATAGTTCCCAAAAAATTAACGGTATCAAAAATAGAACCTGGATTAATATGTAACAATGCAATCGGTGTTAAGACTGTTACCCATGAATTTATCCATTGGTTCTAACTGACATACACACATAAAGAAGGTCGTGGTAATAGCCGGAGGACTTAGGCTATGACGCTCGAATGCGCAAAAGACGGTCGTGTTCACGTGTGGGTACGTAAAATAGGTTCGCGGTCGCAATGTTCTCCAAGTTCAAATGATAACTCTAGAGGTGGCAGGTACACCAGATGGCTCCTGCTTGTTTCCTGCCTTTGTCAAAAACTACTACTTCTATTAGACTGAACCACTACTCCGGCTACTCTCGTAGAATGTGTTCTAATCGGGAAGTGTTGTATTCGCGAGTTTCTAGGCATGACAGTTCGGTCCGATTTTATTAAGTTGGGATTCATAAAAGTTTTCTAAAAAAATCGTGGAGTTACGCATCTGCCATGATTCATCTACAGATTCTGAGGCGGGATTTAACAACTGGAAATAAATGAAACGGCAGTGTAGAATCCGACAACTGTCTATTCTGTTTGTTTCACTCGAAAATACAGACACACACACACACACACGTACATACCATATAAAGGAAAGTTAAACCTCTCCACGGAAAATCATATCTATTACACATTTCTAGTTTATGTATCTCATTCAATACACAGAACTGAGAAATGTCGTGCACACGCAATGTTTTCGCTAGGGGTCGTCCGACCCTTTAAGAGCATGGAAAGAATAAAATATGAATATGGAACATAGATAATTCAAAACACCTTCAAATTACGGGAGCGCACTCTGAGCAGATGCAATGAAACTCGCGTTGGTAGCATTCCTTAAACTACACATCCCCCCCCTTTCTACATGAATAATAGATTTGTAGTCAAAAAAGTGTATTTGATCTCTGCATGGCGTTAGAACTATTGCCTAATTTCCTTGCTGCCATAGAACAAAGAAAATTGGTTATTTTTTAAATTTGTACTTTAAAATGAAACTTTTGCTTGAACTCCGACGAAATGTTCTTTGAAATTCCAGTTTCAAATGTGTAGTTTGGAAGGCGATTTTCTACAACACTAGTGGAAACAACTCAGCAGTGAGATTCAAAAAGGTTAGGATCGGCCAAAAGTAAGTGTTGATGAAAAACGTATCCTGCCTGCCTACTTCATTGGAGCAGGTATGATGGGTTACTTTCGTGTTGTTAGGATGTGGAAAGCAGTCAATTCGGATTCCAGAGTTATTAGGACAACGATATATCAAATGAATACAAAAACACAACAAATTAATAAAAAAAACCATTTGCGTCATTCAATGAGCCTTAGTTTGTGTTTGGATTGGAGTGCTACGGTCTACTTTTTGCAACACGAGGGCTAAAGAGACTGGGACCTACAGCTTAAACCAGATTCCGAACGGCTACGAACATCCATTTCACTGTGGGATACGAACCCACGAACTCGGGTACCGAAGGCCAGCACCCTAACCAATCGGCCATCATTCGGCACCGAAATAACTCGGACTCACTAGTAGATACCGGAAGAGATGTTCGATTTTCAAATCCCTCTGAGGTGTCCTCATCCCTCCTTTGTGCTGTCACAAGACTAAATCCCGCCCCCTTTCATAATCTGATTGTCATTTTCAAAAAACCGCTTCTCTGAGTTCTGCCGAAACCACCTGCAACCGAAAGTTCTGATGTTCAACAGTCTCCGAAACTGACAAAACCGGAGACTTTATGAGCCCAGTAACCAGGTGGCCCACATCCCCGAGGAACACGGGGTGGAGAGGTCAACGGGTTCACCTCCGACAAGCAAGAGGTGCGCACACACGTATTGCAAAAGTGTTTTCAAATATTACAGTAAGTCAATAAATTTACTGCTGGGTTATTTTACAACTGAATAATAATTGTATATTAATGGACTGTAATGGAAGGAAAAGATGCAAGACCCAACTTACTTCTATTATAAAGGCAGAAATTCTCCTCAACAATCGGGCAATAACATAGGGGGTCATCTCCCCCCATTGAGTTCGAGGAACGATCTCTACAGGTTCTCAAGCGGGATTTAGGAACTGGAACTTTGGTTTGGTTTAGAGTGCAATGGTCTAATGTTTTGCTACACGAGAGCTAATGAGATCGCGATCTACTGCTTAAAGCCGATTCCGAACGGCTACGAACATCCATACTAGCCTCGGAATTCGAACCCACGATCTCCGGTACCGAAGACAACTGGAAATTAATAGACTGGCAGTGCAGAATCCATTTGTCGTCGTTATTCTGTTTCTTGCATTGGAAAATACATCGTGTACGCACACACAAGTATATACTAAAAGGCAAGTAAAACCTCTCCACGAAAAATTATACTTACTGCACATTTGCAGTTTATGTATCTTATTTCATACACAGTATTCAAAAGGTCGTGCACACGCAATGTTCTCCCTAGGGGTGTTCCACCCCTACAGCAACATGGAAAGAATAAGAAAGAAATCTCTTACAATACCGTGCTGAGCTTCGATGAGTACAGTGACAAATACATACAATTAAGAATCGATTTAACGTAAAAAAAAAACTTGTCTCGCTTTGGGTAAAGAACAACAACAGAAGTACAACTCTCAAAATTCTTGGGTATGAAGTGAAGTCATGACCCTCGAACAACGCAGGTTGCGTCACTACCCAACTTAACGACTAATGGCGGAGTAATAGGCCTTGACCAGACCCAAGCTTTATTATACCTTCATCACTGCAAAGGGGAGAAGGTAGTGCAACGTCCCTCTTCCTACCAATAATGACAGACTAACACCGTTGATGATGAGTTTCATCTCCGTCGGTGATTCACAGAGAGAGAAAAAAAAACTTTTTTTTAGAAACCAGTTTGAGCCGGTCAATAAGATGTCCCCATTTGAGGTCCATTGCGGAAAAAAAGGGAAAGTAAAAACCAAAAGAGGCAAGGACGCAACCGAGAACCACAAGAACTTTCACACATTAAAAAAAAAAAGAAAAGAAAAGTCAAAAGGGAAGAAGCCTACTACTGCAATCATTTATCTTGAATAAGATGACGCCATGTTTTCGCAATTCCCCTCCCTCCCTTTGCGAGGGAAATTTCCAATAGACGTAATCTGCAAAAAGGGAAGCACGTTCATTTCCGATTTATACGACCATCAGAAAAGAAAATGTTTTATGCATTCGAGGAGTCTTTAGACTAGAACGCT
Source organism: Pardosa pseudoannulata (assembly GCA_032207245.1). Classification (NCBI taxonomy): domain Eukaryota; kingdom Metazoa; phylum Arthropoda; class Arachnida; order Araneae; family Lycosidae; genus Pardosa; species Pardosa pseudoannulata. Next base: position 158,188,871 of record CM063506.1, on the reverse strand, counting down.
GGACTTCAAATATTACAGTTTTTCGCCTCACGTGTACTGGAATTTTACACTAGAACAGCGGGATGGGTCATTTCGACCACAAAACTATTTTGTGTCCAATTTTCTCAAAATGTTACGAACGAAATCGAAATAATTTTTTTAATTTAATACCCATAAAAATCTATGAAAATATAATACTGATTCTGTGAGTATGAGAAACGGTTCATGACAGCTTCTGAGTGTGGTTTGGTTTGATTTGGAGAGCTACGGTTTACTGTTTTGCATTACGAGAGCTAATGAGACCGAGGCCTACTGCTTAAGGTAGATTCCGAACGGCTACGAACTATATATTAGGAGCACAACAGCTTTTATAAATATTTCGAGCATAGTGATCACACAATTTAAATTGATCTGTTCATTAATACACACTTTTAGAATATTCGAATCATATATTTAGTTTATGATTAAACAGTTCTGCTCGCTGAAAGTTATAGGTCATATTACACTTCCACCAGCCGGATATTGGACCAATGAAACCGATTTTGTTCGGATCGCTACGGTTAACTATTTTTGCTCTACGAACACTATTGACCGACACCTACTACTTAAAACTGATTCCAAACAACTACGAACATCCATGCCGGGAACGAAATTCCAACCCACGATATTTGATACTGAAGATCAATTTACCAAGAAAAGGAGTTTAATTTCGATTTGCGAGAAATATAATTTGGCATATATACAATATAAATTAGCAGTAACGGTTTTCAATTTGAATAAGCAGTTCTGTTTAGTATGTCAACAAATTACTTCTAGACAATATATAGAATTTTTTTAAGTGTTAATATGAATTATTCCTAAAAAAAATGTTTCTACCTTACAAAAGTCCTAATTTTTAGAATCAAAATGTAATTTTAGAAATTTTAATTACCTGGAAAAAATGTTTAGAAGGAAAGAAAACTAAGGTTATTCAAAAATAGCAATATACCCTTCGATTTTAAAGTATTATCGCAATATATCAATATTATCAATATAAATGTGGGGATATATCGCGATATTAAAGCTCTAATATCATCCAGCCCTAGTAAATACAGTATTATTCGATTGGTTAGTTAAGTATTTTTTAAATGTCATGTATATTTTTGTTAATAATATATCTGCTGCTCCCTATACTCCTCAACACCCCTCATATGCCTTTAAATTCGCTACCGCCTGTGTGGAAGGATTCGGCACTCACTGGAGAGTGGTACCGCCCCATTGGAAAACTATGCATAAACTGGTACATTTGTCTTGCAATATTTGGGATTGGTATTCCAATATTATGATATATAACGGAAATAACAATGTGGTAATTCAATGAAATGTACGGTCAACTTTTCAGCTTGCTCATAACTGTTCAGCGTAACCAAATTAACTACTATATTTCGGTTCGATTTGGTTGGCAAAGCTACGTCTACTATTTTGTAACATGATAGTTAATGACAGGGAGACCTACTGTTTAAGCCGATTCCGAAATGCTATAAACAACTGTTCCCGCAGCGGGATTCAGAAGAGTAGCACCCTTCCATTCGGTCATCGTCCGGCCTAGGATGTTTCGAACGTATCAATATCCTTACTTGTATGTTAATTACAGTCATACAACTGACAATAGAAATAAGCTGAACGTGGCCGAATGGTAGAGAGCTGCTCTTCGGAACTTGATTTCGCGGGTTCGAATCCCGCTGATGCATGGATGTTTGTAACCGTTCGGAATCGGCTTTAAACTGCAGGTACCGGTTTCATTAGTCCTCGTGTGCAAAACAATAGATCGTAGCGCTCCAAACCAAACCAATACAAATAAATAATTTGTATGTTTTACTTGTATGTCAATGAGATACAAATATTAAACTTTAAGTGAAGTTCCGCCCAGATGAAAATCCTCTGCGCATTAAAATTTTTCTCTGAAATTTCGAATTTAAGGTAGGCCTCAAATAAATATAAATACCTTAAAGCATTTAGGTTAATTATTACTCAGTTTTAATGATTCATTAGTAAGCACACCACAAGGAAATCGTACTTCTTAAAAATGTTTTCAAAACATTGAGATATAGTTCTCGAGAGAACGAAATTTTAGAAAATAAATCATAAAATTAAAGATTACTCGGTCACTTTAATAAATTGACATTTTTACCTATTAATAACATTAATAGGGGATCCGAAGATCAAAGGGTACCAAAATAGGGAGAAGTAACAACTCGAAATAATGAGTGAAAGTTTTAAAAGTTTAAGAGTCCGAAACCCTCTTTCAACTGGAAAAGTATAAATGACGGGGATCTTGTAAAGCGGTCTTAATTACGAACTTTGATTCAGAAGAAACTAGAGATCGAATATAAAGCTGAATTATCTCAACCGCAATTGCAGCAATCAATACAGATACAGAAAACTAGGAAGGAATTTAAATATTAATTTAAATCCGTGGTCTTCAAAACTGTATTCAGCACAACTCTGGAGTTTCGCGAGCTAATATAAAAATTAGAATGCCGTCCGGAACAAAGTATTTACGTTTATGTTAAATCATTTTTGATTTCAAAATATTTTAATTTATCTGTTGAAGAAAAACACTGTAGTCCTTCTAAAGTTTGAGTCTGCTAACAGAAAAGACTATACAATTTGGAAATTACTCCGAGAGCCGTTAATATCATAAAATTTGGATAGGAAGCACCAGATATTTCGGCAGCGAGTCATTTCCTACGCCAACTTTTTTCCCATTATGAGCCTCTCCGCATTCCACTATATACATAAACTTCGGAGATTGGTTAATTGGTTGGTTGGTTGGTTGGTTGGATGGATGGATTGATTGGAGTGGAGTGCTACAATCTTCTGTTTTGCTACACAGGGTTAATGGGACCTACTGCTTAAAGACAATGCAAGAGCAGTAGGATTCGAACCCACGAACTCCCGTACTAAACAGCAGCGCCCTACCCATTCGTCCATCGTTCGGCACCATAAACTTCGTAGGACCTAACTGGACAATGGCTCGGGGGTTCCGCAAATCCTTCTCTACCCCCGTCTGTGGTAAACATATAAAAAACAAACAAAGCAACATGCATCTAAAGTAAGAAAAACGTATTTGAAGCACGTGAATTTCATGAATTTGAAGATTTTATTTTATTCATAAAGTATTAATTTATATTTATTTTTACAAGCAAATTGCCTTTAAGATTTCGATCTTTTATAAAAATGAAAACTGGCGCTTTGACTAAAAAAAAGGATCACTTGCGGTACCCTATTCTAGGAAATAGTAGGGTTCTGTGGAACCTAGGCTGAGAACAATTATATAATAATAGAATAACACAGTAAAAATGTTACAAGATAAACGTAGTGATAATTCTAGTAATGACGACGACTACTAGCGTCCCGTTCTACACACATAAAGAAATTTATTAGAAAACGATCCACGTTTGTAAAAGAATCTCAAACGAAACAACCCCTCGTCGATCTGGAATATGTTATTCTAACGATTTCAAAAACTTAGCTTGTTTTCACTCATTAATGTCAGTTCATGCGCGGCGTAACAGCAGAAGCTAAACACCGACACGTTTGCATACCCCTGCAGTTTCAACTGGCACACGGTCATGAATTCGGAATGAGACGAATGTTTACAGGAAAATGCGAATATATTCCTGAAAAATAGCAGGACAAACGACGCGACAGAAGGAAAAATCGGCAGTTCACTTCCTCTGAGAAACTGATCAGAAATGAGCCCTCGGGAGATAACAGTTGATTTCCTTCTCCTCCACCGACGGCTAACTCTATTGTTTTCGCTACTTTTCGGAGTTGTCGAACAGATCAGAATTCGTTAATCCCTCCTCGAAACAAAGTTTTATTTTAAGAAATCAGTAAATGATTAGAGAGAGGGGTTCCAGATTGACCTTAATAGCTTATGGGCTAATCGGCAGTCTAATCGCTGCCGATTTTTGGTGGAACATCAATAATCAAAAATAGGCTTAATTATAATGCACGAATGATTTTAAAAAATAAAATGTTTAGGATATAAAAAGAATTTGAACAACGAAAACTATTTACCTCGCGCTATTTGAACGAAGTTGGAAAGCTAACACTATTAAGGCGACTGTATTGGAATCACCCAAACGTTGAAAATCATTTCTCTCGATTAAAGGCTTCCATTTAATGATTTCATAAAATGAACTTCTTTCTGTTGTAGAATAGAAAATCTATGTCCTTAACTTCTTTTAAATAGGAAAAAAAATAAATATGGAGGAGGACATATTAAAATCACCTAAACATATCTATCGATTTAAAGCTTCCATTTAATGATTTCATCAATAGAACTTCATTCTGTTGAAAAACAGACAATCCGTATCTGTCTTAACATTTTTTAAAAATGTTAAATACGAAGAAAAAATAGGAGATTAGACAATTGTTATATAGTAAGGAAATAATATTAAGAAATTTAAATTATTTGTCATATTCTTTTAAAATCTTAACACTTCAATTTTTGGCGTGATATCAGAGACTACTTTACTGTTGGACAAGTAAAATTCCTGTCCGGTGAGGAATTTTGGCTGTAATTTGTAATGTAATTTGTTTAGGAAAATATTTGTATTAAAACATTTTGCAAGTAAATATTCATTATAGCTTCGAAGCCAGGAATATAATTCTTTTTCATAATTTTTTTCTTAAATGAATTGGAATTTCTACCAGTATTTAATTTTTAAAAATGGAAAATTAAGGCCTTGAAATGCAGATTTTATTTAATAAGTACTCACAAGCAATTATTTTTAGTTTTTGTACAACACATTTGGTTAAAAAAAATACTAAAATACTCCCAAAACATATTTTTAAATACTGTAAAGGCTTGGAAATAACGTTACAGACATTGCAGAGAAGATATGAAAGCGCTAGATGAGTCCGTTCCGGTTTTATATTGATAAAAGGGAAAATCCAGCTGAAGTTATAAAATAATTTCAACTCTAGATCTTGTACCAAATCCTTTGTTTTGGGGTCAGTAGTATGGATAATGAAGTGGGGAGTTCTAAAATATTAAATTTGTATCTATCAAATATTTTATATCTTTTAATAGAAATTATCATGGGGAAAGAAGGGACGGAATTTTACATTTTGCCTGGGGGTGCAAAACTGCTACAGCCGGTCTCAGATCCAACTCAAGATTTTCCTATTTATGCGATAGGTTCCCCATATGTTTCTACTGTTTAAATCAAATAAATGTTCCATTATCAATTATTTGAATACGTAAATGTTCTTCTCTTTAGAGATTTGACAGTTTATTTCCCCAAACATCATCCGAAAGGACCTGTGGATACTTGTGAAAAGTCAACCGTATATCTCAAAGACACACTTAGAGAAACGCGAGAATTAGATAGTAAAACTCATTTCTCTCTGCCGTAGATCAAATCATCTCTTAGCCCGTACCACTTTTTTCAAATAAGAGACAAGTTAATTTGGCATATTCAATTTTAATCTTAAATAATGAGGCCTTTTTCGGATTTTTAATGCAATTTATTTTCAAAACATTTATTTTTTCGATTTTGATCATTTTTATTCAATATTTTTTATTTATTTTGTACGGATGTCACTGGCCGTAAAAATATTTATGTTTTTTCTATCCCTAAACTCTCTACTCTCTAGTTATTGTGCTATGAACTCACGAATCCACACTTCTATCTCTTTGCTCTGTTTATTTTTCGCTCGTTATCATTTTTGTGCTTACTGACAGAAGCTTCTGGATTGAAGGGCTCGGCCCATATGGTCCAGTTGCCACACAACCTTTAAAGTCTTTAATCGTAAATAACATTCTACTGAAGGAAATAATTCTTAGTATACAGGTAAGCTGTACTAGTCCAGCCCAGAAATGTCGGTGAATGCTGCTTTTAAAACAGTAAAGAGGTTACTCATTTAGTGAAGACAGCTATCTCGTAACTAGTGGATAGAGAGATGCCTTAAGATCCGCCGTGTTCATTAACTCATTATGTGCGGGTACATTTCGAAGCGAAATTGTAACTGTAGCGGGCGTTTTCACGTAAATTTAGTTATCCAATTAAATCTCAATAGATTGAAAATTATTTAATTTTACATGAGTCTATGCGACTGATGTAAAAACTAGTTTTTATTTGTCTCAATTTTTCCCAATCTATGTAGTAGACAAGAACATTCGGCTTCGTTTTCCTGTATATACCGTTATTTTTGTACCCACAATCAAACCATGTTGTTACACTAACCCGTACTTGTACGTGACCCGCACTCAAGTATCCATCGTCAGAAAACGTACTAGTATGTGTCCCGCATACAATGTGTTTATGGATACTAAACATGTAGGAAAGATTTGGGGTTTCCTAACGATACTTCTAAAGGTGGCAGGCCATGCCTAGGGATCTTCTGCTTCGTCCCTGCATCTAAATTCCGAGAACCTACTCTTAGAAGTCTAAGCTCTCGAGACACAGGCAGCCAGCTTCCAAGAGAAGTTATATGACATCTAAATGGGCACAACACCAACCAGCGATCTTTAAATTTTCCGACTTTTTGCACCCAGAGAGGTTGAAAAATCTTTTGCATCCTATTGCAGAGTGAAAACTTCACTTAATACGAAAATTGAAGTCGTTTCATGTCGAATCAACATATATTTGCGTGAACAACATATTCATGAATACAGACCTAAGGGTGATAATGTACGAGACAGCGACAACAACAAAAATAAATAAATAATAAACGCATTTCTAAGTCAGAGTCCTTATAAATTATCGAGGATTGTTTTGTTCATGGACGATTTGACATTTTATAATCCCGTAATGACGGTCGATAACATCTCTCGGGCCCGCGGTTATTTCACAAAGTATTCTGTAAGGGTTAACGCATGGAACGATAAAAAAAGAGATTGCAATCTGGAGTTAATGAGATGCGTCACTCCGCTTTTTTCGATTGAACCCTGTCGGGTGCCGCGGCTCCTCCGAAAATCGCAGTGACAATGAAAACAGCAGATCTCTTCCCAAGCAGAAAGTGAACACCCGATCGCTTCTCAGACAAACCCTTGCCATTTTTCCTATCCCTTGAAAAACGAGATCTCCTCTCCAAAGTGACTGTCGAGTTTCGCAACTAATATCGGAACAATAGCGTTTGTCTGGAAAGTTAAAAAGGTCTATAACCGAACGGGAACATACTTCAATAGAGAAATTCTTCGTAACGAAAGAAGAGAAAAAAATAGAAAGCTTGTAAAGCCGAAAGCAAGGGTGAAAGTAGAAAGGTAAATGTTAAAAGTGTTTTGTTTAGTTGCATTATTCAGAGGGAAGGGTGGAGAATTCAAAACCTAAGTATTGAAGCACGAAATTTCTTGCCACAAAACATACTTGATGATCTAACCTTTATATTAATTTAGAGCACGAGTAACCGCTGTTTTCTCCATTGTACAGGTTACACTTTTCGTTTTGTCCATTTCATAATCAGTTTACGTCAGCCATTTTTTATTGGGAGCACCTTATCGACAAGGGGTGACAAAACGCGGCATGCCTCGTAGAATGTCGTAGCCCGTGACGGAATTTACGAAAGGTATAATTGAAAGAAATATCCCACTGATTATAGTAAATGTAATATTATCCCATTGCTTCATTGAATATTATTGTTATCAATATGTATACTTATAAAAAATTAACTATTCAATTATTTATTTATGAATAACAGCAATAATGCATTCTTTTAAATTTTCACTTCAAAATATTTACAAATACACACACAATGCGGTCCGCAGGTATAAAACAAAACTTCTACGGCAATAACGTCTTTTCGATTGAACAGCCTTCCTATAGAATACCAACATTTTTGATCCACACCCGAGACGCATTTGAGAATATATTTGGGGCGTTTAAGCACGAGAGCTAATCAGATTAAGACTAACTATAAAAAAATGTTTTAAGAATTCTGCCAGAGTCAAGGAAAAACAACAAAATACTTTATTTCGTCTGATTACAGTCAAGCTAACTGATGATCTGTTGAGTAGCAGAGTCATTTATATTTTACATTTGGGCAGCATCACTTCACTTCAGTTGACATCTTTTCATTCTCAACACTAACTTCTTTAGGCCGATTAGAACGGCTACGAACAATCATGCCAGCAGCTGGACTCGAACCCGTTGTCTCCGCTATTGATTGGTAATGAATGCCCTGCTGATCCGGCGCTATTCGAATATTGAATGTGATGCTAATCATTAAAAAATTACACGCTAGCCACTGTATAGATAGCTGCCCTGCAATTGAATCTATTGTGTGGGTTTAAAACAAAATTAAATTACTATTTTTCTTTTTCAATAATAGTTGCAACATAAAAAGTATTTCAAATCAAGAATGAAACATTGAAAAAGTATCAACATAAATTATTTTTAAAAATCAGCACTGTACATGTTTAAAGTTTTTCAAAATTCACTACATCCTTTCTTTAAAAAAATAAAAATATATAAAAGTGTATAAAAATTTAAATTTAAAAAAATACTGATGCACCCTGTCTTATTCAGAATACATTTTACTCTCTACCTGTATTATTATTTATTTATTTTTTTTTTTAATTTTTCGGAGGGAGGGGAGGAACACATCAAACCCCATAGTTACTGGCAAATTTTTCCAGTGTGATATACAGGAATTGTCCTTTTACTGAGTAAAAAATTTTTCATTTGATTAAAAGTGTCCATTTTGATAAATGTACCCACCCATTTAAAAAAATATATGAACATTGTAGTATGAATCAGAAAACTCTGCCATCCATCGTTATATTACATAATTAAAACATTAAAGCTAAAACAAATACAGACATCCGACACTATTTGTAAATCCCAAACACAAATATTTTCCCTCTCTTTTTACTTTCACACTCGATACATAAACTAAAAAAGAACCATAAAGATTTGTAGTAGTTTTAAACAGGTGTTTTGCCTCAGTAACTTATTTACTTAGGGCGAAACAGAATTTACGAACTAATGCAACAATGATGCTTTATTTCGCTATTATTTATTTGATTTAAGGATATTTCTAGCTATTTAATAAAGTTAAATCAGAAAAAGCTTGATCTGAATGTCGCTGAACGTTTTAAAACGGTGACACATTTGCAAGTGACACAGCTTCAATAATTACGTGAGAAAAAACAAGGTCGTCGAAGTTAAGGAAAGAAACGGGTAAACTGATTTAAATATTAGGTAAAAGTATTTTCCTTCAAAGTAGATAATCGAGTCTAACTAGCAAGTAAGTGTAAGTCAAGGGTAATTGCTACTTAGTGAAACAAGTTTTGGCTCAACACGACAAAAATTATTTTGGGTCGATTTACGCGATTGTAATTATACTAAAACCATAAAGGCTGTATACAAATGGTTTCACTAAGAACAGGGAGAGTCATGCCATTCGACTCAAAAGTCTAAATTTAAATCCCATTTAAGCCAGGGTGAGCAAATAGTCGGAGCGTGGAAACAAAAGGGGGAATGGGGGAACAATATAATTTATTCTAAAATTTTAACGACTATAGAAAATATTTAAATGTCCATTTATCTCTAAGAGTGCGAAGCTCTAAATCAACTTTACGGTTTAACATTTTGAGGTTGAAATAATTTACGAACATACTCAGTAACTCAAAATAGCACATCAATTTTTTAATAAAAATTGAACGCTATCACGTCATCTAAAGAAATTAGGACAATATTTTGCAAAAGTATTCGTTCTTTGAGCGCTACTGTCTATTAAGTGTAAGTGGCAAATGAGACCAGAAACTTACTGCTTAAAGCAGTTTTGGTCACAGTCGCCTTACAAAAATTATTTGCGGAATTTGAAGGCGATTCCAGATCAATCTCTAAAAACAAGTCGTGTATAAAATTCGAGATGCTTGGCAAGGAAACCTTATAGGAGTCACCGTCTGTGCGATCAATGCTGTTTTAATTGTTATTGGCAAAGTCTTGGCGTGATGACGTCACAACGCGGAAACTACGAGTGATACAGACTTGACCTCTCGGTTAAACTTATGTTCACCGCCATTGACAACTATCTGTTTAACAATAAATTTAATCTAGAACATAATACAAAATTCTTAAAAAAACTGTGTACGTATTAGGATATACTTCATGTATTTACTAATCTAATCACAATCAACAAATTCTACAAAATTTATCTAATTTAAACACAAAATCAACCACAACTCTAAGGCCATGAAAAACTGAATATGGAAGCTGTAAAAAGTTAAACTTGGGATAAGTTTGATTGCGTGTTTACATTTGTCACGGAGCGTATTTTTTTTACAATGCAGAATCATTCGACAATTTGTGCCGAAAGAGAAAGACCCTACGCGATGCTGAAAATGAACACACGCCGATGCGAGTTCTATTTCAACCACAATGAATTCTTCTAGATTACGGGTAAACGTGCTTTTACATATCTCTGTTTTCCAATTTGAAGCTCAATCTTTGATAAAAACTGGGTGGAAAATGTTGGCGCTCGTTTGAATTGCAGATATAAACCCTATTTTAATTTATATATAATTAATATTTTAATTGTGGCATAGAAGCCCTCAGGCGGTGATAATCTGCCGTAAAACAGATGTTATTTATCCAATTCAGTCAGTTGATATCATTTTAGGGCTTTTATCAATACATTTATAAAATTTCACTTCGCTTTGTGTAGGTGTTTAAGACAATCTTGTAATTAAACACATAGGTAATAAATTAAACTTAAGATACGAAGAAATCGTGTCAGTTTAAAGGCCCTCCACACTATGTAGCTATAGCCATCACCACTCTGGAGGGTCTATGGCTTATGTCGACGATTCACACGAAAAAAATGATCTTAAAGTTTAGGAAGCTTTTTCAAACCACATTATGGTCATGAAAGCCATCAACGGTCTGTATGGCTCATCGAGGTCGACAATAGGATGATATTCAATGGTTAAAGTTATTCCAAATCAAAGGCAGTAGATGAACTAAGTGAGCTATAGTGAATGCATGAAATGGCAGTGTCATCTGAACGAGTAAAACCTAGGTCACAAGGAACTGGTAAACAATCCAGTGTAGAGGCACACAATAGGAACTGGTAAAAAGAATATTTCAGGTCTTATGTAAAGAGTTAGCAGCAGATGTGCAAGTCTAAAGACTAATTCGAGTTTTGGAATATGAAACGCAAATTTTCCATTGGTTTTTATGTAATACTGCACATTATTTTCGAAAAACGTCAAGCCATAAAATGTTCGGAATCTGCTTTGATCGGTAGATCCCGGCATAAAGACTCCAAATGTAGCAAACATTTGACTGCGGTTGGTAAAAATCAACTAAATCATTAAAAGGCTTCTACGCTACTTAAGAGAACTATGGTAGCCTTCACTGTTCCCCGTTTATCTCCCCTTTGAACATTTAGGGATTCAAAAAAGTATTCGGGTAACACTGCCCTTTCGTAGTAGCTGGAGAGTTAACTCCGGATACCAAATGTTATTAGAGTAAGCTAGAAGAGGAGCGTAAAAGGATACGTTGGGGAGAAGTGTCAAAGGTCTTTGTTTCCGATAAGCTACTCTCTTCATCCCAGCCCCCCACATGTGGTGTTCACTTCCACTGCAAGCGAAAAGAGGAAGTTTGTGCTCTAACGGAGCATATACTATTTCACTGGGGAAATAAGCAAAAAGCAGTGTCAGCGCCAAAGGGTTTCAAAGAGGTATTTTATAAATAATATGAAATTTTTAAATCAAGTAATATGGAAGTAATAAATACATGTGGTACAGTCGAACTCGTTTATAACGAGCACAAAGAGACCGTAACATTTACTCCTTAAATCCGAGTGCTTGTAATAAACGGGTATTCTGAAGGCAGACGTGCAATCAGAAAGGGGGGGGGCTTGGGAGGTCAAATGATTGAGTGTAGTAAAAATTTAATACTTACTTAAATTACATTAATTTAATTAAATACTTTTCTTAATTTAATGACAATTAAATCCTCCAATCCAGCCTTATGGAAACACTTGATGATGCATTCTGATGTGACATTTTCTCATGTATCATTCATCAAACGTATCGCTTCCAGTACGTTGACATTGGTATTTGATGCTGTTCCACTTCTATCTCTAACAGACTTCTATCTCTATCTTTTATCTCTCTCAGAATCATCAAAATCATTTGCTTACGGAAGTGGCACTTGAAACTTCTTATGACTCCTTGGTCCACAGGCTGGATAACAGATGTAGAATTGAGTGGCAAAAATTCAATTGCACCGGATTTGTGAACCCTCCCCATTGACGTTGGAATGCTAGAGGAATTTTTTCTACAAAAGTATTAAACCGCGAAGAAGAAAAAAAAAAGATATAAAGACTAGAAAGAAGAGAAAAAAGATTGCAAAAAAGACAGAAAAATACTGCTCGCTAAAAAGAGGTATTGCTCGTTCAAAGCGACTTCTGTTCCATAAACTTAACACTGATCCAACCAAGTATTCTCGCTTCCCTCGGTAAATCAGAGTTCTCGTTAAATCCGAGCTCGTTATAAACGAGTTCGACTGTATTTCACGGGGGAGATACACAGGCAGCAGTGAAAATGCCAAAGAGTTTCAAGAGGTATTTGATGAGAAATATAAAATATCAAATTTTTAAATCAAGTAACATGAAAGTAATACGAAATTTATAAATCAAGAGATCTTTCCCCACATCATCATTGCTACTACTACAAAATACTACAAAAACCCGTTCGGAAATTTCTATCCTTTATTTTCTGGTGTGGATGGCGGGTTGGTTTGAAGCGCTACACTCTACTATTTTGCTACACAAGGGCTGATGAGACTTTTACCTACCGCTTAGATGCGCTGTCGTACGCTATGAACATCCATGCCAGTAGTGGAATTCGAAGTCCCGAACCTGTACTTTGGATGCAAAAGGAAATCATTTTTTACCTACCTCTTCACTTATTTGAAATAAAAAAAAAAATCGCATGAAAAATTAAAAGTTATTACAAAGAACTATTCTACGTTACAAAAGGTACTAGATAAACATTCTCTTTAACTAGTAAACACTGTTAGGTGATGAAAACTTTGAAATTCTATGAACTTGTTCAAATAATTGGAAAAAATAAATCCCATCCAGGCAAAACTCCTAACTGCACCATTGTTCTAAAGGTTGTTGCCCCGAGAGCTGTTAAATTTCACAAACTCTAATAAACAAAGAACTGGTCGTTGGTATTATTGTAAATTTAAAGGAGGAACTCAAGAGCATGTTTATAAACAGGACCTCAAAATAACGGCGTATTTAAAACACTAGAACGTCCGTCGGGGTCGACTGAACACCGGAGCCTGTAATTGTTCTCCATTCCGCATTTTTGTAGGAAATTAAAAAAAATTTCGACACTTTTAAGCATTTTCCATGGTAAGAACACAGAAAGAAATTTTGTCCTAGGTTAATTAGGAAACATTTTACAACTAAAAATATCTAGAACGTCGTTTTGACACCAAGGCAATTTATCCTCCCCTATATAATAATAGCCTCAGTTAACTGTCCGTCCGTCCTTACATTTATGAAGCGATTGGATCTGCAATGGATAGAGGCATCCATATTGGATTCTTGATGAGTTAGGGTTAGCCAAATTCAAAGCGAGTAAAGTTTATCTTCTCCTAAACTATAGATCCCATT
>CM063506.1:158145260-158167760 GCA_032207245.1 Pardosa pseudoannulata | reverse complement strand
TCCCATTGGGTTCGTGGAGCGCCCTCTACAGATTCTCAAGGAGGATTTAACACCGAGAACAATTTAATATCGATACGTCCGTGACAAACTTTTATGCATTTTGTATTCGAAGGAATTTCTAGTCTAATATACTAGTATGAAAAATAAACTTTGGTTTGGTTTGGAGTGCTACGGTCTAAAACTTTGATTTAAATCTAGGAGGAAAACAGTTACATATTAGAGATCAGTAATATTTTTATACATCAGAAATTTGAAGAGTTTATTTTTTATCCTTTGTTCAATTTTGAAGTCGTATTTACAACCTGTTTCTAAATTGAATTGTTTTTTGGTGTAATATTCATGCTAAATTTTAATTTTGTTCAATTTTGAAGTCATATTTACAACCTGTTTCTAAATTGAATTGTTTTTTCGTGTAATATTCATGCTAAATTTTAATTTTGTTCAATTTTGAAGTCATATTTACAACCTGTTTCTAAATTGAATTGTTTTTTCGTGTAATATTCATGCTAAATTTTAATTTTGTTCAATTTTGAAGTCATATTTACAACCTGTTTCTAAATTGAATTGTTTTTTCGTGTAATATTCATGCTAAATTTTAATTCTGTTCAATTTTGAAGTCATATTTACAACCTGTTTCTAAATTGAATTGTTTTTTCGTGTAATATTCATGTTAAATTTTATCTTAGTTTTAATAAATTGAATTTTTTTTAAAGATTTGTAATAAAAATAAATAAATATTAAAAATACAGCTAAAATGAATACATAATTGTAACCGAAGAACATGCAATGATAGGAAGATTGATTTCTTTTTTAATTCCAAAATAATAAAATCCCTCTCGTGATAAATTTAAACAACTCTTCCAAACTTTTACGCTAAGAAACAAAATAAAAACTAGTAAAAAATCGCAAGTATTCCCGAATGAAAGACTTCGATTCCAAAAAACTGCCGTAATTCACGTTTTGTCTAATGTTGTGGTCCACCCGAGAGATTTCATAGAAAGCGTGCCATTCTTCTAGCTTCTTATGTAAATACATTGCTCAACATATTTACGCAAGAGAGCGCTCGTGAGAAATTTCTTTCATTTCCTCGAAGTACTCAATCATACATAAAGTTGGGCCAAATTTACTTTTATGCTAAACTCGAGCGTTTTATCAATTAAACTCCAGTCTAGTGTATTTATCTTAAACGGGAGAGAGAATTCAGCGTAGAATTGCATTCATTTCCAACAAACTGTCGTAGCAGGAAAACACTCTGAAATAATGTAGCCCAAAATAAATGACCTCAAAAGTGTGTAACATAATGCTTAAGAAAACTATCATGGAGCGTTTGAAGCTGTAAACGACTTTCATCAAAATAGTTAGCCGTATTATTAAATGCTAAATTTGTGAAAGGAATCATGAGTATATAAGCAGGGATAAATTTATTTTGCTATGCTGACAAGTACACATTCTTAACCATAAAATGAATGGAAGTTTCTTTAGAGAGTTTAACTTATTAAAATAGTTTTAAAATACAGCGATTTTACATCGGGAAGCAAAGGGATTTCTAAGTGACAAAAATAAAAGTTTGGCTTGGAGCACTACGGTCTACTTTTCTGAAAGACGAAGACTAATGAGACCGGGGTCTACTGCTTAAAGCCGATTCCGAACGGCTAAGCACATACATGCCGCGGTAGAATTCGAACCCATGAACTCTGCTTCCGAAGTCAGCGCCCTAATTGTTTGCAATTTTGAATTCATCTAGTGCAAATGATACGAGAAACGAATTTCGCATTTAACCCTTTCGAAGACTGCGGTAACGATAATTACCATCCAAGTTGTTGAATAGTTTACCTTGGATTTTAAAACAACTGCTGAAAAGTTAAATTTTAAATGCCCACGTTAAAGCATTTTTATATGGACTGCTATCTGTTAATAACTTTCTAACTAATGTAATGGGAAAATATATTATAATTTTAGTTATCTATGAATAAAAAAATAATTTAATATGCAATTTCTCTTGCAGTTTGTAACATTTACAAATTATATTTCGAAACTGCAAAAAATGTTAATAAATAAAATGTATTAATATTGATATTATTGATTGTTAATAAATAAAAAAGTATTAATGTAATGTAAATTTATAGTTTTAATATTTATAGTTTAATAGTTAGTATTATTGATTGTTAATAAATAAAAAGTATTAATATAGTGTAAATTTATAGTTTTAATATTTATATTTTAAGAGTTAGTATTATTGATTGTTAATAAATAAAAAGTAATATAGTGTACATTTATAGTTTTAATATTTATATTGTAATAGTCAGTTTAAAATTTTAATATTTAATATAAGGTTAATATTTAATATTTATGTTTTTAATATTTATATTTAAGTTTTAATATTTTTTTTAAAAAAGTATTAATATTTATAGTATTAATATAAAATATTAATAAATAAAAATTTAAACTTATTTTATCGACTGCAGCTTTGAGTAAATAAACCGCATACCATACATATCAGCTTTGAACTATTTTTAGTCAAAATTTTATTTTTGTCACTGAAATCCCTTTGGTTCTCTCTGTTTCAATTCAATTATTATAATAGTAACTGAAACTTACTTCGTGAATTCAGCGCAGAAACAGGAATGTGCTGAACAAGCCTTTCATTTCCTAGAACACTCAAAGCCAAAATCTGAAAAAGAAAAATTGAATCATTAAATGATCATTTCAAGAACATGGCAACATTTATCAAATTACATATTTGTTAACTTTATCATTCTAGATAATATTTATCTAGATAATATTTTAATATGCAATTTCTCTTGCATTTTGTAATATTTAAAAATTATACTTCGAAACTGTAAAAAAATATTAATAAGTAAAAAGTATTAATATTTATAGTGTAAATTTATAGTTTTAATATTTACATTTTAATAGTTATAGTTTAAAGTTTTAATATTTAATATTTAAAATTTATAATGTTAGACATTAATGTTAATGTTATTATGTACACTTATCAAATTACATATTTGTTAACTTTATCATTCTAGATAATATTTTAATATGCAATTTCTCTTGCATTTTGTAATATTTAAAAATTATACTTCGAAACTGTAAAAAAATATTAATAAGTAAAAAGTATTAATATTTATAGTGTAAATTTATAGTTTTAATATTTATATTTTAATAGTTATAGTTTAAAGTTTTAATATTTAATATTTAAAATTTATAATGTTAGACATTAATGTTAATGTTATTATGTACACTTATCAAATTACATATTTGTTAACTTTATCATTCTAGATAATATTTATCTGGATAATATTTTAATATGCAATTTCTCTTGCATTTTGTAATATTTAAAAATTATACTTCGAAACTGTAAAAAAATATTAATAAGTAAAAAGTATTAATATTTATAGTGTAAATTTATAGTTTTAATATTTATATTTTAATAGTTATAGTTTAAAGTTTTAATATTTAATATTTAAAATTTATAATGTTAGACATTAATGTTAATGTTATTGTGTAGACACTTATCAAATTACATATTTGTTAACTTTATCATTCTAGATAATATTTATCTAGATAATACTTTAATATGCAATTTCTCTTGCATTTTGTAATATTTAAAAATTATACTTCGAAACTGTAAAAAATATTAATAAGTAAAGAGTATTAATATTTATAGTGTAAATTTATAGTTTTAATATTTATATTTTAATAGTTATAGTTTAAAGTTTTAATATTTAAAATTTATAATGTTAGTCATTAATGTTAATGTTATTATGTACACTTATCAAATTACATATTTGTTAACTTTATCATTCTAGATTATATTTATCTAGATATTTTAATATGAAATTTCTCTTGCATTTTTTAATATTTAAAAATTTTACTTAGAAACTGTAAAAAATATTAATAAGTAAAAAGTATTAATATTTATAGCGTAAATTTATAGTTTTAATATTTATATTTTAATAGTTATAAAGTTTTAGTATTTAATATTTATAATGATTTTAATATTTAAAAAAATTATAATGTTTTTAATATTAAATATTTATAATGTGTTTAATATTTGTATTTAAGTTTTTGAATTTTTTAATATTAGAATGATCGTTTTAATCTTAGAATGATATTCTAGAGAAATATTATCTAGAATGAGACCTAGACAAGGTTTTAAAAACCTTTAATGCCTAGTGTCTCATTCTAGATACCACTTAAAAATAGATTTTTTATGTCTTCTTATTGAGTTTTCCTATTGAGAGTAGATAGAGCAGAGAGCAATCTTATAAACACTCTACAAAATTTTCCAAGTTCTGTTATTTAAAAATTTTCCATTTGGGTGGACATTTTATGATTTTTCGAACATAGCACATAAATTTACTTTTTCGGCATATACATAAACTGAAATCATGACAAACTGCTTTATCTATTATAAAAAAATACACGTAGTACCAAATAAATCTTTTTTTTTTACTCGAAGTTTTTCCTTTTTAATAAATGCCATCCTATAACATCCTATAATCCTCGCGAGCCACATGAGGCTATTTGAAGGATTTGTGGCTCTCTATAAATGTACCCGAGTTCCCTTGTTAATTTTAAGTTCTTAAATTTAACATTTGGCATGCGGGTATACTTCATCACCAACTTACGCGTGCAGTTGGCGTTTTTTCGTGAATCGCGCGAAAGTTTATTTATTCAGAAAAATCGCAGTCAATCGAAAACTACTTTGTTCTTATGAACGAAACTTTTTTTATTTTACACTTTAATATATACTGTATGATTATTTAAGAAAAAGAAACATTTTTACGAAATCACAAAAATAAACGATTTTTAAAATTAAAGTCCGATAATCTGTCAGCGCCTATTTCTTCATCCCTATCTTTGTCACAACGGCTCATTTTATCAATTTTGTATTCAACGATAAAAAAAACTTCAAATTGACAAATCACGACTTGTACGTTCTGGAGCTAGGAATTCGATGGAAGACGAAATAACGCAACCAAAGACCGAGTCACTCGACAATCATAACTTGTGGAAAGAAAAAATGCTAAGCGTTGCATAGCAACGCAAACAACACGCATATAATGTCACACATACATATAATTATACGTATTTAGTATATTTGTGGTGGTTAGCGGGTATCCACCACAAATCTACTAAATACGTATTTTTACGTGACCGGCGCTCCAGTGACAGATTGTTAAAAACGTAAAAATACGTTGCCCGCACGCGAAGTGTTAAAAGAGTATTACAACTGATGGAGCTCCGCAATGCTGGGTAAAAAAAAACGGTCTTATTGTCCTTCTCGATGTATTCTCAAATTCCACAATTCATACCGATTCACTGCATAATTCACCGAGAACATTTCGTTACAAAATATTTAAAATATCCTGACGTTATTAAAAACAGTGTAACACATTGTAAATTACATACGCACCAAAGCAAAAAATCATCGACAATTCAAAAATATTCTTGAAAAATTAAAGGACAAAGAACTTCCAAATAACATTCATTAAATATAATTTCTGTAAAAAAAAAATTTAATACTTTCGCACACCTTTTTTAAATACGTATTTAATTGAAGATCGCAAAAAAATTTCAAATTTTGAAAAATGTCTGACTTTCAAGGAGCTTGACAACCCCTGTCTTATATGTTTAAAATATTGCTGATCACTAACGAGACTTGTAGTATTCAAAATTGTTTAAAAGTCATATTTATTTTATTATGTACAGACCATAAAAACGTAGATTTAAGATATGCATCTATATGGAATCTTACAAACAAAAATGTAATATCTTTAAAACATATTTAGTCTATATAAAGATATTTTTTATTAGTAAATTTCTGTAAAGTGAGATAGATTTTTGAATTTTCAGCTATTAAAGTGAAATATCCTTTGTTCTTTTTTCCTAAATTTCCGATTAAATTTTTCAACAGTACCCAAACCCGTAAAAATTCTTCACCGTAAATTTACGAATAATACGTGAAAGTTGGCAGGTATGAAATTACTACGGAAAAAAAATCCCAAACTAAGCAAAGAATTGCGTTTAGAAAAGAAATATGCCACCAAATGAAAAATTCCAGTTATTACATATCGTTAACGATCATAACTCTTCGACTTGCGAGGTAATTTGTGGTAATTTATCAGCGATTCTCTGTTATACAGCAGATGTATCGTCGCACTAAGTTATCATACAAAAAAATACACGCTCTGTGCAAACGACCGAAAAATTTGAAAAGAAAAACGATTTTCTACATGGGAAAAATTTGTAGACTAAACGTGACAGACGATCACTGACCCGTTGCCAATCGCTAGGAGCGAAAGGCTAAGAGATACACCTACACTCGTATAAAACAATAGTTCAGAAACTTTTGAATTGAATTTTTTTATGTTAGTATTATTTAAACAGTTCAGCGTTCTAATGCATAAAATATAACATCTTTTCAATCACTATATCGTCCTTTACGTGATAAAAAAAATTTTTTTAAAGGGCTTTTGGATTGGAATTTAAATAATTAATCTTTCTATAAAGATACTTCACTCTCTTCCCCCCTCTATTTATATCTACACACACACACACACACACACATATATATATATACATACATACACATACACACCTATATACATATACACTACATACTTATATACACATACACACCTACATACACATACACATACACACCTATATACATATACACATACCTATATACATATACATATACACATATACACATACATAGCTACACATATACATATCTATATAAATATACACATACCTATAAAGATATACACACATACATACCTATATACATATATACCTATATACATATACACATACATACCTATATACATACACACATACATATCTATATACATACACACATACATACCTATATACATATAATACATACCTATATACATACACACATACATACCTATACACATATATACCTATAATACCTATACATACCTATACACATACATACCTATATACATTTACACATACATACCTATACACACATATACACATACATACCTATACACACATACACATACATACCTATACACACATACACATACATACCTACAAACACATACATATACATACCTATAAACACACACATATATATATATATATATATATATATATATATATATATATATATATATATATATATGTATATATATATATATATATATATATATATATATATATATATATATATATATATATATATGTCTACAGAGAGAGATAAAGGGAGCTCCCCCCTCTATCTATACCTATCTCAAGCTATATATTAGTCAGAGTTATATATTATACAGTGTGCATAACAGATGATGTATTTAATTTACCTGCAATGACACAGAAGATTGTAAATTGTTCAAATAGATTTCAATAACTACGGAGTCTCATCAGTTTTCCCCGTAATGGGTTATGCTAGATAGTGGAATTAGATTTTACATCCCACCTTGGAATATTCATCTATAAAACCCTTCTATAGATGAATATGGGATGGGAGTAAGTAACTAAAGCACTTTCATAATTTTCATTTACATGTAACACTGTTACTCCCTTCTTTCAGGTTGCAAGAGTACTGACCTCTTAGCTTGCATCACGAATCTTCTTCAACGACATCTCGCGTTGCACCAAGAGCATTTTGTGAACCCTCCATCAAGTGTCGCGTGAGAAATCGCATGCCGGCACATAAAAGGTGAGTTGGTCAGTAACCCGTGAGGTTGGTGACGCAACGATAAAGGCAGCCAGAACAAGGGCGATAAATCCTTTCTTTTCGTATGAAGGAAAAAGTCCTTTTCATCTAGATTGTAACTGCAAAACATACGTTGGGTAATTCGATTTTAATTTGTGTTAGTACAGTATTGTTTCGACTTGGAATTTATAAATAAGACATAATCTGATATACTGCTTTTTGGGGATCCTATTTCGTATTACAAAAAATTACTATGATCATCTTACTTAAATCGAAAACTTTAGATTTTAATTTACAGAGTCATCATATATTTATTTATTTTACAAGCAATTAGTTCACGGGCTCTCCAATACTTTTTAACAATGTCCTCATATTGAGAAAGTACAACAATTATTTAAATGTTCAAAAGTCATTGGATGACTAGAGTCTCACAAAACACAATCCGGTGAATCCCCCACCCCAACTTTGTAAAGATGGTGTTGTAAACAGTCATGTCCAGTTTAGCTCTCGACAATGGGCCACGAGAGTCCTTCATGTCTTATTCATGTTCCTGAGAATCTCGTTACCAATGGGCTGAGAATGTTTCCAAATGAATACACTCCATGAAATCGGCAGCATCCAATAAGTCGAAGTCTTATTCATGTCCATGAGAGTCTCGTTACTAATGGGCTGAGAATGTTACCAATTGAATACAATCCATGACATCGACAGCATGTTATGCGAAGAAGCCTTATTCGTGACCATAAGAGCTTCGTTACCAATGGACAGAGAATGTTTTCAATTGAATACACTTCATGACATCAACAACATCCACTGAGTCGAAGCCTTATTCGTATCCAAGAGAGTTTCGTTACCTTAGGCTGTGATTCTGTTTCCGACTAAATACACTCCATGACATCGATAGAATCGAATGAATCGATTCCTAAATAATGTCCAAATTTTCCAATGTCTGCTGAGCATGTACCCATTTAAGATTTAATAATCAAAGCCACAAAAGAGTGAAGCAATACTGTGGCACAAAATCTTTCCAAACATCATAACAGGGAATCAATCAGTACTACTTAAAACTTATTACTCAAATTACTAACCGTGTCATAGAGGAGTAGCAGCGAAGTTGCATAAAGCCAGCAATATTTCAGTACATTAAAACTAATTTTCGCTACAGAAGTAACAAATAAAGCTTCCGAATCTGACCTTGGCAGGGGTGAAATCTGAGGGTAATGCCACCGTTTCTTGTTTTGGTGGATCAGAGTTATGTCCTACGAAGCAAGAATAACAAATCTGCTACTTTTTCCCAATGCATCATAACGAACAAGCATGAATTTGGGCACACAGATCACGTAGACAGTCAAGTAGGCATGTTTGGGAGTTAAGAGTGCAAGTTTGTTTCTTTTTCAGGTTGCCGACTCGACACGGTCCAAGGAGTATAAGCTTGGACTCAAAAACAAAAAAAATCGCTCTTTGTGAAGGTTCTATCTACCATTTTACATCCCACTTTTGTGTGATCCCTTTAAATACATTTTCTTATTTTTTTTCAATAGGAGTAAAAACGTAATACTGGGCAGTTCAATAGGCCACCAAACAACTTTATGAGGTTAGATGGAAGAATGGCAGAAATAAATACAGGAGAATTGAAACAGATAACAGGGATATAAAATTTTTGACAAGAGCTTTAAAATTTTTGCACTGCAACTCCTAAAGCTGTCATAATATTCGTAAATTCGTAAAACAATAGGTATTACAAGGTGTTGCGAAGGGAAAACCAATGTAGAAATTACCTAAAATTTTCCCTTTTCGCAATTCCTTCCCAGAGATATTCACACTATTTAAAACAATTTCTTTCAATTCTTTCATATAACTAGGTCAAGGAATAAATTTATTTTTAAATAAAGTTGTAAATTTTAGTATAAATAAATAAAATCCCCATACATAAGGTATAAAATGAAAACAGTACATTATTCATAAATTAACAATTATTAAAAACTTACAAAAATGCGTAAATAATTATATTTTCAATCGAATGCTATATTATAATGAATGCTAAACTTGTGCAATTATAAATTTCGTGAATTCCGCCGCGGGGTGCAGAATTTTACGGACCGGCCGCATTTAACCACCGTAATAGTAGTAGATACGTAAGATGAACAGGAGCACTCAAAAAGTCTCTGAATTCAGAAACATTCTTTTCTGTCTGTGGGACGTTCGGAATGATCTGCAAGAGGAACGGAGAATCAATCAATTTCACAATAAAGTAATTACAAGGACATTCTTCCAGTTCTCCGTTTTCATATTTTATCCATTAATTAATGCAACTCAATGTATTAAGTAAAAATTATACATCATTATTTTTGAAGATTCAATTTGCACCCTGGTAGCATTCATTTCTTTGTTAACTTCTTTGATCATTCCTGTTTTTTGTTTCAATTGCTTTTTAATCAATTTTGTTTTTTCTTTTAAGCTTCAACCGCTTCCTTTTCTGAATATTCCACTTTTAGTTCCTCCATATTCTTATGCAGCAGCGAATGAGAATTTTTAAAAGAATGCCCAATAAGTCTTTGATTGAAAAATATTTTTTTGATTTTTACTGGCAAATTCGTTATTTTTCAAACTTTTTATTTTCCAGAAAATTCCCCGATTTTTTTAAAAAATTCACAATTTCCCTGATAATTTCAGGTTGATGGACAACTTGTATTACCTCAAACGAGAGGTCATATATAAATGTACACAGAAATCTGAAATATTGTTCTTTCATCTTATGTATCTACTATTATTGGGGTGGCTCAATGACGGAATGTTCGTAAAATTTTGTGGGCAGCGGCAAAATTTGTAAAATTCACAATTCCACACATTTTATCATTTATTATATTATTCTATTTATTTGCTAATTATTAATATAACTATTTACCCATATTTGTAAGTTTTCATTTGATCTATTGTTAATTTATGAATAATGTGCTGTTTTCAATTTCACATAATATGTACGTGCATTCATACATATATACAGTTCGGCCCGCCAACATAACAAAAAATTATAAAAAACCAATTAATTTAACTTTAATGTAAAATATTAATAGTTAAAATAATTTTTATAAATTTGGGAAAAACCTTTGATATATTTTTATTTAATTATTTTCATTTTTATGTCTATCCTTACTGATTATTTTTCACGTACCACCAATGATATGCGTAAAACAGGTTGGAAACGGTGGTCTAGACCATTTTCTGCCTCAAAAATAACATTCGTAACCAAAAAAATATCCAAAAAAATTCTTTAAATTACAATAACAAATTCGCTATAACGGACACTTTATATATCCATTAAAACTAAAACGGGGAGAAATTAAGCTTTGTTATATAAAATAATGCCTTCAATAAAAAAAAAATGAAAGCTCTTAATTTAATCTCCACAGACAGAAAAAGAATAATAATCGTCTGACACAGAATTGAAATGAGCTCTTTCATTTCGGATTTCTTTACAATTCAACATTACATTAAAAACCTTTTAAAGGGTAAATACTGAATGAGGTGTAATGAGTAAACAAAATAGTAAAGCGAGCGATAGGAAATCAATCTTTACAACACAGCTGCAAGCAGAGCGGAACCTTCGCTCTGATATCACTTAACACACTAAAACGTGTTTAAAACAAATGGCATACTGAACGAGAAATTCGTTTGCATCAGCATTTCAAATATACTGCAGAACAAATCAATCAGCACAGTAAAGAAAACACACTGTGAGTTATACAAATGCATATATGTGTGTGTGTGCTAATGTCAAGATAAATCAAATCAAATAAATTATCAAAAGAAGGTTCCATCTGCAGTAGAAGATTATAAAAAAAAATTCTGCGGAGAAAAATAGAAAAAAAAATTATTTTACTAGAAACAATGGCTGTAACAATATGACCTGCTTTATTTTTATCGTCTGCAGGATTCCGTGAACTTGTCGTTTGGCAAAGACTGAAAAACATGGCTGCCAATCACTAACTGGAATGTTGCCATTCAGAGCTTCCGCAATATCATCAACAGCTTCCTCAATTGATTGTGGTGTGCGGTGGTATTTGAGTCGGTGAACTCGCGAAGATGCATTGTCAACAGAAAATTTAAGTAGAACTTTTTACTTTAAAAATGTCTTTTATACATCAATTTATATACTGTAAGCAGAATTCAATAAAATTCTAAAAATAATTATACATACTTTAAAAGATTTTGGTACACTATCTTTCACGGTACACATCCCAACCTCACTAAAAATATTAGGAATAGGGTTCATAAGTTATTAAAAATTCCACAAATAAAGCTAATGTGCATTTTATTTTCGTTTTTATTTCCTTGTACGGATTAAAGGAACTATTGTGCTCTAGATAAATTTCAGCTGTCATATTTCGAAGAAAATATTTATTTTGACCAGATGCGACTAAATTTAGGACATTTTAAGAGCTGCGTCTCCACGTAAGTACAAAGAATTTTAACACATTGTGTTGCGGGATACGTACTAGTATGTTTTCTGACGATTGATACTTGAGCTCGGGTCACGTACTAGTGCGGGTTAGTGTAAAAACATGGTTTGTTTGTGGGTACCAAAAATAACGGTATAGACAGGAAAACGAAGCCGAATGGTTTTATCTACTACGTAGATTCTGGAAAAATTGAGACAAAAACTAGTTTTTACATCAGTCGATGCAGAACCACAGAACGGTAAAAAAAATTAAAACTATACATCCATGCTAGCTACGAACATCCATGCTAGCAAAAGGCACTTAAGAGTAGTGCCCTACCCATTCGACCATCATACGGCGAGATATGAGTTGAAGGAGAGATAACCCACCATCGATAAATTTCTCGCTACGCCTCAACTAATGACAAAATATTAAATTATAACAATTTGGAAGATTGTTTAGAATGACCATCGTTCGGGCGTATCACACAATTTTAATAAGAAATCGAATATAACTTAATAGGCGTACAAAGAAATCAAGCTATGTATACATCAGATTTTAAGTGGTATATTTTCTAGCGCCAACTAAGTTTTTAGTAGATCATCACTGTACAGAGCTAATTTTTTATTAAACATTAGAATGTTTGCTATGAAATCCCGAACTTATCACTGCTTTCACTGTTTTATAACAACAAAGAAACACTTAAATGCCAATTACATAAAGGGAACTTTAAAAAAATTATCGTTCACCTGAGCAGAGAACTTTAGATTGTTATTTAAGAATATACGATTCGCATCTAGAAAAAGAGTCATAAATAGAATGGATACTTCCAAAACTCCAAGACCTGTAACAGAAGATCTGTCACAGATAGAAAGATAAACTTCTGAACAAAGTACGCATGCCGTCAATGGGAATTGAGCAACCAATTCATGGTGGAACTGGAAAAAGGGATATACAGTAACTGTTCTGAAAGGTAAGTAGATAGTTCTGTTTTCCAAAGACATACAACTCGTTACACTTAAAAAGGTTCTCAGATCTACGATATACAAAAAAAATGATTCATTAACCAAAAAACAAAGAAAACGTATCGAAACTTAAGACATAGTTATTTCACACAGAAATAATGCCTTAATGATACTCAGAATTTTCTTCTTTTTGTAAGAAACTACATTCTAACCAAAGAATATAGACACGGGAAGAAGGGAAGGCATCATAGGTTTGGTTTGGTTTGGTAGATCGTACTACTCTTTTGCACACGAGGGATAATTAGACCGGGACCTACTGCTTAAAGCCGGTTCCGAACGGCTACGAATATCCATGCCATCAGCGGGATTCAAACCCTCGAACTCTGGTTTCGAAGAGCAGAGCTCTACCATTCGGCCATCGTTCGGCGGAAGGCGTCATAGAGACATGCAAACGAAAGAAGACTCGACAGAAAAACCACTTTACAGGTTTCCGCTCAGATTCAGTTTCTTTAGTCCTCTTTTATGTAGTCTCCACACTATGGCCAATTGTTCACCACCTCCTAATGGTGACCTTGAACGATGGTTTACGGGTTGCATCCACACACTGCGCCAGTAAATGAGCCGAGCTTGTGGATCCGTCCATAGGGTCTACTGCGCATTTTAGTCGCCCATCTGGCTGACTTCGATCTTTTGGGAAAAAAAAAAAAAAAAAAAAAAAAAAAACCGCTTCCGAAGCCATCCTCTGCCAAGGTCATTTTATACTGGCTTGCAGTGGACCATAGTGGGGAGTGGGTCTTTAAGTTGGGATTGTAATTTGTTTTTTAAATTAGCAATTTTGTAGATTTCAGGAATCGAATTTTGTAATTTCCTTGTTTATTATATACTTCAAGTATACGCTAATACGTACACAATGTTCAAGTTAATTTTGTAATATGTCCAAGAAAAAAATTTCTGTTAAACAGATAGTTGCCAATGGCGTTAAACATGAGTTCGACTGAGTCTGTATCATTCTTTAGAGTAGATGGTGATTATTGGTTCCCATGCTGTGTTGTCACTACGCCAATAAAAATTAAAACAGCAGCAAGTACTGATCATGCAGACGGTAACGAAGTAAAGTTTCAATTTTTTTTTTTCAATTTAAAAAATAATTATCCCGGTAAAGATTCAATATTTTTCAACCCTTTTTAAAATGTAATAGATTATAAAATTTTTCGTATGCAGCAATTCGTTAGTTAGCAAGATAAGATACAACATAAAGGCATAAAACAACTGAACGAAAGATGCGAAAGAGGGTGAATTGGAGTAAATTTCAAATTCTTTCATTTTATTTGTAATGTGTCTGCAGTAAGTTAAGAGCTTCCACGGTAAATCAAATCCACCCGACACTTCCCCTAAACACACAGTTCTCGCATTTCAACAGACGTAAACATTCGGAGAACATAAATTTCTCTTAAATATATATTTAGACAATAGTATTCCTCACTTACCCTTGAAATGCCATAACGACTAAAAGGTTTTATTTAAAAAAGGAGGGAAATTTAGAAATGCTTTTATAAAGCATAAAGAATCCTTTTAAGTTTAAAAGCTGAATTGCCTATAAATAATGCACTAAGACATCTCGTGGGAAACAACGAAATAAGTCGCTTTCGTATGGCGTCGTAAATCATGTTTTTCACAATATGAAACTGGGTATAATTATTCGTGTCAGCAGAGTCTTTAAATATAAAAATGAATAACGTACTTTAAGACTAGTATAATTACAAAACTTAATATCTGCACTGTATTAAAAAAATATCTCCTAATTTAATTCCCTCGACACATTAAAATGTTGTTATAACAGCAAATTTAAGCATTATCCCTTCCAAAAAAAACTGAAACCGAAAACGCATCGATGATTATTCTTGGCGAATGCATTATATTTACGCTGCGTGCAAATGTCAAAGACGTTAGCATCAGAAGAGAAGAGCAGAATTTAATTGCGCCATTTTTTTTTATTTATCAACTTTTTAGACACCAATCTTATTCCGTAACTCTTAAATTGGGCTTGGCGACTCTATTCTAGCACCATTTCCTACATTTTTTCCTTTTAATTATGTACAGAAATAATTAAAATCTTTAAAATAATTTAATTCATCTCATAGCATCTAAAGAGCGTTTTCAAATAATACATTTTTCTTGCTTTTTGACCTATTTACTTGACTTATTTCAAATTAAAATTGATAAAATGAAATATCTTTTCCTTTGAATTAAGTTGCGCCATTTCTAATTATTCAATTTTTAGATGCCAATCTTATTCCAATTCAGCTTAGCGACTTAATGTTGGCGCCATTTTATACATTATTTCCTTTAAATTAACGTGATAATAAAATAGTTAAAATCGTTTAAATAACTTAATTCATAAGACAATGTTTAAAATGCGTTTTAAAATAATACGCTTTAAAATAAGTTTTATGCCTTTTTGATGAGCATTTCCAGATCAATTAATTTTAAATATTTTTATTTCTTTCTCTTTAATTTCAATTTAGCCATTTTTTCCCAAGCAAATATACTTCGTTGTTGTCGTAATCGAATGGCTATTTAGAACATTAAAAAGGTATTCTGCATTTTATTATTTTCTCTGGTACTTTTCAGACACCAATCTTATTCTGTAACTCTTAAATTGGGCTTGGCGACTCTATTTTGACACCAATCTTATTCCGTAACTCTTAAATTAGGCTTGGCGACTCTATTTTGGCACCATTTCCTACATTTTTTCCTTTTAATTATGTACAAAAATAATTAAAATCTTTAAAATAATTTAATTCATCTCATAGCATCTAAAGTGTGTTTTCACATAATATAATTTTTCTTGCTTTTTGACCCTATTTACTTGACTTATTTCAAATTAAAATTGATAAAATGAAATATCTTTTCCTTTGAATTAAGTTGCGCCATTTCTAATTATTCAATTTTTAGATGCCAATCTTATTAAAATTGAGATTAGCGACTTAATGTTGGCGCCATTTTATACATTATTTCCTTTAAATTACGTGATAATAAAATAGTTAAAATCGTTTAAATAACTTAATTCATGAGACAGTGTTTAAAATGCGTTTTAAAATAATACGCTTTAAAATAAGTTTTATTATGCCTTTTTGATGAGCATTTCCAGATCAATTAATTTTAAATATTTTTATTTCTTTCTCTCTAATTTCAATTTAGCCATTTTATCCCAAGAAAATATATTCCATTGTTGTCGTAATCGGATGGCTATTAAAAAATTAAAAAGATATTCTACATTTTATTATTTTCTCTGGTACTTAGGGCCAATTTCAGGAAAGTCAGATAATCATCGATTATTTACTATACAAATCTAGCAAAAAAAATTTTAATTACCTTTCGTACTATCGTACCTTCATATTTTTCTTAGTCCATGCATCTTTATTGTCTAAAATTATCAAGCAAGAAATGTAGTTACTCCAATATTAAGAGCCAACTGAAAGACAGTCATACAATTGCTTTATAAAAGCAATTTCGAGAAACGTCACGGACTACTATAATGCCCTTCCCACGCATTTTCATGTTTTAAACAGCTAATAGGCAAATAATAAACTAAAATATCCTTCCGTTTGAAATTAAAGCCAGAATTGTCGTAAGTTGAGATGTACTGCGTGAAACTGCTTTATTTAATGAAACAAATTATTTCCTCTGTCAATTCCATTTGACAATTTAAAAATTAATATCAATAAATAAAATTTACTAATTACAACAGGGTTTCGATCAATTTTACGCAGCAGGGGCACATCTCAACTCACGACGAATCTGGGTTTCGTTTCAAACGAAAGGGCAGCATATTGGTTGCTTATTGGCTTTCATACACATGAAAATAAATGGGAAGGGCATTAAAGTAGTTTGTGACGTTGCATGAAATCACTTTATTCCCCGACCAAATGACATGCAATATTATCTCAAATGTAATTAAATTTAAAAGTGGTATTAATTATTATTAGCATTAGCCAAGTTATTCATTTAAAAGAATTATTAACTTCAAAGTATCATAGTTTAAGGCTGCTACCATATTACAGTCGACATATGTCACTTGTGACTTCCATGTCATAATAAAGTCAGGAATAGCCAGAGATGGGAATTTGGTAACAAAAATTTCTGACATCATTATGACGCAGAAGTCACCAGTTATATACGTCAATCGTAATATGGTAGCACCTTAATAGTTTTTAGATTTTTTATAAAATTAACACAAACTAAACTCTCAGCACACAGCTCAGAAAAAAATAAATATAACAAATAAGGCGATATCCCGCAGTAGGGCAAATTCCCAAATTATGACAATTCTGGCTTTAGTTTCAAACGGAAGGGCAGTTTATTATTTGTCTATTGACTGTTGTAAACATGAAAATGAATGGGAAGAGTATTATGTAGTTCGTGACGTTGCGACAAATTGCCTTATTGTTGCCCAAAAATTTTACCAAATGACTCCCCGGGAAGTCTAGTGTTAAAATAAAAATTAATTTAATTTTCTATTAGTCTGGACACTTTTGTCAGAAAAATGTAAGAACATTTATCTTTCGATTTAGCATATCAAATTTTCACGGAAAAACAGAATTCAAAACTTAATGTTTGAATTAAAGTCAAAATACAAAACGAAAAGAATATCAGCCTGAAATTAAAATTTCATTAAGGTTTTAAAAAGTAAGTACTGACTAGTTGTTCCAATATGTTTAGAGTGAAAGAGAGTTTATAGACTGTGTCTTTGGAATACTCCCAACCAAGTTTAACAAAATTTATGCAGGGATGCCGAGAGGAAATTCACCAAGGATGTCTTAACACTCAGTATGGAGTTCGGTTCGTAGAAGTCGGTATGACGTCACGTTGAGTCAGCTCGCGGAAATTTAGAGCACACGATATTCGGTACTCTGGGGTTACATGCGGAAAGTTACCGATAGCTGCATTGCGGAAACTTTCGGCAGCAAATTTTAGAGAGAACTTCGATAGTAAGAAAACATGGCGGCTTATTTATTACGATATATAGCTCACTAGAAAAAACCTGTTTTGCCAAAATGTAGAAAATTCCATGCCATCTCCACGGATACCACTGATATTAAAAGTATGAACTAAAAGTTGTTTTAAATATATTAATGCTGAATTTAGAGCAGTATAAAAGTATGATGTAAATATTGTGTATCTTCAGTTTTGATCTTATATTTTATGTTTTTCATACTAGTAGAAATCTTGTTAACAATGCTAAGTAATAAAAGATCGAAGCCTTTATATCTTTCGGCTTTTATTTTACATATTTTAAGCACAAAATTTACAATCTTCATGGATACCTGTGATGTTAGTCTGAAGCAAAATTTGTGTTTACATATAATAAAACTGTTTTTAAAATACTATCAAAGTATGATTTAAATATTATTTATCTTTAATTTTCATCATATTTATATCTTTTATTTTCATCATAACCATAATTTTCATATGTGATTTCAAATTTTAATTTCTTGCATTTTATATATTTTAATAACTGTGTTCAAAACAAAACATTGATGTTTAGATTTTAGGTATTGATATATAGTAGTAATATGATAAATTTTGATGGAATAACTATCATTTTACAGTTTTTTCAGTACAAATATAACTTTTTATCAAGTTTTTTTTATCAATGATCTCAATGCAGTAATATTTACATCATAATATTCATCAGTTACATCATTTTTATGCATTCCATCATAATTGTAATGTATAAAATATATCTGTAAGATAATGTAACTTGCAGAAACCCAGAAAATTCAACTGCAGGTCAATTAAGCTGCAGGTCCCGGGTCATTAGCATGTTGCAAAAAGTAGACCGTAGCACTCAAACCAAACTATGGAAAGCGCCTCTATATGCTTAAGAAAATTCCATACTGTATATAATAATGCTCCATAAAACTAATCATGGTAAAAGCCGTGAGACAATCTCTTCGATTAAACTCTTGAGATTGGATGCCACTTTTATCAATACCGTACGCAAAGAAAAATGCGAATTATTTATTTGTTTATATTTACAAACATTTCTGTTGCCGAAACTGAAAATCAGAATTATAATTCTAAATTTCTGATTGGTTTAAATGGTGCAAAGTAGAAGATCCCATTAAACTCCGCCTCTAAAGCCCAACCCAAAGGCGAGATTTATTTCTCAAACTCGATAGTAAGCTAGTTACCGCACCTTCGTTTCCGTGCTAGAGTACGTTTGAGCTTAGTTGCGGCAACTAGTATCGTTAGGCCAAGTTTCCGCGACTACGTCATACCGCACTTGCGGTACGAACCGCAACTCCCAGAGTAAGGGCCTCATGCGTTCGTCTGGAAATGACAGACGGTCGGAACAGAATTTGTCTGCAACAAAAAATGGAATAGGTAAATCGCCCACAGACTGGTTTAGAGGACATCATTTCGGATGTCAAGAGAAATACAATTAAGAGTGACCTGTGGAACACAGCCACATTCCGTTTACTTTATTAATTAAATATAGCCACGATAGTTACGTAATATATGTTATTCATATTAAATTTATATTAAACACTAGAATACTACGTAACTTGCTACTTTCTTTGCTAGATTGTCGAACGGCATATATATATCAGTGGCGTGCGGTCCATATGTGCAGGGTGTGCACTGCCTGCACACCCTGGCAAAATTATGAGAGACAATAATTTTCTACCCCTATGTCTACCTATCTTTATATGGTATATAATAAATATTTATAATGTATTCAGATATTATGTTGATTTGCTTGCTTGTACTAGGTGCTGCACCACGTAGCGCGCAAACGAACATAGGAAGTTCTGATGTGTACGCCCTGCGCACTAAATTAAAAATCACTCTTTATATATATGGGGTACTGGAGAAGAACAGCATAGTATGGCAGTAACCATCCGAAGGTACGGTTTATTATGCGTTGTATTACAGCGGGGACTTACGTGCTGAACCGCTTTTGGTTTTTTAACTGATTAACTGGCCTTACGATTTTGCAGACGGTTCATGTTTAAATTTATCTATTGTAAGATTTTGTTTTCATGGAAATATAAAAGAAGTATTTCATCAATATAAAGTAAAATATTTTAGTGTGGTAAATTAATTTCGTTGGTGTATTATATTTATTGAAATAATTAGCTGAAAAACAATGTTGTTTTGTTTTAAAGAAGCGAATTTTAACAAAACAGTCCAAATTTTACCATTCACTGTGTCTTACAGACAGTATATAAGTTATATCATGTAACACCATATCCCTGAAAAATTGTGAAGATGTTTTTCGCAGAATATATGATTTCCAAATGTTAAAAACAATAAATATAATTTAATCCACTGACCGAACAAGAAACAGTGCGCTCTATTGTGCCAGCGTGCAGTGAAATCCTCTGCACGTGGAATAGACATTCGATTTGTCGACACCGCAGCTGCGGAGGCCATATTGTGCTATGTTTGCTGAACATATAAGTTTTTCGTAGAAGCCCGAAACGTTGCTTTTTCGACACCGATATACTATACAACAAAAGACATGATTTTTGCTTCAATGCTAGTAGTATTCTCCTAAGTTTAACTGTTTTTATAGTTATAACTCGACTACTCGTAGGTAAATATTTTATTTATTGTAATCTTCAAATTTCTATTCATAATATATAACCCGTTTCAAAATGGAGAACTCAGATGTCTCAGTAATTAAAGATTTATTGGAAAATCCATGTTCTCTGCACACCCTGCATGAAAACCTACCGCACGCCACTGATATATATATATATATATATATATATATATATATATGTGTGTGTGTGTGTGTGTGTGTAGCAATGTTATATATGTATGTATACATAAAAACATATCTGCGTGTGAGTTATCCATTTACTTTTTATGTTACAGAAATATATCAAAATTATTAGAGATATTAATAAAATATTATGAAATCAAAGGACTACAGAACCACAAAGTACAGCTTGATTGATTGTAGTCTACAATTATTATTGCAAACAAATTAACTAATGGGGTACAAAATGTACTTGCGTTCTATGCACTTTTGCAAAGGCTTTATCATGCGTCTACATATACGTGTTGAAAAAGCAGAAGATTTAGTTTAGGATTCCTTTTCGTGTGTAAGCGTGTTTCTCGTGTGATTTAAAAAAAAAATTCAATCGATCAAAGTTCCTTGTCACGAGTCAACCTGAAGTAAAATAAATCTGTTAAAAATTTCTCGCTATAACCCAAGAAATCTGCACAATCTTCACCAATAGAAGGAATCATAAATAAACACGTACATATTGATATATGATACGACATTAAGCGTTTTTCACATTCCAGATTTATAAAACATAACTAACAAAACAAGAATGCGAAAGAAAAGAACTCATGATTTTACTTGTACATACATGTCTACGTATGGCCTTAACACTGAAGAATATGTTGTCATTTGAATAATACACATAAGTTTCATGTAAATACTTCCTCCAGTTTCAGAACAGGCAATTTATGAGCTCAAATTAATACGCACGCAATACACAAGTTCGACCGAGATACGAGAAATAATTCTACTATCCATTACATGAAAATCGTTTACAGAATACATTTTTGATGGAAACTGCGCATGCAACCCAATTCATCAGCAGACGATAGTTGCGCAAGTTCGCAAAGTTTTCTTTTTCTTGTGGTTTGCAATAGGAAATGATTTTTTGGGTATTCACGATTAATTTAAGCCTGCTCTCTCAATTAACTTTTATTGCAATAATAACCCGCTTTGCACCCAGCTTTCGATCGGGGTATTTAAGGTTCCCAAATGAAAGTTTGAGTTTATTTCAAGACTTAAATTAATATTTAGATTACGGGTGCTACCATATTACAGGCGATATATGTCACTGGTGACTTCTGGGTCATAATGATGTCAGAGAGGGAAATCTATGGTACAAAATTCCCATCTCTGGTGATTTCTGACGTTATCATGATATAGAAGTCACCAGTGACATATGTCGACTATAATATAGTAGCAGCCTACATTACACTAGCAGTTTTAATAATTTCAGAAATAAAACAACTCAAAGAAATTATTTTTTAAATTTTCTTTAGGAACT
This sequence comes from Pardosa pseudoannulata, assembly GCA_032207245.1. Lineage (NCBI taxonomy): Eukaryota > Metazoa > Arthropoda > Arachnida > Araneae > Lycosidae > Pardosa > Pardosa pseudoannulata. Next base: position 158,145,568 of record CM063506.1, on the reverse strand, counting down.
TAACATTATATTTGGCGATTTATCTTCCTTGTTGGCTGAAGGAAAAGTCACTATATTCCTTATTTAAAGAGCATAAAAATACATATACAAATAAAAATATCAAGGTCCGATATTATCAAAGATAATCAAAAATATGCAGAATTGATGTTGTAAATAATTGATTATCAACTCAAATATCATAATATCGATTTTCGTGAAATTAGTTCTAAGGGCTAGAAAAAAAAATAAAATGCAAAATATTTTTAATTTTCCAAACAGTCGTGCTGTTACCACAACAACGAAATAGAATTTTATTTGAAAAAAAAATG
>CM063506.1:158125260-158137760 GCA_032207245.1 Pardosa pseudoannulata | reverse complement strand
AAATTGTCTTGCTTGACGGATTCCATCTGTACTACTGTCAGAATCACTACTATCCAGGTCATCTAGTAAACTTTCGCTACTATCATTTACAGATAATTCAGTTTCTGATTCCGAATCACAGTTCGAATCGCAAGAAATGAGCTCCCTACGCTCTGAATTATCCATTATTTAAAAGTAAAAATATATTATTCAACTCTTACATCAATAAAATTATCACGTGGTTAGTAAAATATAACCAGAAAGCTATACACTGAAAGATAACAATTCGTCTTCTGATACAAAACATGCGAAATAACCCGCGCTTTTGAACCAATCAGAGTAGAAAATACAATAAACTGCAAACTATCATTTACTGGACATCTATACGAATAATTTGTCACTAAAATTTGAAAAAATACGGCCGAAAGAGTGATAGCGAAATAGAAATCAGATTGCACGTACGCCGTACGGGCAAGTCATTAAAGGCCCGAAAGCTGTGCCCGTACGGCGTAGGTGCAAAACAGGGAAGGGGGTTAATATAACTGCATTAACTTCTAAAAATAAGTTAATTATATCTTAAAGTAATGCCATCTTTTTTTTTGTTTAAATACATTGTTTATTTTACGTGCGGCAGTATGGCGCCATTATCTGAGCATTACATAGCTGGAGTCACCTCAGGTTCCTTTACTACTTACTTCATGGCGACCTCAAACGTCACATAACCCTCTTTGTGACACATATGTTGTGTGGAATCATATTGTAGGTCCTCCTCCTCGTCCTCCTCTACTACATTAATTATATCAACGATAGCTGCATCCGTAAATACTAGGTGTTCATCCTTATTTTACCGTTTTTCCACTACAGAAATATCTGTGTTTCCAAACCTCCAGATTTTTTAAAAATTAAATTTAACAAAAAGTGACTTAAAATCATCGTCCTGGCACCGAACTGATCGAACTGTAATCTGCACAATTAAACTATTTTTAGAATGGAGCTTAACTACAGGAAAAAAACGAGTGTTGGAAATTTGGTCAAACAACTTTCTCTCTAAGTTGAAGCAGCATAATTTCCCTTCCCCACTCAATACACACACCCTGGGAAGAATACAAAACCTCTTTTCATTGGGAAGAAGGATTTCTGATGACAGCTTTGGTGTGCGCAGTGAACACGAAACCGGTCAAACAAGAATAAAAACAGAATTTTTTCATGTATTCGTCATTTTTTCATAAATTTATTATTTTTTTTCTTTGATAAGGCTGATTTAGCTCGGATTTATGAGAAATTCGAACAACCGAGACTACTTACTACTAGCAAAACCGAACGAACATTCCGTTACTCCACAACAGCAATTCTTAAACTTTTTATCTTTCGGATTCCTTTTCTTACCACCTACATAGCAGCAGAACCAATCAATAAATAATATTTGAGAAGAAACTAAGAACCTATTATTTATGACTAATTACACATAAACATAAGAACTACACATTAGCTCCGTTTACATGTGCCAAAAAGCAGAGCAAATGAAGGGTAAATCCGTGCATTCTACTTCCCTTAGAGCGAAACGATGGCCACAGGATGCTGCTCTTCGGTACAGGAATTCGCGGGTTTGAAGCCATCTACTGGCATGGATGTGCGTAGCCGTCCGGGATCGGCTTTAAGCAGTTGGTACCGGTTTCATTACCCCTCATGAGCAAAATAGTAGACCATAACGCTCCACACGAAACCAAACTCCCTTTTGAAAACTTATCCCTAGCTAGGGAAAAAAGGGAAGAGTAGAAAATTCTACCTTTCTACCAGAGTAATGACAGAGTTTAACTTCTTTTCCCATGATCCTTTGCATGTGCTGGCGCTAGATTTTAAAATCGCCGACTCTGCTGATATAAAACGTACAGTTATAAAAAATGCAGTTATAAACAACAAACATCGAAACCACACTGGGATTCGAACCCACAATCTCGAATATTGAGTTATTACGGTCTGCTTTTTTATCAACGCGATATCTAATGAGGCCTCGGCCTACTGCTTAAAGTCGATTCCGAACGGCTACGAACATCCATCCATGCCACTGTGGAATTCAAACCCACGAACTTCGGTACCGAAGATTAGCGCCCTATCCGATCGGCTATTGTTCGGCCATCCAAGCGTCATTAAAAACAACAGAAAGATATTTTATTAATTTCCTTCAAATACTTTATTTACTCAATGAAAAATCATCAAAAGCTTAACCATTATTCTATAAGTATTTCCCTTTAACCTTTTTGGAGTGTATATTAATTGGTTTGGTTTGGAGTGCTACGGTCTACTATTTTGCAACACGAGGGCTAATGACACCGGGACCTACAGCTTAAAGCCGATTCCGAACGGCTACGAACATCTATGATACAATGGGATTCGAACTCACGAAGACCAGCACCCTAACCAATCGGCCATCGTTCGGCGGAGAATGTATATTAAATTAGATATCTTAATATAATTCAGGATATTATACAGCACACTACATTATAAACATTAGATGTGCAAATGACCAAAGTCTCTATACCGATAATCTGTCTAAAACAATTTTCTAGGTCTCTAAAGTACCGTTCTAGATAGGTTTTACTGCAAATCAAAAAGTTAAAAAAACACTTCAGAATAAAAAAGAAAAAATTCATCGCAGTTAAATTTAAGTCATTCATAGATGTCTATGTAGAAAACGTCTCACTTAATTTAAAAGAAATATACATTATATCATTTTACAAGATTTTAAATGTACAAAGATTTAAAAAAAAAGAACCTTAGGATTTTGTACTTTACTATGCAACAATCATTAACTAAATAAAACTGTATAAATTTAATCTTGAAAAAAAATTATTCGCGAACGACACGGAGAAATAAAGTTAAATTAAAACTAAAGTAATTATTCCTAATTGAATACCAAATTCAACAGCATGAACAAGGCACTGCACGCTTTAAAACCCACCGTTACGTATAATCTAGTCAAACCACATTCATTGAAAGCTAAAGCATGAATTTTATTTTTTAAACTGCATGACTACAGACACGTTAACTTCAAATCTGCCATGCAAACAGACGAAAAAAATATACTTTAATTCCATATATAGGAAAAAAATCAGAGTAATAATCACAAAACGATGAAAATCATTTTTGAAAACGATAAGTACATATTTGATTAAGCTAAGTTTAACCAGTTTTATTCTAAGAACAAAATTGCATCATTTAAAAAATATATTTCGAAGTAGGGATCAATTATCAAAATCAAAAGTGTTCTTCGGCGCGACAGAGCTGCATCGAATTGCATTTCCTTGAACACCGTTTCCTGACCTATGGTGCTTGGAAAAAAAATAATTTACAGTAAAGTGGACATAAAAATAAAGTAAATAAAGTATATAAAATTTATTCCTCTAGTTCGTAAAAGCTATTTTAATAATAATGTACAGTAAAGTTATTAATATGTATATTCGATGATCGGAGAATCGAGATCTGAGGATCGATATAGTTTTGAGTGCACTTTTAAATTTAGCCGTTTGTCTCCACTGTTGTGATAATGCTGTAATCTCGTCCACTTATGATAAAAAAAATAAACAAAATTCTTTTTTTATAATTTTGCATTTTTATTAAAATCACTTATTAGTAAACTAAATATGACAAAATAATAGATAAATTTGAAACTTTGACAGACAAACACACACACGTGTGTGTGTGTGTGTGTGTGTATATATATATATATACACATATATATACACACACACAAACATATATATATATATATACACATATACATATACACACATATACATATACATACACACATATATATATTATATATACATATATATACACACACATATATATATATAACACAAATATATATATATATATATACACATATACATACACACACAAACACATATACACACACACATATACACACACATATACACACACATATACACACACATATGTATATATATATATATATATATATATATATATATATGCGTGTGTCTTATCACAAAGGTAAGTGAATCCATCTTGGATATCAAGAAGAGTGATAGCGAATCGTAGTCTAGTCGGAAAATACAAAAATTTGGAATTAAAATGGACATAGTTCATTGAGACAACCTTTCTGACGGACGTCTGCCCAAAAAACATGCACATCTCGATTAAATAGTTGTCCGAGACAACTAATCAGTTTAATTACTAGTCACGTGGGTGTCGCCAATGACGTAGTTTAAGCGTCAGGTACTACTTTAAAGTAATTTCACAGCGGTTCAAAACATGGCGGTGCTAAAATCGCCAATTGAATTTTAAAAAAATCACCGAGTTGCTAGAAAAAAATGCCAAAAAAAGATAGAATCGCCAAAAAATTATTTTATGGTAGACTTAATTGCGTTAGTAAGTTTTTAATATATATATATATATATATATATATATTACAGTTATTTTATAATTTGGTTTGACATTTAGTTGTGTTTCAATGCCGTTTGTCTCAATATGTGATGTGAATAAACGGTCACCTTATAAAATGAATAATGCTTATAATAAACACACTCGGAATAACAAATTTACCGAAATACAATCATTTTTACAAAGTGGTGTACATGGTGTACAACCAAGCGGTACGTGAACTAAAAAAAAGAGGTTGGGAAACGCTTCCATAGAACCAAAACAAATTCAGAGAGAATTCTGGTGGTACGTCGAAGTCAAAGTAGCTATTTTTTTCAAAAGCGTATTACACCATTTATTAAAATTTCCCCATATATACACGAAATTTCCAAATAATCCTACAATTTAGTTTTTAAAAATTCTCTTATGATCAATGTAATCAAAACTTAATCACGTCATGACCTTTTTCTTTCTATACAATCCGGAAATTGTCCCTTTAACAGAAAATTATGAATACGATTTAAATATTGATAACTATCCATTTCTTATTAATGTTTCAAATATTAATTAAGAACAACTCATTCTATACTATGTTATCTCCATCTATTAAAATTAAATAATGTTATCACTCAGGAATTTAATTCGAAATAAGCAAGGGAAAAACTCCCACCATCCACTAACGGCTATCTATTAATTAATCGGATCATAATTCTGTATCAATTCTTTATCGAACCTTTTTTTATTCTGTTGTTATCTCCCGTGTTTAATCAAGCCATTTACGCACTGTGAGAAACAAAACTATCATCTGAAACGATGGGAGAGTAATTGGTTATTATAATGAGAATAAAAGATAAGTTGTTCCTCGAAGCAAAATTACAAATTGGGAACAAGACTAAGCTAAGACTCGTGTCATTTGTTGAGTTTTCGGTAAATGAAGAGATTACATACGGGGAGGTCGTGCGGAGAATTCCCAGTTAACATCGAACAAATGGATGAAGAAGTTGATCCCGATAATCTGGAATGAAATGAACTTTCGAACGAAATTACATTTTTGAGGGGACAAGATATGTTGAAATTCAATTTTAAAATTTTTATTGATATTTTTATAATGATAGCATATAATGTTTCATTGGCAGACACACTATATTAATAAAGAATTTTGGCTTCACACAGTGGCGTGCGGTCCATATGTGCAAGGTGTGCGCTGCACACCCTGGCAAAATTATGAGGGACAATAACTTTCTGCACCTATGTCTACCTAATTTTAGATGGTATATAATAAATATTATTTATAATATATTCAAATATTATGTTGATTTACTTGCTTGCAGAACAGAAAATCACATCAATAATTCACTTAATTATCTGACTGACGTTATACTATCTTATTTGTTGCAACAATTTAAATTGTTATATCAATTTGAATCCCCTATATAATAATAGCCTAAGTTGTCTGTCCGCGAATTTCTGAAGCGGTTGTACCTGGAATGGATGCAGGCATCCATATTGGATTTTTCATGAGTTAGAGTTAGCAAAATTCAAAACGAGTTCGAAATCCACCCCATCCCCCCTTTTCGAGCGTTTAATGCTATTATTTCAAGCCTTATCCTTCCTCTTATTCTATGCGAAATTCATTCTTGATAGGATGGCAAAGGCGGAGAGTAATATTTACATTTCTGGACTCTTTCTACTTGACTACCTGACTTCATATACTCTAATTAGTTCTCTCACAACGTGCAGGCGTTGTACGTTTGGTAGAAAGTCTGCCCACTTGACCGTCGTACTTCTCGGGTTGACGGTTCTATCCCCGACGCAGCTAATTTTTTTAATGTCTAATAAATTTAATATTTTCTGCTTTTTCTTTTAAATTCTTTTTGCGAAAGTTGTTTAATTTTCGTAATATAAATTTTTACTATTTTTTCAACTTTTTATAATTTTTATTATTTTTATTTTATTAAATTCACGTATTGCTTTACGGATGTCCCTGTCCACATAAACATTTCATGTTGTGTATCCTTAAACTTTCTTCTCGTAATGTAACAATAGTTTAAGTTATCTGCCCGCCTGTCCTCGAAGTTATGAAGCGGTTGGACCTGGAATGGATAGAGCATCCATATTGGATTTTTGATGAGTTATTGTTTGCAAAATTCAAAGCGAGTAAAGTTTATCTTTTCCTAAACTATAGATCCGATTCTGAAGTAAATTGGTATGAATAAGCTTCGTATCATAGCGAAAAATACTGTCCTCTTTAAAACGTTCGAAATCCACCCCGTCCCCTTTTCGAGCTTTTAATGCCATTATTTCAAGCCCCATTTTAAGAGCAAGCGATTAAATTTATCAATTTACCAAATAATGAATAGGTAAAAATAATTTTTCTAGCATTATGACGTCATCTCTTTAACTATCTCATTGAATCATGTCTTATTTTAAATTATTTAAATATCGTTTGCATTATTTTCATGCGTTTTATCACTAAACTTATATATTACATAAATAATTTTCTTTTTTATTTAACTTAAATAATAGATTAAGTACATATGTGATAATTTTAATTGATTATTTTTGTTGAAAGTTAATTCTCAGCCAAAAAAACAAACCATTTTTTTACCTGCCTCATGGGGTTCTTTACAATTCTGGAAAATTAAAAATTTTACTGATCCCGTCATATGACGGGCTATATGCTAGTTGCACAAGAGTCCCTTACATCTACAAAGTCATTTAGTAATGAAACATCTCTTTTTGCAATGACAGCGTTTGTAGACATGCCCTCCACTTCTTGAATTAGCAGCAGCGGCTTCTCTCAGCGACATTTCTTGCGAAAAGATCTCATCTATGAAGAGTAACTTTTTTTTTTTTACAAAATATAAACTGATTACGGGTATAAAGCTGCTTGATGGTACCATTTTTATTTACTAATTTATAAAAGTCAGAATCTTCTATTTCAGTAACAACCGCCAATACATTTTGGGCATATGTAAGACCACTGTCGACATCAGGGACTGTTCTTCTCACAGTGTCATCCATTTGAGCAGAAGCAAATTTTCTTTTTGAGGTTTGTAACATTTTTGTTGTATGCATTAGAAGATTATTTTTTACGGCCGTTCTTTTAATAGAAATAAATTTCTACTGTTTAGTCAGGGCTTGATAGAGGTGTAGTAGGTTGAAACTCTTCTTTGATATTTTCCTTTGAAATGGACATAGGGACTTTAGAGTATTCCTTCATGGTATGTGCTATTTTGACATATATCATTATATGTTTTCATAATAAAGTATGATTTAAAACAAAAATATTTTTTCAACATTCATCAGTGCATGGGGATTGTCGACATACACCGGTGATAGTCCGAATATATAAGAATATAATATAATATCCGGTCTTTCACCGAGGTATTTGATGTATGTCGACATTGACCGGTGAATCGACATTCTCCAATTTTGAGCATTCACAGTAACATATACAAATATATCAATGCCCGACCTCACCAAAGATAAAGAGAATTTTGCTAGATTTTTACAGTAAATAATCATTGATTAACTATAATCGACTTTCCTAAGATTAGTCGTAACTGCGTGACAAAAAGTGTAAAATACTTTTTTTTTCCAAACGATCACTCTGTAACCAAAACAAAAATAGATATTCATTAAAAAAAATGGCGAAATTGAATTAGAGAAAAAAAAATTATTAATTAAATATTGTCAAAACTCCCTAAAACTTTTATTACTTTAAAGTATATTTTAAACACTAACTTAAGAATTGAGTCACTTTAAAGAATTTTAATCATTTTAGAAGACATTTAAAAGAAAAAAAATATGAAATGGAGCTAAAACAGTCGCTAAACTCAATTTAGGATTAATATAATTATATTGCGTTTAAAAACTGGATAAATAAAAATGGCGTGAATGAACTTGACATGAAAGAAACATTCCAAAATAAAATAAAATAACTTAAATAAATACGGTCAAAAGGCAAGAAAAAATGTTTTCTCAGAAAACACATTTGAAACGGTTCGACATGATTAAATAAGATTTTATTACTTTATTAGCACTCAATTAAAAAGAAAATAATCCTTTCGCGCTAAAATCGATGAAACTAATTCGAATGCATAGCGAAAAAACATAAAAAGAATTTAACATGTATGGATTATGTCTCACCATGTTTGGTAAAAGAATAATACTAATTTGCGCCAGCTATGCTTGTTTAATAAAAATTACTAAACATCCTTGGCATTACATGACTTTTTAAACATGAGGAACTATCTAAACAAGTTTTCCTTTCTACATTATTACAAGAAAAATGTCTAGTTAAAATTCCCTCTACAAGATCTCTAGGTCAACATGTGAATACCAGAAGCAAAGAATTTAATCACATTTAAAAGAATCCGCATCCTCAAAGAGATTTAACGCCAAATTAAACAAACGTTTTCGCCAAAATTCCAGCTATCGCCATCTAAGCGATGTACGTGATGCGTAAAGTCGTTTGATAGAGTTGTTGCCACTAAACTGTACTTTCCAAGGTGAAAGACAAAATAAAATTTTCCTTCGATAAGGCATTAGGAAAAACAGGTTGCAACACTTTCTTCCGGACCTGGAGCGATTTGCAAAAAGAAATGCCCCAAACACTTTTTTTCCCCTCACCTCAGGTGAAAAAAGCCATGAATCAAAAGTTTTAATACTTTCTCCTCTCGTGATTCTAAATCATTCATCCATTCGGTAGATTTCTGAGGCTTTAAATCAGTCAGCTTTTCTATAGCCATCACAATATTATTGATCATAATAGTTAAAATTTTATTGAGAGAAGTGATAAAAACTTCTTAGATTCTGAATAGAAATTGAATTAGTTGCAACTATTAAAAATATTACCTGGAATACTGTGCATAGTAAATATCTCAACGGTTTCCGTTTATCGCCCTATTAATTGATTTAAACTAATCAGAATAAGTGTTTTAGATTTCCTAATTATTTTTAAGTGTTCCAGTTTCGTTTCGTTACATCAGTTGATTTGAGAACAACAAGAATCGGGGGGGGGGAAGAATGACAATGAATGGCTGAAAACATAACCATTTGCTTCATTCCATCCAATAAATTGGCAATTGCAAGCAATAAATTGAGGTGGAGATAAAGAATTATGGGCAGACGATAAGATAAACCAATGAAGCGTTTCCCAATTTTCTTTCCATCTGTGTTTATGGAAACCGTTGTTATGGTAACTAATCGCATTGAAAAGAGAAAGAAAGAAAAGAGGATAGGAACACGTTTTAAAAATGAACTTTTTTAACAGTAAAGAAATGTAGCAGATAGATGAGAATACGATAAGAGTAAAATATTTCTGGGTATCATATTGCTGCTGTTAAATTAGTTTTTTCGCAATCTATTTCTATTCCACAAAATAAGCTGAGCTCTACTCCCAACTATATTGCAAAAGTAACCCTATTCATTGGAAGATTATTAAATTAATCAGTACTGCCATAGCAAAAAATCGATACATAGATTGGTCAAAAAGAACAAATGCTAGTTAACCTGCAAGAGGTAATTACAAATGAGATAATTACACATTCGCTTCATGTTATAGAGTAAATAAACGCTGTTAAAAATGCAAACGGGAATTTCTGTTTTTAACCTATATTCTTAACACCCTTTTACAGATTCGGTGTTGAATTCTGAACTAGACAAAATTCTCCTTGCTTAATTTGAAATTTCCTGTTTTAAAAGTTAAGAGGCTTTTACTATGTTCTACAAATGTATTTTTCCTTGCATGGGATTGTTCTTATGTAAGATCAAATCAATTCTTGTGTAGAATAAAAATTACACACTGATGACATGTTTTATCAATCATCTCAAGGGGGCTGGTTATAAGGGACGTCACAGTTTTAAAAAATATTTGGCCCCCTCCCCTTTGTTACAGTCACATTTCACCATACTCCCCCATCGCCATTTTCATATGAAAATAAAATCACATGAAAGTTGCTTTAGCGCCAATTAAGAATTATTATTAATAGCCAATTATTACCTTCAGACCTATGGTAATTTTGGAAAATTCAATCTGTTGATTTTAAATATTTTTATATTAATTAAAATTCTGGATGTCACCCTTTTTGTTACTGTTATCTCCCCCCCCCTTCACCTACACATCCTTGTCGCAATCTGTCACATTTTCACGAAACTCCTCCCTCCGCTCCAATCGTAATATCATTTGTGGAGTGCCCCTTTTATCAATCATTTTTAAGAACAAAAAGTGTAACATATCTAGCTTGTCATAAAGTTATGATAAAGTATAAGAATATATCAGAGTTTAAAACGAAACTAGGATGTTTCTTTCTTTACCCAGTCTAGTTAAAAGAGCTGACTTAACTAAATCAAATGCGGAAAACTATAACAGGAACTGAAGAAGCAATAAATGTAAATGTATGTAATATTTTTTAAAGAAATCTTGACTTAAATAAACTGTTTTTTAAATCCTGTGATTTAAATCAAGATTTATATTCTGATTTATATCAATGTGATAGAAATCAACCTATTTTGATTAATATAGACACATTCGAAAACGAAATCACCATACTTCTAGAATTAATCTAGCAAAATCTCGCCATTTTTTTTTAAGATTAAAACTATTCAAGCATGTCTAAATGGAAAAAAAATGGTGCTATGAATTGTCGCGTTTGTTACCCTCGAAGCATAAATGTTAGAAGGTACAAGGATAAACATACATCAATCAAAAATAATTCCCACTTGAACTCTTATTTCCACAGATATTTTCTTCGGTTTTTCAGTAAATTTTACGTTTAATTTTCTCATGAACGTTTTCACATTCTTCATTTTTATAGCTTGAAATGAAAAAGCTAAAATTTATGCTAAGAAAGACCGTAGTATGTTATTGTCTACAAAAATCTAACATTAATTTTTCCAGGGTTTTTTTTTTCAAGAGTTGTGCAGAATACTTACTGAAATGCGTAAGTGTGTATTATTTTAGATCTTTCCAGTTTCTAATTTTTTTTTCTGATCCATAACTTTATATTTGAACAGGTAAATTTAAAATATCCTTTTAGGAGCTCTACATTTTTGTATACATAAAAATAACAAAAATTACAACATACATTTAAAATGACTTTTACTTCTCGATAAGCTAAAATTCTAATATCTGAAAATAAAAAGAAAAACATGCTTATTACGTCAGGGTTTGGTTTGATTTGGAGTGCTACAGTCTACTATTTTGCAACACGAGGGCTAATGAGACCGGGACCTACAACTTAAAGCCGATTCCGAACGGCTACGAATATCCCTGTCACAGTGGGATTCGAACCCACGAACTCCGGTACCGAAGGCCAGCACACTAACCAATCGGCCATCGTCCGAGCCTTATTACGTTTTAAATTTAGAGCAAAGCTATTGGATTATAGACTTTAAAATAATTTATTCTATCACAGCCATGATTTAAATTACATTGAAATGAAACAATTTCTTTTAACTTCAACTTTCAAATAAATGCAATTTTTTTCCTGACCACGAAATAATTGGTTGAAAAAGAAAAAGTAGTTTAAAAGGAAATAAATAAATGACACTACTTTTATAAAATTTGGTTTCAAAATACAGAATATACTCCATATTTTTAATTCTATTTAAGATTAATATTACAGATCTTTACTTAGGAAATAATTATCTGATCATGATACCTAAATAGGTAAGTAAAACTAAACTAAACTTAGAAAATATGTAACAGTCCTAAAAAAAGTAAAAAAGAAAAAACAGTCACAAAGAGAAATCCCAAAAGAATTTTCAAACACTACTTACTTTTCTTTATAGCCCTGAAAAAAAAATTTTAAAATAAATCATAATTTGTATAACGCGTTCAAGAAAAAAAAATGGAAGCACTCTTTTTAAAAGATTATTTATTCGTATTTTTACTGTTATTTCCTCGGAAATATGACTCAAAAATAGAAAAGTTTTATAATGCATCTGTAATCATGACAGAAAATGTGTTCTGGAAAAAGATTCAACGTTGTTTAGTTTGAGGTTTATATTAAAGAAATGGACAGTGAAGGAAACACATCTGTTGCCACCCAAAAACATCCAATAGTAATGCTGCAACGGATTTTTCTCATAATATTTTTCGAATCACGAATTAGTAAATACGCATTTTG
>CM063506.1:158115260-158117760 GCA_032207245.1 Pardosa pseudoannulata | reverse complement strand
AATAACTGACTTTATTCTTAAATATAATCACTTAATTAAAAAAAAACACTTCATAAAAACACATTAAGTTAAACATAAAAAAGGCATCTGCAATAAACATAGAACATATCGAGAATCGAGACAGCTCATTCACCGTAAAAAAAAAAAAAAACACCACACCCCAGCATAACGAGCGATATATATATATATATATATATATATATATATATATATATATATATATATATATATATATATATATATATATATACATATATGCATATATATACATATATATATACATATTTATATATATACATATATATATATATATATACATATATATATATATACATATACATACATACATACACATACGTATATACATGTATATACATATATATGTATATATATATAGATACATACATGCAGATATATATATATATACACACGCATGTATATATATTATGTATATACATGTATGTATATGCATAATATATATACATGTGTATATATATATATATATATTTGTACGTATGTATACATATGTATCTATATATATATATGTATATACAATATGTATATATAATAGGTATATATATACATGTATGTATATATATATACATATATATATATATATATATATATATATATATATATATATATATATATATATATAATTAACATAGATGTTAATCAGTGTGTGGTGGAAACAAAAATAGACAATATAAAGTTAACAACCGGAACATACGATTGGCAGCAAAGGGCCCTTGGTCTTGCATACGGAGATTGCCACCGTAGGCCCTGGGGCTTTTGCGCCGAGGAGTTTAGTACATGATAAACCTAGGCTAGGCTTTGCTACACCAGGAGAATGAGTCGCCACAAAAACAAGAAAGAATCGTCCAATATTGCCAAATATAGTAATTTTCTTCGTTACTACCTATTTTAAATTTATCTCGAAAATAAAGATTCAAAAGGCTCCGTGACATCTCTAATGATGTACACCCGCACTAATGGCTCGCTCCGAAGTGGCTAGTTCATAATTCACGTATAATTACAAATTGCAGTTTGTCGAAAACGAGCACTCATTCAAAACAGTCACTAATATAGAAACACTGACCAGATTCTGACGAGCTCGCGCCCTATTATTCTCTTGACGAAGGCACTCAATCTTCTAATTGATTTTCCGACACTTAGTTGCCCGACTGTGTTGCCACTATTCTGTTATATTTTTAAACATATCATACCGATGTTCCATCCTAACACCCATACGTAAAATCATCTAAAGAAAACAGTAATGGCTAATTTTTTTCCTGATGAGCAGAATTGACTAAAAATTGCGTGAAACAAAAATAGGTATCATCCGATTTTTTCGCAAGTGTTTATTTTCCACGTGCAAGTAGAACTTACCGCTTTTTAAAATTATTACTACAGTAGAAGATAAGACTGAAATAGGTTTGGTTAGGTTTGGACTAACCAAACTAAACCAAACTTAAATTAAAAACTATAAAATAAAAAAAAACTGATTAAAATTTTATAAAATGATGCTTGCATCACTATAAAAACTCTCTATCCCTTTTAAACTTTCTACTCACTTATTAGAACTTTCTCCCTTTACCTCTTTACTATTTTTTATTTGCTGTCTAAGGTCAAATAATTTTTTACCTTTCATGTAATGTTAACTTTATGTATATGTGTAATACCTCTAAATGAACTGACAATTCCGGATGCTCACCCTGAATGATCTAATTCGTTTCAAGACGGGGGATATAGCTTCCTGCTAAAGTGCCCCAAACAACCTACAATTCGAGGCGGAATTTTTTTTTTTTTTAAAGGTTTGGAGTGTTGCGGTCTATTTTTTGCAACTCGAGGGCTAATGAGACCAGGACCTACAGAGCTGAAAGAGGTGATCGGGGGAAAGGCTAAGACACCCCCCCCCGAAAAAAATCTAACGATTACTGTTTTTCGTTTTAATATTGATATAAAAGTACCTCTCAAACACTTTTTAAACTTCATACATAATCAACATTTAATTATAAATACAAATTTCAGTTTCGAAAATTTCGATCTAATTTTAATTTTAATTTTTTTATGTATGTAGTAGGACATATTACATAGATTTGTGGACTTCATGAATGGAGTTATTCCGCGATAACTACGAATATATATATATATATATATATATATATATATATTCGTAGTTTATATTCTGACACGGAGGAGTGGTTAAGGCATGGACGACACATTTGATTTCATATATAAGAAATTATTTATTGTAATCCTTCTGTCCACGGCTATGCCATTTAGACATCCTCTGTTCTCATAATTTATTACGACAAGCTTGGACAATGTTATCAGCCCGAGTTCCGACTCAGAACTGTCTTTTTTTAGCGTTGCTACCTCAGCAAATTTCTATGTCCACTTCCGCGGTGGCTTCTTTACTCCGTATAGTTCCACTCGAGGATGTGTTTTTCTCTTATTAAGTTGTCGTTAATGAGTTTCTAACTATTTTTAATAATAA
>CM063506.1:158095260-158110260 GCA_032207245.1 Pardosa pseudoannulata | reverse complement strand
TGCACACCCTGCATGAAAACCTACCGCACGTCACTGATACATACATACATATGTATACATTACACACACATATATATATACATAAATACATATACATATATATACATATATATAGTATATACATATATATACATACATACATATAAATACATATATATAATATACATATATACATACACACATACATACATACATTCAATTTCATAATGTTTTGAAAAGAAACGGAAAACTTTACTTTCAATATACGTCTTTCAATATGTAATAAAATTCTAAACTCTATAGCGGAAAAGCAACTGTTTATTTTTAACATTAGAAAGACTGGAACTTTGCTTCACTTCCAGCCAAGAATATCGACCGATATGTGAACGTGCAATATATATATATATATATATATATATATATATATATATATATATATATATATATATACGTATGTATGTATATATATATTTGTGTATGTGTGTATAAGCAAAGCAAAATATAAAATGAAAATATAATTATATTCATATATTTTATAATAAAATTATAAAATTAAAAATTTAGGGGTTTAAAGGGACAAAATGCAGCGCACTCTTAATTCAGGCGCACGAATCACTAATAACTCCCTATAAAAGAGCTTAGAATGGAGCATAAGAATGGAGAGAGAACGTCTTGAGGTAAGGTCGCTCATGAATCCACGCTGCACAAGGCTCTTTTGTTCACTTTTGCCTACCAAATGACGGACGCCCTGTTTGATGGTTATCTGTTAAACTGTGCAATAGTCACGAATTAAAAAAAAAACCTTAACAAGACATGATTGGCTCTTTGACTTCTCATAGGATTACCGTGTGTGTTTGTTTCTATATTTATACATATAAATTTTATGCATTTATTATTTATATTGCAGAATTACATTCTGATTATTAGGAACAAAAATTAATATATATTAAGATAGCGTTGGGAGTTACAATCTACTTTTTACTACAGAAGGGTTAATGAGATCGAGATCTCCTGTTTTAAGCAGATTCCGAACATCCCTGCCATACTGGGATTCAAACCCACGAACTCTGGTACCGAAGAGGAGCACCCTACACGTTCGGTCATCGTTCGGCCCAGGAATTTTCGAAAAAAATCTGTGTTTAGTGAATTTGAAAAATTTCTAGTAGTTTCAGAGTAAATTTTTCAAAAGTCGATTTTTCTTAACAGGTAATAAAATTTTTCCCTCTTAAAGAAATTGTAAAATATCCTTTTTTTCATGACTTGGTTTGGAGTGACTATTTTCCACTTCTGTGATACACAAGAGTTAATAAGAGGGAGTGTGCATATTCTTTCGATTCGGGGATTCAGTGATATTTTCATCTGGGTCTCGTTGTTTACACAATGAAGATCCAACGGATTCGCTTTGCTGCTTTTATTTTCAAGCGCTATTTTACATACTTTGGTACAGGGGGAGAGGCTATTGCCCATTCTTTCGCTTCGAAGCTTACATTCGATCTCTCCGTCCAAGCGGGTTGGGTTCGAATTCCACTATGGCATGGATGTTCGTAGCCGTTCGGAATCAGCTTTAAGCAGTAGGTCCCGATCTCATTAGCCATCATGTTGCAAAAAGTAGACCGTAGCACTCCAAAACCAAACCAAAACGTCCAAGCGGGATAGCCATCCATTATATGAATTTAAAATAAAAAAGACAGTAAATATATTTATAGATTAATAAACAGAAACTTTTATTCATTTATAAAAGCTGAACGATAGCCGATTGGTTAGGGTGCTGGCCTTCCGTATCGGAGTTCGTGGGTTCGAATCCCACATTGGCATGGATGTTCGTAGCCATTCGGAATCGTCTTTAAGCTGTAGGTCCCGGTCTCATTAGCCCTCGTGTTGCAAAAAGTGGACCGTAGCACTCCAAACCAAACCAAACCAAACCGTCCAAGCGAGGTTAAAAAATATACTCAGTAGCGCCATCTACTATTGCACTAGTAGGCTATGAATTTCCTACAGGGGGTCCCCTCCTGCCCGTCGAATTCGATTGCTTGGTTTGGAACGCTACGGTCTACTGTTTTACACACTAGGGCTAATGAGATCGAGAACTACTACTTAAAGCCGATTCCGAACCGCTACGAACATCCATACCAGAGTGGGATTCGAACTCACGAACTCTGGTACCGACGATCAGCACCCTATCCAATCGGCCAGCGTTCCGCACACGTCGAATTCGAACCAACGAACTAAGTTACCGAAGAACAGTGCCCTACCTATTCAGACGTGCTTTAATCAGTAAGTTCCAGTTTAAATTATTGCGTTTAAAATTGTCCTTAACTATTCAAAAAACCAACCAACTCTTTTTTGCTCACTTCAAACTTTTTAAGACATAAAATTGTGCTCCTGGACTAAAGATTTAAAAAATTATTTAACTAAACCTAACCATTACTCTGTAACATCAAATTTAAGTATTAAAAACGGTTATGGATAAATACAGTCTTAAAAAATGACAGTAATACGATTAATACGATTTGGAGCTCTACGGTCTACTTTTTGCAACACGAGGTATAATGAGACCGGGACCTACTGCTTAAAGCCGATTCCGAACGGCTACGAACATCCATGCCATCTGTGGGATTCGAACCCACGAACTCCGTTACCGAAGGTCAGAGCCCTAACCATTCAGCCATCGTTCGGCTAAAAAATGACAGATGAAAAAATTTGTGTTTTAAAACTGTAATCTTATTACCTGTGCAAAGACCTTATTTGAGATGAAAAACTATTATAAGCTAAATGTGAAAGACGTAAGACCGAAAGGTTTTTCAGGTAAAATAAAGAGAAATGACGATAACATTCCGTCATCTCGAAGAAAATAAAACCTGTCTGGGAATGGGGTTATTTGGAGACGATGGCGGCAAATTTTTTTCCATTGCGAATGGGGGGTGAATAGCAGACTCGAGTAAATCCGCTATTATTTGCTGAAGGGGACAAAGGAGGCGTTGTAATATACGCGAATCCTCATAGCAGGCGACGTCGGTATACTATAAACACAACGATTCATTTGGGAACACTTGAACAAACATCCGAAATGCCAACGTTATAATCAGCGGCCGTACGCAAGAGACAATTCATAGCTCTGTCGCAGCAATGTTCCCACTCAAAATAGAAGGTTTTTAAAGCGAGGAACCCCAACCACAAATATTTCCTCAAATCAGAGAAACGCTGTTTCCTCGTTGTTTTTAAACTCCTCTTCTTACCAGGCCCGTCAGTCAAATGTCTCGAAGGAATTTCACAAGCAACGAGGCAAACATTCGACACTCCATGGTAAACAAACCGGAGAGAAGGTTATATATAGTGGAGCATCCACGAAGGGAGCTAATGGGCCTGCAGCCCCTCTAAGAATTTAGGTTTTATCTCTTTTTATAACTTTTAAACCGTACAGTTACAAAATAAAATAGAAAGTAGGTTTAAATTTTTGTAAAAATGGGAATAACTGATAATCTTATTAGCAATAGAAAACTTTTGGTTTGGTTTGTTTTGGAGCGATACGGTCTATTTTTTTTTGCAGCACGAGGACTAATGAGACTGTAACCTACTGCTTAACCCTTTGCCTTAAAACAACGTATGGGAGTACTGCTGTGCCTACAATGAGAACCTCGTATCACATACGTAATGATTCTCGTATCAGTAATAAAACAATACCTCTTACAAAATTTTGATTAATATTATACATTATTCACTTATACGTTATTCAAGCAATAAATTCTACATAGAAAATATTTAAACGACTGAAAATGTTTACATTTGTTATATTACCAAAAACATAGAAATAATATTATGTGAAATAAAAACATTAATAAAATTTTTAATAAAAATAAAATGAAATATAATTGTCAAATTTTGTGGTTTTATTAAATAGTAAATGCAGTACTATTAATACATACTGATTTGCTCCCAATTTATCCCGTGATGAAACTGCTTCTGGTCACGACGCATGAGAAAAGCTTTCATCGAAAGTGGCACACATAATCGTCGCTCGAATCATAAGGGAAGATGTTAAAGCGGATTTCGAACGGCTACGAACATCCATGCCATAGTGGGATTCGAACCCACGAACTCCAGTAACGAAGGCTAGCACCGTAACCAATCGACCATCGTTCGGCTACAGGACTATTAGTCACGTAAAATGTAAAAGGATTCCAATGATGGAAATTCA
Organism: Pardosa pseudoannulata; assembly: GCA_032207245.1. Lineage (NCBI taxonomy): Eukaryota > Metazoa > Arthropoda > Arachnida > Araneae > Lycosidae > Pardosa > Pardosa pseudoannulata. The sequence goes on along the minus strand of CM063506.1, from coordinate 158,106,086 downwards.
TGCTACTGACGCACGGAAGAATTGTCAAGTTCAACCATCATGCAAAAGAAACAGATGTAGAAACCATCGTGCTAAATGGAATAGAAATGTTTGCGAAAAATGGGTTTCAAAAACAGATTTTATATGTAAAAAATGTTCTCCAAGAATTTTTTGATTATAAACACTTTAAATTAATTTGGAACCATTTTCTTTGCAAAAAACTTCCATTTTCTTGTATGAGTCCAATTGGCTCACTTCAGTAAAAATAGGTATAGGATCAACATCCGTAAATCTAGCGTTAATGCGGGGTTCTTTAGAGCAGAGGTGGGCAAAAACCGGCCAACGTGCCTTATCCGGTCCTTTTGCTTACTTTATCCGGCCCGTTGAAAAATCCTGCATGCAATTTTTTAAATCTCTTATATGCAATTTTGTTGAAATCAACAGTATTTGTATGCGTATGTGTACAACATATATTTGTGAAAGAACTTTTTCGTTAACGATTTACACGAAAAATAAATATCGATCACAAATTACTGACGAAAATCTACACTCGGGATTAAGGATTGCTACAAGTGATTTGGATCCCAATTTTGAAGGAATAATATCAATTGAACATTCCAGATTTCGCGTTTCGCATTCACTAAAACTATTCTATTTTAACGTTTGATGTTTGTCTTTTCTTTTTATAAATCTATTTACTATTATATTTACAAAATGTAATATAAATATAAAAATGTAATAACTACGATCAAAACAAAATAATTTGTATCGTTAAGGTATAAATATCAAAATAAAATCTTTCATTAACGGATTTATTTAATGATCATAAATTTAATATAATGAATCCTATTTCTGTAAAAATTACACGACATATTTTACTGGGCACAAATGGTTCGCATATACACATAAGTTAGATAATTTATTATTACTATTATCTTTTATTAACTGTCAAATTTCTCTGTCCAAATGCTTTAAAATGATACTTAGTGTTTTTTCAAAAACATTTCTTGGGCAGGGAAAAAACTCCAACCAAAACATTCGCGTGTGCACAGCGTACGCGTTATAGTCCTCCGGCCCGGGAGATATTTTGAAAATTTCATTTTGGCCCGCGTTTAACGTTTTGAGGACGGCCGTACCATATGTTCAACTTTTTTAAAATTTAATCAGATGATTCTCTAGTATTCAAATATTTCTAGTAGACAAGTTCACCAATCACAGACATAGGCTACCTGTAGTCGCAATAAGTAATAATTAAATGTTTTACTTAAAACAGCATTAATGATACTAATCTTTCTGAGTCACTTCGAAAGAAGTTGCATATATGATGCATCCGTCCTCGAGGGGTTAAAAAGTATTTGCCCATCCCTGCTTTAGAGTAACCAATTAACAGTGGCAAGTGAGGTATTCCACGATGCAGTACAGGGTTGAGCTAACGGATAAAATGTCAAAGAAATCCATCTTCTTTTTAAACAAAATATTTATACCCCAAATAAAGAGCACAATACAAACAGCTTTGCTTTTTTGTGTTATTTATTTGCGCTGAATGAGATTATTGAACCAGAACATCGGCAGAGCGAATGAAAAAAAAAGCAGCCAGAAATGGACGATTAATTTATCTATTCAGTTTCACTCTTACGGCAACGCTGATGGAGTGATTAGGATTTCTGTCAATAGATTCGGCGATAACTTGGATTTCTTTTCACATAAACAGAAACCAATTTGTGAGCTCGACACACATAGCTATATCTTGCCCTTTCTTCATCACACCAGAAAGGAAACATTTCTTTTAGAATTGTGCGTCGCAACAAACGATCGCAATTCATGTTTTAGAACTTGCGTTTCTTTCAAACTGTTTTCTCAGGTATTTGACAATGGGCAAATGAGATACACTGTCATCCTGTGACGCGATTCCTTTCAAACTAAAACGGAAGGGACATCGCTGCTTGCTATTGACAAGAATGACCACTTTTCAGTATATACATTCGTGTGTATGTATATACACAGAGAAATACACATATATGTTATGGATTTCAATTTTTATACTCTCGTGTTATATAAAATAATTAGAAATTTCAAGTATTAGTATAGATTTTATTGGAACGCAAAATTACTATATATTTAGCACTATAGTATATAATTACATAAATATATACATGCACGTATATACATACATATATATGTATATATACATAGATATGTGTGTGTATATATATCCACACATATATGTATGTGTATATATATACATATATTCATATATGTATATATATACACGAATGTGTGTGTATATATAAATATATATATATATATATGTATATATATATATATATATATATACATATATATATATACATATATATATATATACATATATATACATACATATATGTATATATATATATACATATATGTATACATATATAACATACATATATGTATATATATATATATATATATATATATATATATATATATATATGGTTCGTTTTTGCTTTTAAGTTTTTGCTTTCAGTCTTATTTATGACTTATTTATGTATATACATATGTACACATATATGTATACATATATATGTGTGTATATATGCATATATATGTGTGTAAATATATATATATATATATATATATAGGTATATGTATGTATATTATATATATATGTGTATATATGTATATATATGTATGTGTATATATGTGTGTATATACATGCATGTATATATATATATGTGTGTGTGTATATGTGTGTATATATATATGTATGTATATGTATGTATATTATATATGAGTGTATATATGTATATATATGTATGTGTATATATGTGTGTATATATATATATGTGTGTTTATATATGTATATATGTATGTATATATATAATATGTATGTATGTATGTATATATGTATATATATGTATATATATACATATGTATAAATATATGTGTGTATGTATGTGTGTATATATATGCATGTATATAATATGTATGTATGTGTATATATATGTGTGTATATAATATGTATGTATGTATGTATATATGTATATAGTATGTATGTATAATATATATATATATATGTGTGTTTATATATGTATATATGTATGTATATATATAATATGTATGTATGTATATGTATATATATATATATATACATAATATCATGAATCTTATGTATATATACATATATATTTAGGTTATTAGAAACTTGTATAAATATACATCTAACTAGAGCTAATATATAATTTATTTGAATATATAGTTACTATATATTTGTCACTACATATATTACATCTATACATACATATACGTATGTATAGTCAAATAAATAGATAATTACTAGATATAATAAAAGAATACACATTGCTCGATACATTGAGTCGAAATGACTCCATCGGGTGTTTTAGAGCAAAGTTTGAAGTATTACTTAAGAAAGAGTAAAACAACAATACTACTACTACATGAAAACGAGTCATAGGTGACTTGAAAATATCGGTCAACTAAATTGCAGGGCTACCACGAGATCTGAAGATCTCGTGATAGTGAGATAATAATAAAAAAATAAAATAATAAAATGAGTGTTTTCATTGCTTGAAAAGTGAAAGTGAAAAGTGAGTTTTAGAAACTGAAAGGAAGGAGAGGTGAACTAAAAGAATAGTTCTAGTTTCTAACCTAAATTGGTATCTTATACACAAAAAATAGGTAATTTTTTTATATTCCTTTTTAACTGATAACTATGATATATAAATTAGGGAAACTAATAAAAACTTGTAAATGATTTATTTTACTAAATAGTTTTTTAATAAAAATACAGATAAAAAAAAGTTTTTATAAGATGTATTTATGAAATGAGAGCAGGAAAGCAAGGACAGACAACACTTTTCATTTGGTTTGGTTTGGAGCACTACGGTCTACTGTTTTGCAACACGAGGGATACTGAGACCGGGACCTACTGCGTAAAGCCGATTCCGAACAGCTACGAACATCCATGCCATCCTTTCGAACCCGTGAACTCCGGTATCTAAGAGAAACGGTCTATCATTCGGCCGTTGTTTGGTCGTCCTCGTTTAATCGTCGTCGTTGATTTGATTTGATTTGATTTGGAGCACTCTGGTCTACTGTTTTGTCCGATTGAGATTGCTTTGGAGCTGTACGGTCTACTTTTTGCAACACGAGGTCTAATGAGACCGGGACCTACAGCTTAAAACAGATTCCGAACGGCTTCGAGCATCCATGGCACTGTGGGAATCGAAACCACAAACCGGTACCGAAGGCCAGCACCCTAACTAATCGGCCATCGTTCGCACCTACTGTTTGAAGTCGGCTCTAAACACCCAAGCCAGCAGTGAGATTCGAAGGCAATCTTTTCACAGGTGCTAATTTTTTCCACGTGATGTCACTTTTTAACGAGATAAAAAATTTTAAAAAACGCCTTCATAGAACCACTCAAGTTCCGGGACCAGGTACTTAATGTTGCAGCTCAGGTAACACCTACGTGTTTTTTATACTGTATCAATTACTACACTTTTTTGTAAAACGGAACAAGGCTTTTTGCCCTTGCCTTAACAGAAAAAAGTGTTTACAAGATATTTCAGTATTGCACAATGTATTCCAAGTACATAATGTCGCTGTCCATACCAAGTGTTAGGGTAGTTTTAGGAATATAAAAAATGGATTCGCAAAGAGAAAAACTTTCGATTCGTAAATCTGCAAAATGTTAATTAATTAAACTATTACCTTCTATCCATTAAAAACGGCATTTAGTACGACTGGCATAAGTAGCCTATTTATAAATACAACTAAGGACTATTTTTAGGTTTATCATCCACTTCATTTTTCCGGGCTTGAAATACCGCGATAAATATTGACTCGAGTGGGGTCTGTTTTCGTACATCGTAACACTTCGAAGAAAGCCATACCTGTGTTTGTCCAACGGAGATAACAGCGAAGCCATAAAGGCGTGATAATATCGCTTTTTAAATCCACCACTATGCCGATAACAGCTGATCCGACTCGAGTCAATAACGCGTTGCCAACGGACTACGACATGCGGTTAACTGCTAAACGTGATACATAGACTGTCTTATGACCATCGCATAATATAATTTCGCATCTTCCACCAGGAAATGCAATTATTCTACATAGATATGCATAGAGCCTTGTTCCTTATCAGATAGGCCCGCGGACATGATAGCTAGCTGAATAGAAATCAATAGAATTCATACTCAATGCAAGCCCTGACGAGCGGGACTTCTTCACTTGTAAAAAAATAATACCGAGTGGATTTTTACTCGCTGAGAAGACCAAATTTTTGTGTTAAGGTTCTTCGATGAATACCAATTTATACTTAATATAATGACAGGGAAAGGAGTATGTATAAAAAATTAGATTTCGTAATTTTAACAAAATTTGAATTTTAAAATTTAAAATACTGTTAAAGGAATGCTCACCGTCTTTGAAATATTTATAATTAGAAGTCTCCGACAACGGTTACGGAGAAAAAGTCCATGAATGACGATTATGGGCCCCGTATTATGAACAAATAGTCCATTTATGTACCCACAAGCACACCCCTTTTAGAGAAGTTTTAGGAATGTAATAAGGAAAATAGATTGAGTAGGAGAAGGCCAGGAGGTTTGGTTTGGAACGCTACGGTCTACTGTTTTGCTACAAGAAGACTAATGACACCGGAACATACGGACCCGTATATTGGCTTTAAGCAGTGTGTGTATGCAAAGAGTATATGTGCGTGTACATTTACGTACATGTATATATAAGCCTCGGTAGTTCATTCAACGAAGGCAGCGATCTCGTAAATGGAATGCTGCGGGTTTGGGGCCTACGATCCGCCGTGTTCCTTAATGGCGACTGGGACACTAAGTAATTCGTGGTCACAATGTCCTCCAAGTTCTCAAACGAGACCTCTAGGGAAGACAGGCCAAACCTGGGGGTCTCCTGCTTAATCCCTGCTTCTAAATGACGAGGAACCACTTTGAGCAACCCCTAATGGTGATCGTCAAAATTAAAGGCGCTCCCTTGGCCTTTATTCGAGTGGCCTCTGGCTCACCGGCTTGGTTTGTCTAAGCGACATGAGTAACAACTTGAGCAAATATGTATATGTACATATACATATATTTACTTACATGAATTCATATATTACATATATTACACATATATATATATATATATATATATATATATATATAATATATATAATAACTTAATATATCTTCCACAAAATTTAAAATACTGTAGTTATCACTATTTTATCGTTATTATTAAATGTAGTAGTCGAGTAGATGGATGCAGACTTACAAAAACATGTTTTATTTAGAACACCAGATAACACAACCGCCCCCCCCCACCCCGTAGGGAAAAAGAACACAAAGCACAGAAAATATTTGATGATATATGACATCGCGTTCTCAAAGGGAAAACCTCGAAATCTGTGTGCCAAGAGATTTGCCAACCTATTAAGTATGGGAAGGGGCGTGGCTCCAGGAATGATGTCTTTCCGGTAACCAATCACTTCGTTTTAATTACTTCTAGTTTATTCTAGAAGATATAGTACGTCACAATGCGCGGTTAAATGAATCAACGGGGTTGCGTTTCTAAATTGAAGGTGCCAGGAAATTCGCCGCCATTATTATGAAAAATGTTCTTCAGAATTTGTGAATAGGCAATCTAGATTTTCAATGGTAAACAGAAAACATTTAAATTAGGATTTTACTTTAAAAGAATTTTATTATTACATATATTTACACATATGAGCATATGTATGTATACATATACACATTCACACATCGATATTTTTGGCAGAGCAAGCATACAGTAAAGACTAGGACCTACGACTTAAAGCCGATTCCGAGCGGCTAAGCACATCCACTACAACAGCAGGATTCGAATCCACTAACTCCGTTACTGAAGGGCGACGCCCTACCCATTTACCCATTACTCGCTTAAAATTGGAAAAATTAGCACTTTTAAAAATCACAATAATAAGTTCGTAATTAATTTAGAACTGAGGTTTCACAAAATAACCCATTCATAATTTCTCGAATGGCACGAAAGCATTAAATTCTTGTCTGCGAACAAACGACAAATAGTGTATCCCGATGTTCATTTGCAACACCCTTGCAAAGTGAAATCTATCATCGCGTAATAAGCCATAAGAGACAGCGAGGGAGATCCTTAAAATAGCTCGAGCCGAACAATTTACAACAGAAACAAGCGCTTGTCGTCGTATTTCGCCATGTTTTTCCCCCTAACCGACGTTCGCAGAATTTCTATAATTCTTTTGCACGAAGTTCACCCTCTTTTGAACTTACTTCGAAAAATACTTCCAGAACGAAAGCTGTGGAGAGTGTTACGATCTCGGAATAAAACAATGGAAAACACGTGTGCGTGACGGCGGGAAATATGTTCGAGGGGAATCAACCGACATTTCGGAGCTCAAGTTACATACAGATATTGCAGAAAAAAAGAAAATATTTAATATTCGGGACACCATTGTTAAAAAATTACTTGCGAAATCTCCCAGACGTACGGATATGAATGTAATGTTACATTTTCTTCGTAATGGTTACATATAATGCACGAAAATTGCGATGCAGTCACAAGTTTGGGATTCTGCTGATGTTTTATGCTATTCATTTCTCGTTTATGAAACAGATATGGCTAGTATTTTTGCGATCCTATGCAGCTGTATTTGAAAAACGCATACAGACCTGATTTCTAGCTACAATTAACTAAAGTGATATCGATCATGAACCAAAATACTGGCACAACTCAACATATTCAAAATTTATTTTGATTGGGAGCGCTACGGTCTACTTTTTTTACAACATGATGGCGAATGATATCAGGACCTACTGCTGAAAGCATATTCGAACGGCTACGAACACCCATGCCAGTAGCCAGATGTGAACCCGCGGACTGTAGTACCGAACAATGTCCTACTCATCGGCCATCGTCCGGCTATAATTGAATTTTAAGTTATAAACACGAAGTCGGCTACAAATAACGTCACGCTTCGAGGACGGGGCTCGAGAAATTGTAGAGGCCCCTCCCCACTATGGCCCACTGCAAGCCATGACCTTCTGGAGGGGGTTTAGCTTATCGTAGTCGATGGCGGCAGACAATAAAATAGCCTTGGCGGACGATGGCTTCAGAGGCAGTTTTTCTCCAAAGATCAAAGGCAGCCAGATGCGCAACTAAAGTGCGCAGTAGACCAGGTGGACGAATCCACGAGCTCAGCTCATTTAGTGGCTCAGCGTATGGATACAACCCGTGAACCACCGTCCAAGGTCACCATCAGGAAGTGGTGAACAATTGGCCATAGTGTAGAGGTTACGTAACAGTTTCTGACAAGTGGAGAGAGGGGGAGGTAACAAGATTGGTTTAGTGTAATTTGGTTTGGAGCGCTACGGTCTACTGTTTTGCACACGAGGGCTAATCAGACCAGAACTACTGCTTAAAGCCGATTCCGAACGGCTACGAACACTTATGCTACAGTGCGATTCGAACCCACGAACTCCGGCATGCAAGAGCAGCGCCCTAACCGTTCGACCATCGTTTGGCATTACTTTCTTGGAAGTAACACTGATAATAGCTTCCAGGAACCTCTTTCAGTACGCAAGAAAAAATCCTAGTTTTCAAACACCATCAAAACATTATTATACTGATTTTCAACATTTTATAACCATCCAAAATTGGAATCCAAAACAAATTCTATTTTGAAATTTATGTAAATTTTGGTTATTTTTGGAAAATGGTTCACATCGTTGTTATTATTATTATTAAGGATTTAGCATTAACATTATTATGTCATTTTATAATTTTACTCTACACGAAGAATATGGTGACAAAACCTAATTATTTCCTTTTAATTCATTTTTTTAATTATTTTAAGCCGTGAACTTGAATTAGAAGGGTCATTCCACGGGAATGTAAACCTCAAACACAAAATATAAAGTCCGTATAAATTGTAATTGTAAACTATTTTTTACTTATAAGTACATTCTACTTTTTGAGTAGGGTCTGTATTGTTCTCACTGAAATTAGAAAAATAATATTTACCACGGCTGGCTCGCATTTTAAAAATTCTTTAAAAAACTATATAAAAAAAGAATAAATATCTGAAAATAAATAATAAATAAATTGAAAATAAATAAATGAATAAATAAATAAATTGCAGATAAATAATGAATAAATAAATTGAAAATAAACAAATAATGAATAAATAAATTGAAAATAAATAAACATATTGAAAATAAATAAATAATAAATTTATAAATATACTGAAAATAAATAATGAATAAATAAATATACTGAAATATCATGCTAAAAATTACTGTGTAATAAATCAGTTTTGAAATGAAAGTAGCTATTTTTATTCTCTTCGTATAAAATAAAATTTTATAAAAGTTGTTATACAAATATAACAATAATAACAAAATTTGACTAAAAGTATTTTGGTTTAGTTTGGAACGTTACGGTCTACTGTTAACCGGGATGTACTTCTTAAAACCTATTCCGAACGGCTACGAACATTCGTGTCGGTAGTGGGACTCGAACTCACGAACTCGGTCAAACGAGCAGTGCCCTACCCATTCATCCCTCGTCTGGTTCGAATAGATTACGATATCACCTTAAACATTAAATGTTAGTGGGCCGTTTTTTGATATCAAGTCTCACAGTTCGAGTCCTGCCGCCAGCATGGATGTTCGCACGTTCTTCAGCCTCAGTTTAATTCCCGTGTTGCAAAAATTTGCTTCGAATTACACAGATTCAAACGAACTACAACAATTAAACGCAACTAAAAAGAAAACATCGCCTTCCGAGAACTCGTTGATCAAATGTCAACTATAAAACTTCTTTATCCACAGAACAGACGGATGACAAAAAGAACTGTAGGAAAATAATTAGCTTTGTTGCCATTTCAAGATTTACAAAAAAAGAAATGACCGACTAAAAACCTCCTAATATTACGTAAAAATAAGAGGATTTGTGAGTGTTTCTTCTTTATCCGAGGCTTTGATCTGCTTATGTCCTGAGTAATCAGGTTTCTTTTGACGTTTTATTCACTTTCGGAAGACTAATATTTTCTGGGGAATATTTTTTCACGCTGCGGTGATACTATATTAATAATCACACAAAAAGAAAAAGCAAAACTTGCTTAATGCATTACGGACTACAATGAACTTACGTGTTCCAAAATGCTGCCGGTGAACAATCCTTTTATCTAAAAGCAGCTTAGTACATTAAACATTAGAATGCATACGACTCTAAACGACAGAATAAAAGCAGCCGAGGACTGCTGTTCACTTTTCGTTCACTTTTTTATATTCACGATGTGGAAAATTATGTTGTTGCTAATGCCAGAGATGAGCTAAGCTCGTGAGCCAGTGGCTACTCTAATCAAGGCGAAATGATGAACCCTTTGTTTTGAAGAGGACCTATAGGATGAAAGATCGACTGTGATCAAGTGAGCACTCGTCATTTAGAAGTAGAAACAAGCAGAAAAATTACAGGCTTGGCCTGTTAATTCAAGGTGTGGTTTGGAGCGCTACGGTCTCCTTTTTTGAAACACGAGGGATAATAAGACCTAAGCCTATTGCTTAGAGCCGATTCCGAACCGCTATGAAAAGCCATGTCACGGGGGGATTCGATCCCGCAAACTACGAAATAGAGTGTTAACAAATGCAAATTAATACCGAATAAAATCACCTTTTATTATGTATATTTTCCGATTTAGTTCAAGTGCAATAGGGCAACACTTTTAAAAAAGCGTAAAATCTACATAAACACCGATAAAGTCTCGCGATCTGCAATATCACGTACGCTGAGCAGAAGTTCTTTATTCAACT
>CM063506.1:158022760-158090260 GCA_032207245.1 Pardosa pseudoannulata | reverse complement strand
AGGGGCTTCGAACCTTGGAGGCTCGAGAGTATCACTGGTTTGATTTGGTTTGGTTTGGAGTATTACAGTCTACTTTTTGCAACACGAGGGCTAATGAGACCGGGACCTACTGCTTAAAGACGATTCCGTACGGCTAGGAACATCCATGCCATCCATTTTAACCCGTGAACTCCGGTACCTAAGAGAAGCGCTCTATCATTCGACCGTCGTTCGGCACTGATTTGGAATCAGAACATCTGCCACATCCATGCCACAGTGGGATTCGAACCCACGAACTCCGGTTCCGAAGGACAGCACCCTAACCATTCGGCCATCGTTCGGCCTGGTTTGATTTGGAGAGCTACGGTAAAAATTTTCGCTACAAAATGTCTGACATAGGGATCTAGTGTTTAAAACTTTGCTTTTCCTGCACATCACATATAATATGCCCATCTAATGATTATTATGCTTCTATATTACATGCGATACACAGTATAAAATATATAAAAGCTTGTACATAAAATATAGCTTATTGTATATAACATGTAGGCTTTATAACATTAGAAGTGTAGATAATATGTGATATACAGAATAGACAAAGGGTTAGGATAATTTAAAAAAATGATAGAAACGCATCATCGCTATTTTAGTTTTTAATAATGTGATTATCTTTTGGTTGTATTTCTTTATGATAAAATACACTTATTTAAAATATATTTATTATTTTTATTTCATTGGTTTCTTTTTTGTTTGAAGAACTGCGGTCTACTTTTTTGCAACTCGAGGGCTAATGAGACCGGGACCTACTACTTAAAACCGATTCCGAACGGCTACGAACATTCATGCCACAGTGGGATTCGAACCCATGAAATCCGGTATCGAAGATCAGTGCCTTAACCATTCGGCTATTTTTATTTGAAGTGGTATCGAAATACGTATGAATAATTACCCCTTTGCCTGTCCTGTACATCACAGGTAATACATATATCTTATGCTTTATAGGTTTGTAATTTATATGTGGTTTGGTTTGGTTTTGGAGCGCTGCGGTCTACTTTTTGCAGGGATAATGAGACCGAGACCTACTGCTTGAAGCTGATTCCGAACTGCTACGAACATCCATGCTATTGTAAGATTCGAACCCACGAACTCCGGTTCCGAAGGACAGCACCCTAACCATTCGGCCATTGTTCGGCTGTACTTTATATGTGATACACAGTGATATAAAATATATAAAAACCTATGAATAAAATTTATAGTTGATTGTGTATCCCGTGGGATAAACAAGTGTATAAAGCATTAGATGGGTATATCATTTGATGAACATATAGGACAGGCAAAGTGTTAAGATAATTTGAAAATTAATAGAATTGCAATTTTGCTGTGTTATTTTTTTAATGGTGTAATACACTAATCTAAAAATATTTTTTCATCTAAATATGTAGCTGTCTATTTTTAATAATTAACGATTAGCCTATCCTGTACATCACATATGATATATACACATCTATTGCTTTATACACTTGTATATTACATGTGATATACAATGAACTAAACGTAGAAATAAAATATAGCTCGTTGTGTATCACATGCCATATACATGCGTAATAATGTGTTAGATGTGTATATCATATGCGGTGTACAGGGCAGAGAAAAGCTTAAGATAATTTGAAAATTAATAAAATTCATTTATTCATATGTCAGTTTTTAATTATGATTTTAATTATGTAATTATCTTTTTGAATTTTCATAATGTAATAAATTTATTTAAAAATACTTATTTTTTTACCTAAATATGTAGCTGTCTGTTAAAAACAATTGACCGTTTCCCTGTCCTGTAAATCACAAACGATACACACTTGTATGTCACATGTGATATACAATGAACTATACTTTACGCGGGAAATAATTGGATGTACCCTTTAAGTTCGTTTGGTTTGGAGAGCTACGGTCTACTTTTTTGCAAAACGAGGGTCAGTGAGACCGAGACCTACTACTTATAGCGGGTTCCGAACGGCTACGAACAACCATGCCAGAGAGGGATTCGAACCCACGAACTCCGTTACCGAAGATTGATCCCTAACCTTCAGGTCATCATTCGGCGATGTATCGTCTTAAATCGAGTTGTATTTTTCAGTTAGATAAATAACATTTACAGTTTTATATCGAATGTACATCATATAATTAATCTTTCATACAGAGATAGTCAAAGGGTTGAAAGACAACTTCGAACGGCTACGAACATCCATACCGTACAGAAGGCCAGCTCCCTACTCAACCGGCCGAACGATGGCCGAATGGCAGAGCTTTGCTCTTCGGAACCGGAGTTCGCGGGTTCGAATCCCGCTGCTGGCATGGATGCTCGTAGCCGTTCGGAATCGGCTTTAAACTGTACGTCCCGGTCTTATTAAGCCCTCATGTGCAAAACAGTAGACCGTAGCGCTCCAAAACCAAACCAAACCTACTCAATCGGTCATTGTTCTGCGAGAACCACACTGAAAAACTTATGCTTTATGGTTGTGGGCCGCACTTTTAAAATAATTCGATTTTCGTAAGATTCTTCAAGTATAATAGAGGTCATGAAATAATATGTTTCGTTTAATTAAAAACAACGATTTAGTTATTTTAATGCTTAAAACAGTTGTGTTTTAAAATACAGTTCTGGGGTTCATGATTATTTGCGCATTTTCAATAAGAATGAACGTTAGAAAGTCAGAAATCACAATAGAAAAAGAGTTTAAAATTTTAGGCAATATAATTTAGGTTCTTATATCACTAATTATTTTACAGTTGTATAAAAGAGTGACGTTAAAAATAAATAAACTATTATACCTCAAATAATTTATTTTTAAAAGATGGTCACTCGACAGTGTCAGTTTATTTGAACTGATATTGGCAGAAGATATGACAAGAATAAAAAACATAACTCAATGAAGAACTAAAATTAATAATGCAATCATAGTAAAATTGTAAAAAGGATAATTTTGAGGGAATAATGTAAGATCAATATATTGGTTTTTACGGAATACTTAGTAGTGAAAAATTCGCTACTTCAACCTTCGAACGAAAAAGATTAAAAGAATTTGGATCATCAGTGCACAGTCGCCGATTATACATTTAGAACGCTCACAGCAATTCTGAATCAAATGATTGGAAATTCTGCAAGGATTTTGGATTCGATCTCATATGAGGAAACAACGCGATGTCTAATTTAAAGGTTAATTAGGTGGTCACCTGCATCAACCACTCAACGTTCCACCCACCAGTTCCGTTAACGCTTCTCTCAGAAGAAAAAGCAAGGCCGAATTTGCAAGTCGAATTCTATACTGATTTATAATGAAGTATCAAGTGTGCCCGTACTTCGCTGCGGTGAACTTAATATATTACTTTTAAACAAAGATTATTTTTTCGTACATAACTCTCTAAATTCGTCACAGTTCAGTTCGAGTCATTGGTATATTTTTATATTTCTATTATAAGCGTATTATAACAATATTCAGTTTTTATAATCAAATTTGTGTCTTATATTAAATTTGCTCAAACTTTTTTTTATCGTAAAATGTAAGTTTAACCCTAAATTACATTACTGCATTACTACTGTACGTTGATTAGCAAAGTTAATAGATCTTACCATATTACGTGGTAGAGTAGGAAGCAGAGGTTTCGACAGCAACAGTGCTAATTTTGTTGGTATTAATAAATGTTATCCAAACCACATGGTTTTGTATGAAACAGAAACACACATTCATATTGACAACCATATGAATATAAAGATAACTATATAAAATGATAGGTTTTTATTTGCCTATGAGATTTGGTTTTGGTTTGGGAGCGCTACGGTCTACTGTTTTACACACGAGGGCTAATGAGACCGGGACCTACTGCTTAAAGCCAATTCCGAACGGCTACGAACATCCTTGCCATAGTGGGATTCGAACCCACGAACTCCGGTACCGACGATCAGCGCCCTAACCAATCGGCCAGCGTTCGGCTATTTGCCCATGAGAGTCATTGAAATTTGTACTTTTTGTTGTTAGAATAGTGTTGATAAACATTTCACTGCAACGTAAAAATTAACCAAGAATTGAATTTAAAATTAGTTCTTATATAAAAATGTTATAATTTGCATCACATAGGAATGAAAGTGAATCACTTTATATATCAATTTCCAGATCAAATCGAATGGATACTACGCAGACGATGTTTAAATAATATAAAATATGAAATGAATAATTCAGGTATTTAAAGTAAAGACGTCATAATGATAGAAAAATATCGTTTTCACCTATTTATTATGTGATAAATTGAAAATTTTAATCTCCTGCTTTTAACCGAGGAAAACTGCACTTATAACAATTACTTGGGATGACGTCACATTGCTAGAAATATTGCTTCTTTCACTTAGTTATGATGCGATAAATTAAAAAATTAATCGTTTGCGTTTAATCGGGGAAAATAATGCTTGGAATAATGACATGAAACGCTCGAAAAAGGGGGAAGGAATGGATTTCGAACGTTAAAAATTTACAAAAACCTTCCCAGGGATATACCTAAGAATTTCCCAAATTTTCACAGCGATTGCATGCATGGTTTTTGAGTCTATCGAGTACAGACAGACAGACAGACACAAATTCATTTTTATGGTTTGGTTTGTTTTGTAGTGCTACGGTCTACTTTTTGCAACACGAGGGCTAATGAGACCGGGACCTACAGCTTAAAGCCGATTCCGAACGGCTACGAACATTCATGCCACAGTGGGATTCGAACCCACGAACTCCGGTACCGAAGGCCAGCACCCTGACCAATCGGCCATCGTAATTCATTTTTATATATATAGAGATTTATATTCATAGAGGAAAAAAAAATATTGAGTTCCAATTTGTGTTTTTAAAAAAGCTTTCCTAGGCTGCCTTTTGGAAACCCCTGAATTACAGAATATTGAACTTCTGAGAATAAGTGTTAACACTGAAAAACAAAATTCTTTCTCTTAAAGAATCGGCCATTTTATTGTTATCTAAATATATAATCAAGATCTTATGAATACTGCAACTTTCAGTCTAAAAATAATAGAAAGATCGAACATATATACCTTCAATACTTTATTTTTATAAGCTTTCATTATCCAACTACGATAAGAAGATTGTCATTTTTTTTCTCGGAAACCAGATATACCTTTCATATTAGTACCTCATCACAAACGAATACTCAACATTTAATCGAAAACCGATTGCTGGGCATCTCGTACACGTTGTAATGGCAGAACTAACGAGATTATAATCATCACGATGAAAATTAATGAGTTTGATAAATTCCCCAGTGTATAGTTAATATGTTCACATGTTTCATAATTAAGATTCGTAACAGGCATTATACATATCTCCGAATAAAAGCACAAAATCTTCAAAACCGAAGATTCAAAACCATTTCAGAATGATTTAACCTTCTCAAAGTTTTAAAAGTTTCAAAATGAAAAAAAAAAATGGTTATCTTTATGATATAAATAAAACATTACTGAAAGCGTAGTTTATGGAACAAATTCTTGTGATTACAGCTGTCTACAGTTGCCTAATACCAGAGAATAAACAAATGACAGAACTAATGTGATAAAATTAATGTTTACACACTAATTAGAAAGGACATTATCAATATTATTAAGACAGTGGTTAGGTTCTTTTCCTTAGACGTAATTTCAATCATCCATATACAAATTTAAATATTTAAATAACCCAAGCTCCTTTTATAAAATTTAAAATGTTTGCTTGAGATGTATTATTACATTAACTAGAACACGTTCCTATGCTTGTAATAATTAATACCTTTAAAAATTCTATTAGTGGTCTGCCAAGTTTTAAACTATAATTTAGTGTTCCACAATATCTAAAATGTTGCCAACTGCTACTTCCAGGAGGCATTCATCATACACTAATTTATAAACTATAAACATTAAATATTATATGACGTCTGTAGCAAATTACATAAAATATTTGGTCACACACACGTCAAAGTTCTAGACTTTTCCATCATCAACATCAATTAAAGTAATATGTATTTATTTAAAGGATCTAGACTAGGTCAGTTTATCTCTTGATAAGACTAGTACCTGTCATAATTTTACGATGAAGGGTAGAATTAAGTTTAATTACGGCAACATATTTCAATTTGATACAATGACAAGTCGTTAATTACTAGCAATCAACGTGGCGTATTACTCCCCCTAGGTCTAAAATTGACAATTAATCATAATAAACAACTCCATTAAAATACATAATACTCATTCATCTAATCGCAAAATTGCGTTTAGACAACAAACATCTTCGAACATGTACTTTATAGCCCTGTCATTTCCCATTACTTTAAGATAGTTACAGTTATAAACAGATAATGGTCTATTAAAAATTCTCTCAAAAAGAATATATAACTGTACTTTTTAAGAACAAAATGTTTACTAAAAGCATCGAAATACAAATATTTTACGAATTTATAGAATTTCTAACCTAATTTATAAATTCGGCTTTCGTATAAAATCGAGATCCCAAATCGAAATCGAATAAAATGGAATAAAATAGAAACTTACCTCGCAGATATATTTCCGTCAAAAGCGACTAACAAGCGCGGCATAAGCTGGCAAGGTATTCCACAAGCGAATTGTGTCACATGGCCGAGGGGAAGCAGACAAACATTCACCAGCTACTCCCGACGAGACAAATAAGCACACTGCGCCGCGAAAGAATTTCGAGTTATGATGAACTGGATAGGTTGCGAGCCAAAGGGGGGAAAAGTTGAGCGCCAAATTGGCGACGGCGCCACTCTTAGCCGGAGGCCGTGATTACAGGAGCAACCAACTCTTCAAACTTCGATCAAGTATTCCGAAAATATTTTGCCGGTGTGTTCGGGAATAACCGAAACTATTCAGATTCTTTTAAAAGGGAGAGCCGATTCAATTAAAATTGCCGTTTAGCACTATGTTATTAAATAAATATTTAAAAGATAATAAAATTAAAATAAAATGATTTTCTAATTTTATCTTATTCTTCTGGCTATATATAAATTATTTTAATATTCTAGTAAAGGTACATACAATCTTCACAGACTCAAAATCTTGATTCTAATTGCATTGGTTCGAATCATCCTAAAATAAAAAGACCATGACTCCCAAAGAGGTTCTTGCGAATCCTAGGGGTTCGTAGACGACGTCGGAGTTCGTAGGTTCGAATTCCACTGTGGCATGGATGTTCGTAGTCATTCGGATTCGGCTTTAAGCAGTAGGTCCCGATCTGATTAACCAGTGAAATGAGAAAAACAGTAGACCGTAATGCTCCATACCAAACCGTAGACGACATTTGGAGTTATATGAAAGGTTTATACCAAATTAAAATGATTGTGACCCATTTCCATTTTCATAGAAATTAAAATATATAACAATAAATAATTAGTTGTTATTTCTCTGCCGTTCATTTATTTTATTCCTTTCCTATTCTTTACAGAGGTAAGAAACGAAGGGAATGGAACAAACAGATGTTATTTGGAGTGTTATATGGATTCCATTTTCCCTTCTCACTTTCAGTCCCTTATCTCTCTCCATCATTCTTCCACTCCCTCACTCCCATTTATGTTTCTTCGTCCTCCTTCCCCTTTTCTCCCTTTCACTCCCCCGCTTTCCGTATTATCTCATCTCCCTCTCTTTTTACCTCCCTTCATTTTTCTCAACAACTCACTCCTCCATCTCCCCCTCTTTTTTCTATCTCTCTCACTCTCTTTCCGTATCTCTCATCTCTCTCCTTCACTTTCCTTTTCTCCCTACTCACTCCACCATCTTCCCCTTTCTTTTTATCCTCCCTCCTGATTTTTATCCCCTTTTATCCTGATGAGAGATACGAAAACGTATCTCTTATCTTCCTCCTTCCCTTTTTCTCCCTACCTCACACCCATTTCTCCCATTTTTTAATCAATCTCCCCTCTCTTTCCCTCTTTTCTGTTTTTTTTTTCCTACCTCACTTCCATCTCCCCCTAACATTTTCTCTTCTCCCTCCCTCTCTTTCCGTATTCCTCATCTTTTTCCCTACGTACCTCCTTTTCTTCTCCCTTTTTTTCTCTACCTCACTTCCATCTCCCCCTAACATTTTCCACTTCACTCCTGTCCCCTTTTCCTTTTCTCCCTGCCTCCCTCCATCTTTCTCTATATATCACTTTCTCCCTCCCTTGTTTTATACCAACTCCTTCCCATTTTCTGACAACACTCTCTGTTTTCTTACTCATAATGATAGCACTAAACATAAATAATTTCATAGCAATACATCTGGCTCGTACATCTCATTACCAGCATTTAAGAATAACATTTTTACAGTTTAACACTAGAAAATTCGGAAGATTGCTACTTGCTATTGCGATCTAATATAAAAGAGTACAAATAAAGCATGAGATGTGCGTATTATATCTGATGTACTGAAAAAGGTTAAGCAGTAGGTACGAACGATGGCCGATTGGTTAGAGTGCTTGCCTTCGGTACTGGAGTTCGTGGGTTCGAATCCCACAGTGGTCTGGATGTTCGTAGCCATTCTAAATCGGCTTTAAGCTGTAGGTCCCGGTCTCATTAGCCCTCGTGTTGCAAAAAGTAGACCGTAGCACTCCAAACCAGACCAAAACCAAACTAAGCAGTAGGTACCGGTGTCAGTCATCTTCTAGCTAGAAGATTTACCGTAACCGCTCGAAATCATACCAATTGGACACTCGAATCTTTACTAGTTCGAAGCCCTGCAGTAACTATAGAATGAGTTCATGACGAAGGTTCTTCTTTTATCGTCTTTTTGACAATCACTTGTTGCCTGTGACGACTTGAATGACACAAACTGTCATTATAAGACACCTCTGTGATTATTCCCATCTGTCAAATATTATCTGTACAAGACCTAACCTCTCTGTTCTGTTTGTGTGTTGCTTCATTTGAATGGAACGTTCGTTGCCTGTCGGAGTAACTGGTCTTTCGACTATTGTTGCCACACGTGAATTTACAATTTGCAGTTTTGAGCTATTACTCGATGAAATGAAACTTCTTAAAATCTTAAGAATACCCAAACTTTTAATTCTTAGATAATTGTTTTTTGTTCAATCAGTACTTAGACTTGTTTGGTTTTGGTTTGGAGTTCTACGGTCTACTTTTTGCAACACGAGGGCTAATGAGACCGGGACCTATAGCTTAAACCAGATTACGAACGGCTACGAACATCCATGCCACTGTGGGATTCGAACCCACGAACTCTGGTACCGAAGGCCAAAAGCCTGGGAAAGGGTTATGTGTGAAAACTTGTGTTGTTTTTTGATTAAAATGCTAACTAGAATGAAATATAGCATTTGATTTGAAATTGTAATTTTCTCTCATCATTTGCACTTCATTTTCTTTTTTTTTACACAAATGAATCTAAACATTTTGTGGAATGGAAGTGAAAAATAATAATTTTGTTAATATTTTACATTTTTTGGACGTTAAATGAATAAATATATTTTCCCCTTTTATTTTTGCGTTTATTTAAATTCTAAATCAAGAAATACAGGGCTCAAACGGTGCTTTAAAATTTCATTTTTCAACATGAAGAAAAAACAGACTTTAAAACTGCTATTTTGTGTAAAAATACCCGTTTTTTTCTATGAAATTATGTGAAAATATTTTTGTTGTAGTCTTTTTCTCCTTCGGTCATAATTCTAATCGCATATTTTTACAGTACTATTAATTCCAAAACTATTCAATAATAAATTACAACTTTTTTCTGCAATATCTGTTCACTGCAAATAGAGTACGGGTTTTCATTTGATTGTTATTACAATCTTTATTTTCATGTAAAATTAATGGGTTATCAACTTTATAATATAAATATTTAATTTTGTCGTTGTTTTTTTTACATTGTCAGTTCAAATTATAATACATGTATAAACAGTGAAATTTGAAATTGCGATAAGTGTATTCAGAAAGTTTGCTGCGGTAACGCTGCTTCCGCAGATGCATTACTCAACAATTATTTAGAATAAAATTAATGCAGAATTGTAATAACTCGATTTGCAGTACGGTGAGGTCAAATCAGCATGTGCTTCTTTTCTAGTCTGGCAATCGGATATGAACCCTGTACACAGAATAAATGTTTTATTATTTTTTTTATTATATCTTGTAGGTTTATAGTGTACTACACACAAACATATAAAGTTTGAAAATACAATAAGCGTATTCTAAAAGTTTTTTTATGTGTGAGTTGCTCAAAAAGGATCTAGAATGAATATACACAATATAGAATGTCATGACGAAATCTAGACTACTACGATAACGCCTCAAAAAGGATCTAGAATGAATATACACAACATAGAATGTCATGACGAAATCTAGACTACTATGATAACGTCTCAGTAAGTGATTTTTCTCTCCCGCCAACAGACTGTGAACTCTGTTAAATTCTTTTATATTTAGAAATAAAAAACAGAATTAAAATATTTAAAAGTTGTTTATTAATATCTTACTTCATATATGAATGAGCTAATACCAAGGGGGGATTTATTTATTTCCTGTAAAAAAGTTGTTATACATGCCTAAAGTAGTTAGAAATATACACTTTTAATAACATTTTCCAGCTTACAAAACGTAAAATGAATGTAAAAATATGCAATAAAAAATGTGACAATTTTTAGATCGAATTCGCGAAAAAAATTAAATTGTTAAGGTGTTTAGACTGTTAAGGTTAAACTCCTTAACACATTGTATGCGATACACACACTAGTACGTTTTCTGACGATTGATACTTGAGCGCGAGTCACGTACTAGTACGGGTTAGTGTCACAACATGGTTTGTTTGTGGGTACCAAAAATAACTATATATACAGGAAAACGAAGACGAATGTTCTTATCTACTACATAGATTCAGAAAATATTTATACAAATAAAAACTAGTTTTTACATCAATCGATGCGGAACCGCAGAACGGGAAAAAATTAAAACTATATACTACTATTTCTATTTGATTTTTCATATTTACAATACTATTATAAATTTATCCACTAAAAATACATTTTTTGTTTACAAAAATCTTATGGTTGTTATTTATATATTTCTATTTATATATTTGTTTATATATTTCAATATAAAATACGAAAAGTGGGTTAAAAAATGAAATAATTTTCCATCTATTGAGATTTAACTGAATAACTCAAAGCGCCAAACGCACGCTCCCAGTACAATTCCGCTGCAAAATGTACCCGCACACAATGTGTTAACAGTCTAAACTCCTAAGGGGTTAGAAACTGTTAAGGCTTTTATTTTAGTATAAACAGGTGTTTTTATTCTGTGAAGTAAAGAATTTTTTTCCAATGATAAGTACATTTTTATCAAATATCTCCATATAAATACGGTGTTATTTTTGAGGTCCCGTTTACACAACTGCTCTTGAATTTTTTTTTTTTTTTTTTTACTTTACAATTGTATTTACAATAGTATAGTACCACTTCTTTTTTTTTTAATTAGAGTTTGTGAAATTTAACAACTCTCGAGGCAACGACCTTTAGAACAATGGTACAATCAGGAGTTTTTCCTGGATGTAAATTATTTTTATTAACATTTGAACAAATTTAACGAATCTGAATCTCCGCTACCTAATGATGTTTACTACTTAAAGAGTATGTTTAACGAGTACCTTTTGTAATGTAGAATCGTTCTTCGTAATCACTTACAACTCTTTTTCAACTCTCATGTATGAAATTAACTTTTTTATTTCAGATCTATGAAATGCCTTGTTAAAATTCTTTTCTTTCGGATCCAAAATACAGGTACTGCAAGATGTCCAAATGGGTAGGTTCTGCGGTACTCGAGTTCCTAAGGATGTTCCTAGTCGTTTGCTTTAAGCCAGTGGTCGGCAAAGTGAGGCTCCAGAGCCGCATGTGTCTCTTTGGCTCCTTAAGTGCGTCTCTGGCATAAATATCCACTGACAGCGCAGTAATATTTTCATTTAAAAAAAAATTACATCTTATTTTGAAAAATTAAAATTGTTCTATAAATCGAGAACATAATTTTTTGTTTAAGTAATAAGATAAGTAGGTAATTAAAATTTTATATTGTTGTAAAAATACGTAACGAACATCGAGTTTAATTTTATTAGTTTTCGTAAACGTTAACACAAACCATGTACATGCTACCGGCTGAAATTGCTCGTATGTTTTCGGAGTACTCCGGTGTGATACAAAGGTACCACAAGCATGCGCTCGCATACTTTTACTAAAGTAAAGGGGTCTACAAATTGGCATCACAGACCAGCAGTTCAGTGTGAACAGTTTTGTCTTATCTACCGTGTCTGCCGTTGTCCTGTTTTATTGAAAAGTTGTTGTATTTTTCAATTTAGTTGCACATTTTACAGATATTTTTAGAAGATTTTATGACACCTTCTATATATGTTTGGGGTTCAGGTACAAAATTTGCAATCGAATTTTCGATAACTTCTATTTGTCCAAATATATATGATGTTTTCTTCCATTTTTAGTCACATTAAAAGTTTCATTATTCTGATGATAGAAAAAAATTTTTTTTTTCTTTTTAGTGCAGTTACACATATTAATAAAATTGTATTTTTAAAAAAGATTTTTTTTAAATTTGTATTTTCCTTAATTTAATAGTGATAATAATTTTGTACTGGTGGCTTTAGAAAAAAATATATTTGGAATATTTTTATTACTAAATAATTATAATAGTAATTATATTAATAATAATTTTACTAAAC
Organism: Pardosa pseudoannulata; assembly: GCA_032207245.1. Classification (NCBI taxonomy): domain Eukaryota; kingdom Metazoa; phylum Arthropoda; class Arachnida; order Araneae; family Lycosidae; genus Pardosa; species Pardosa pseudoannulata. The sequence continues at coordinate 158,077,541 of CM063506.1, read as the reverse complement.
AAGCAGATTTGGCTCCAATTTTTATTTAATTGTTGTAAGTTTCATATTTGGCTCTTTGGCTAATAAGTTTGCCGACCACTGCTTTAAGCCATCAGTAGCGGTCTCATTACCCCTAGTGTATCAAAACAGTAGATCGTAGAGCTCCACACTAAGTCGAACCAAACCAAACCTATTTAGGTACAGATGCATTATGGACGCCGTGTTTTTTTCCGCCAAATTTGGCGATTTTTGGCAGTTTTATGGGGCGATGAGTGAGTTGGTATGTTTGCCCTGACTTTGGTGGTTGGGTATGGGGTACTTGGTTCTATAGATCTAAATTAACAATGGAAGAAGTAATGCTTTTAACATATAATATTAAGGGCGGGTTGAGGGCGGGAACCCCCTTCACATGTTAGATTTTTTATAATATTAGTGCTTATTAAAATGCTATATATTGTGTTTATGCTGTGTTGATATATATCATAAATATTACTAATCTGTTATTTATTTTTTAAATAACGTAAAAAAGGATAATTATTATGCTAATTGTATTTTAATAATGCTATAAATTGTGAATCTGCTGTGTTCTTTTTTTCTTTTGAAAAAGTTTAGTTTTGTTAATTGTTGTGCTTCAAATATGCCATGCGAAGGCCGCCATGTTTTTTTACTTGGCGATTTTTCAAAACACACTTTTTTGTGTTGGTCGCAAAAAAAAAAAAAAAACATGGCGGACGGGGCCGGCGTCTATAATGCATCTGTCCCGTCTGCCGACCACTGCTTTAAGCCATCAGTAGCGGTCTCATTAGCCCTAGTGTAGCAAAACAGTAGACCGTAGAGCTCCACACTAAGTCGAACCAAACCAAACCTATTAAGAGTTTAGAATCTGTCCTTCGGAATCTCGAGTTTTGGGCGTTACATGACTCAGTGTGTAAGATAAAACTATTTTTCCCTAACATCCTTTATAAGACAAGTGTTCTCTTTCTGGTCTATTAAATTTCAAGGTGAGAAAAGAGGGTATGTGTGCGTGCGAACAGAACAAATATCGAATATGAGAAACATGCTGTGAAACAAGACTAATAGCTTTTGCTATATACAATGCCATTTTTGTGCCATCAGCTAACTTTACTCTTTAATGAATGGATCGATTTTGTTTTATTTCCTGAGTGTGGTGTGTGACCATTGACGCGTAGGTGATATACACAGTTAGATGATTGTGGAGAAGTTGAAAAGGAAAGACTGTGTCAGTTGTAAAATAATAGGGCAAACTCTCTCCTGGTGGCTTCTCAGTTTTATTCTATTGCGTTTTCGGGATTATTGATTCGCGAACAAAGTGGCTGAATCTGCCAGGAATACTCTGATCTGTCCTCTGCCTTATTGTGATACTAAAAAATACTCACCTTCTCTGCATTGCATGGCAGATCTTCTAGAGTCTGCTTATCTCAAATAAACTGAACCAGAGAATCGAGTACTGGCCACCTTTAAAATCTAAAAAGCACGACGTCATTTTAACTCGTGTCCAGAATCATAGACGATTCATTCGCCGTCACCTGTTGTTGCCTCCAGATGTAAAAATTGTAAAATCGTTAAACATATTCTCGTTGAATGCACTTTAACCACCCTCAACCTATATTAATTCGCATTCAACTGACATGAAGGATGTTTTGGGCTCTACACCCCACGAGAACATATTTTTGTTTTTAAAGCATATAGGTTTCTACCCCTCCCCCTAAATTAATCAAGAATGTCTTGCGGTTCATTCTTATCAATTATTACAATCCAATTTATAATTCCTTTTTATACTCTTTTTTAAAAAAATAAATTGGAAGTCTTGATACTTTATTGTATCTAGAGTTTATTTCATTTTTAAATCAATGATGCATTTGTTTTTGGTTATAATCTTTAATTACTTCCAATTACCTTTTTTTGTTTTTGGCACAACTTATTCCTTGAGGAACTATTGCCATCAAGCCCTAACTAACCGACCTAAGTTGTGAAAAATTATACCTTGTGTTCTAGGTGCTCGATGGTTTGTAAGGAACAGTGTCATTCACAAAGACCTCAGAGTTCTTCATAAGAATGGAAGGGTTTGTAAGGAACAGTGTCATTCACAAAGGCCTCAGAGTTCTTCATAAGAATGAAAGGGTTTGTAAGGAACAGTGTCATTCACAAAGACCTCAGAGTTTTTCATAAGAATGGAAGGGTTTGTAAGGAACAGTGTCATTCACAAAGACCTCAGAGTTCTCCATAAGAATGGAAGGGTTTGTAAGGAACAGTGTCATTCACAAAGACCTCAGAGTTCTTCATAAGAATGGAAGGGTTTGTAAGGAACAGTGTCATTCACAAAGGCCTCAGAGTTCTTCATAAGAATGGAAGGGTTTGTAAGGAACAGTGTCATTCACAAAGACCTCAGAGTTCTTCATAAGAATGGAAGGGTTTGTAAGGAACAGTGTCATTCACAAAGACCTCAGAGTTCTCCATAAGAATGGAAGGGTTTGTAAGGAACAGTGTCATTCACAAAGACCTCAGAGTTTTTCATAAGAATGGAAGGGTTTGTAAGGAACAGTGTCATTCACAAAGACCTCAGAGTTCTCCATAAGAATGGAAGGGTTTGTAAGGAACAGTGTCATTCACAAAGGTCTCAGAGTTTTTCATAAGAATGGAAGGGTTTGTAAGGAACAGTGTCATTCACAAAGACCTCAGAGTTCTCCATAAGAATGGAAGGGTTTGTAAGGAACAGTGTCATTCACAAAGACCTCAGAGTTTTTCATAAGAATGGAAGGGTTTGTAAGGAACAGTGTCATTCACAAAGACCTCAGAGTTTTTCATAAGAATGGAAGGGTTTGTAAGGAACAGTGTCATTCACAAAGGCCCCAGAGTTCTTCATAAGAATGGAAGGGTTTGTAAGGAACAGTGTCATTCACAAAGGCCTCAGAGTTCTTCATAGCATTGCTGGGTAAGGATTATTTATGCTTAGTTATTAGGAACTCGCACTTCTTATGCTTGGAGTACTTCAACTATATTTTATATTAATCCCTTCATTAAATCTAATGAAAATGGGATAATGGAAAAGAAAAGTCACTGATGTGCATACGACGGTGCAAAGATTGCTCGTGAAAATATTGAAAGAACGAGGACTAAAAAGGTGTTGTGAGGTATTAATACCTATTCCAACAAGACAGAAAGCGAATTCAATTTAAAAAAAAAAAAAAGATGGAAAGGTAAATGCGTCTAAAAGCCTAAGGAGTATATTTTGAATCCAAACAAGTTGTATCGCCAAATATAAAATCATTGCTTCAAACGGGAATCTCGAGGGAGTTCTTTATTCCCCTCCTGATAAAGTCGAACGATGGAACAGCGCTGCTGTTCGGTACCGGAGTTCGTGAGCGCGAATACCGCTGCTGGCATGAACGTTCGTAACCATTCGGAATCGGCTTTAGGTAGTAGGTCCCGGTCTCATTAACCCCTTCCGGTATGATTTAATAATGAAAAACTGTGCATGAAATAACCATTTAATTTTTATTTAAAAAACTTGTTTCATTTTACAATTCTTACATATTCTTAATTAAAATCCACTTTTTACATAGTGTTAAATAATATCAGAAACAGTTAAATTAAGAAAATATCAAAGCAAAACATTAATAAGGTATACAGATAATAGTCTTCAAGCTAGTGGTACTTTTCAAAACAAAGTGCAAAGGAATTCTTAATTGTTTACACCGCCAAGTAGTCTCACTTTTAATTTGATTCTTGTAACACACACGGCATTTCTTAGTAGGTTTTCTTTTATTCTGACTCATTAATTTGGCAATGACTTGTACCAAGTAAACAATATGCAATAGTGACTTGTGATTTTCACAAGTGATAAAAGTGTTGCCAAATTCAGTACACTAGAAATTTTAAACTATCATATTTCACAGTAACTTTAATCGCATGACGAGTGTAGCTCGTCATTGTGCGGTATGGAATGAAAAACTAATGACGAGCTAGACTCGTCATTTTACCGGAAGGGGTTAACTCTCGAGTTGTCAAACAGTAGACCGTAGAGCTCCAAAACAAACCCCACCTCCTGAACCGGGATAATTTTCTTCTACCACCTGAATTGGGATATTACCAACATGGGCAAACTAAAAGAAATTAACAAAAGCTATTTCATGCCCTTGTATATGAATTTCTAATTTATTTCCCCGAGCATTCAGAATAAGAAACTGTTATCGTATTCTAAAATTTTCATGCGTTTCTTTAATGTATACGTTTGATCTACTGACAAAGAAACTGAAATAGGATATCCTATCTAATAGGATAGATAGGAAAATGAGGAAGTCACGAAAGTTTTTAAAAATATATTAAAATGGTCATAATTAAAATAAAGTTGACAAAAAAAAAAAAAAAAAAAAAAAAAAAAAAAAAAAAAAAAGATTTCTATCCCTCAGAACTTCACATTTTACATGCCAACAAGGAATATTATACCTATATAGCATACACTAAAACATTCCTAATGTCCTGTTTCAGTCGAAATTCTTCGCAGGAGCAAAGGGACTTCAGGAGAAAAGTTCTAAGGCAGGAACATTTGAGTGCTTCCCGGAAAGTTCCACAGCAGGAACTGCAGAAAAGGAACGTCCCAGAAAGAAGCTCTAACTCATTAATTAATTGTTCTACGTTTTTCCCGATTATCAATTAAGACAAATTATTTCGGGAATTAATAAAGTTGAAATGGATTTTAGATTTCTAATGCATTTATTGTTCTACACTTTCACGATCATCAGTTAAGACGAATTATTTATTGAATTAATAAGAATCGAAACAGGTTTCAGAATTCTAATCATTAATTGTTCTATATTTTTCACTATCATCAATTATAATGAATTATTTGCGATTAAATAAGAGTTAAACCAGGTCTTAAATTTCTCACTAATTTTTATACAATTTTATTAAGTACTGAGATACTTATGGTCTACTGAAACAAATGCATTTTCAGAACGTACCAAGACTCTTTAGCATGCATGAGACCACTTTTTATCTCCAGAGTCAATAGCAGTTGTTCGAAGAATCTACCCTTTGCACCTTGCACCGGCACGTTTGTTTTTAGGAATTCTAAGGAAGTTATAAAAACCAGCATTTGACATAATCATTCACACATAAACTTTCGTCCAGATGAACCTAAATAAATTGTTACTATGATAAAAAATATTTTTATCTGATTGTAAGGAACATGTATTGTTTTATTTTTTTATTTACTTTTGATACATACAGCAGATGGCTAAAAATTCGTTGCATTCTTGAATCGATTGCTTCGTAAGCTACAGGATAATGACGAAACTATTGTGTGAGTGCGAATGCTTCAAAGAAAATTGTTTCTTTTTAAAAAAAAAATAAATATGAATAAATATCTGGCAACTACAACTCGCAATCAGGATTGCTCCATAGTTTGTTTTTACATCAAATCTTAGCCTTTCGTACGATGCTGTTGCAGATTTGACACATACCCGAATATTTATGTATTTTTTTGCAATTAACGCAGTGAACTTTAAAAGTTGAGTTTTTTTTATTGTTTCTGTGCTTCACAGCTAACATTGTTTCGCTCATTCTGACGGCAGTTTGACATCAGAACAGGGTGCCCCAGCCACCTTGGCTATAAAGCATGGTAGCCTAACAAGGAAAAAAATAGTATAAATGAGGTAAAATAAACTGATTGACAGAGAAGAGTTTAGGTGAATTGGTGATTTCTCCTGATCTCGCCGTGTCCAAACAATCTGTATCTATATTTTTATTTGTATTATATCCGTATCCAGCTCTCCTTCTTCAAATCTTTTCTTATATATTAAGTACGCGAAATGATTAAAAAAATTAAATATAGTGAAACATTAAAAGTTCACTATGACTCATTTTTAATAATTGGGAGCTGTTGGCTTTGTAAACAGTTGATGAATTCATTGCCCATAAATAATAAATGTTCAGTGTCTAAGTGGTTTGGGTTAATTAAGTAAGAGTATATAATTATATTAAAATGGTGCACTCTGTACCCATTAAAGTCGCCAAATAAAGCAATTTTGGGATGGAATACTTTTATGTTTTCTTAAACATCGCCAATAATTTCGCCAAATTTGCCAAGGGACATCCTATTTTGAAGTATTACCTCTGACGGGTGTTGTACCCAGTCGGAGAATTCACTGTGGGCTCTATTACCCTTATGAGAAGAATATTTCTCTCAATTGCTGACTTTACTCTCATCTGTTGACCTACGGGCAAGAGACTCGAAGACTGATCTTTGCTCTTTTCCAGGGAAATGTTCCGGTGTCCTTTCATAATCAAATCCGGCATTCCAGGATTTCACCCCCACAGACTGACCACTCGGTGACTTCCGGCCCAACCTTTATGGCTTAACGTTGTAGAAAATTCCAACGTCAGCTGAATTGAGATAAATATAATGCCACGAGGGGTTTCTCCCCCTTAAATACATATCTCAAAATTAATACAGCAATCCTTATAGGGGTTATAGCCCCACATCTCCCTTTAAGCCATTGATCTCACCCAAGATGTCTAAATCAATAATTCCCCTTAACTCTTCTCTGCTTATAGTTTATTCTACCTCATTTATACTATTTCTTCCCAATGCGGTTGGTTGGTTGGTTGGTTGGTTTGGAGCTCTACGACCTACTGTTTTGCTACATGAGGACTAATGAAACCGAGATCCACTGCTTAACCCGTTCGCGACCAACGTCTCGTATACGCGAAGCAGCGATTTCATTCTTATCAGTCTAGCGTCGCCTCTAAGCGATGATTTACAGGGGATATTGAGAGACCAGCTTCGCATATGTGTAATAGAAGATCAGAACGTTTTATTTGAATTTTTAAATGCTAGATTTAATTACTAGATGGCGTTAAACGGCAACGCTTTTTACAACGGTCGACTCGTAGAGCATTCACGTGCTGGTTCTCAAGGGGTTAAAGCCGATTCCGAATGAGCTACGAACATCCATGCACTCAGTTTCGAATCCATGAACGTCAGTATGAAAAAGGAACGCCATACCCATTCGACCATCGTTTGACCCGCTTCCTTTATTGGCACTGGTCGCTACAATGCCGCAGATTTTGTTAACCTTTTATTGTGTGAACACTGTATAGGCTGTTAATTTTACTCCCTATAAGGATCCATCCCAAATGTATCTCTTACTCGGGAATCGAACCCAAGACTATCGAATAGAAGCACAATCCGCTACCCTTTATACTTTCTGTATGGCTCATCTAAAACATTCGGGAGTTACTCTTTACCCCGATTCATGGATTGGTCTGCGCATGAACTGATTTCTATACTAAACGATTGGGAATTGTTTTCTGTTATTGTTCTATTTTCTTTCTTAAAGCGCATTGGTTTTCGGTATTAGAGTCCGTGATTTCGAATCCCGTCCCAAGCATGGATATTCGGAGGATTCGGCTTTAAACAGTTGAGTTCTGGCTGCAATAGCACTTCTGTAGCAAAAAAAAGTAGATGGTAGCGCTCCAAAACAAAACTTTCTAAATGGACTCCCCATTTTAACTACAGGCATTCATAATATTAGAGCAACTAAAATTATCAAAAGAGCAAAAGAATGGAGGGTCTTTTTTTCCACCCTCCAACAGAAGAAAAGTAATTTTTTTAAATCCCCCAAACCTCGATTTCCTTCAAAGAAAAATAAGGCAAAGAAACCCTCTAATTTCAACACCGGATCTGAAGATCACCTCCTGCATTATCTCCCCAGACGAATTTCATAGAATGTACGCCTTCCGTTCTCAGAACCCCGAAACAACCTATTTGTCTCTTCCTACAATTTTATCTTCACTTTTAAGCTCTTCGTTTGGTTTGCGTCTCCCATTTATTCTAGGGTCCAAGGTCTTTGCAAGACCCCAAACCACTATTTTTTCAAGCTTTGTCGACGCGTTGAACCTTTAAAACTGTTAATATTTCTTTTCCTTTTTTTAGGGTGGGGGAGGATACGCAGAAAAATGTATCTAAAAATATCATTTAAAGTAGTTCATTATGTTATAGATACATCCTGTAAAGGCAACTGAAAAAAAATTATATTTTACATTAAAAATGCAATAATTTTTCAACTGCCAATTTTAATTTCTTCAATCCTAACAGCGGTAGCTCATCGGCAAAGACAGCTTTCTCGTCACTGAAAGGTAGCGGGTTCGGGGGTGGATCCGGCCTAAGATCCGCCGTGTTCGCTAAGGGTGACCGGGGAACGTACAATAATTTGGTGGTCACCGTGTCCTCCAAGTTCTCAAACGATACCGGTGGGGTTGGCAGGCCACACCTGGGAGTCTTCTGCTGGGTCCCTGTTTATAAATTGCGACGACCCAGCTGGGGTAATGTGACTTGCGTTCGTAGCATACTTTAATTTACACGTGCTCCTCGGCTGATGCTAAATGAAAAACAGGTTCGCAGCCTTGTTAACACTAAACATACTTATTTCTGCCATAGCCGGTCAAATGACCAGACTTTATTTTTTCTGATTATAAATGCATGAAATATGAAAATTGGAAGGAAATAGATGAATAAACTTTATTATAATTAAACAAAATTGCATATTGTCCATTTTTATGTATTCCAAACACAAAGAATAAGAATTTTTAATTCATTTTCCATCGCATTTTTTACATAAACCTTATGAGTCATTTGACCCTTTATATGGTATGTTTAGTGTTAAAGCGTTAGGATAATGTCTATATCGCCTGCTGCGTTGGAAAAAAAAATTTCTTCAATCCAAATTATATTTCATTTAACATTCAATTAAAGGTTTGGTTTGGTTTGGAGAACTACGGTCTACTTTTTTGCAACACGAGAGCTAATGAGACCGGGACCTACTGCTTAAAGCCGATTTCGAACCAAGCCACTGTGAGATTCGGATCATTTCCGATTAACAGCTTATCGATGTACTCACGAACGTAATGATTTCTGAGCCAAGTTTTTATATTTTAGGGCCTGTTAAGATCGTATATGCTCCAACCAGAACCAAAATAAATCGAGTTCAATTGTTTGGCTATCACACGAAAAATTCACGCATTCTTGATCCGAAAAAATAATCGTGAATTAAATTCATTGCTTCTCAATACAAGTTGAGGTGTGATATGGCCTGATAGTTTTTGTGATACGCCTTCAGCATGCAAGAACTTTTTATTTTTTTTAAATTATCGATAGCTAAATGGTGAATAAAATTATAATTATCTAAATCGGTGGTCGGCAAGCTTTAGAACTTCAAGGACCATTACCTACATAATTTTTATTTGGTAAGCCATCCATTATATGAATTTAAAATAAAAAAGACAGTAAATATATTTATAGATTAATAATCAGAAACTTTTATTCATTGATAAAAAATGCCCATATTAAATGTAAAAAAGTTATATCGTCATTTAAAAAACACTTTATTTCTACATTACAGATTTTTAGTGTGATAATTGCTTTTGCTTATCGACTATCCATGCGTCGAGGCCCAACGATGGCCGATTGGTTAGGGTGCTGGCCTTCGGTACCGGAGTTCGTAGTTCGAATCCCACTGTGACATGGATGTTCGTAGCCTTTCGGAATCGGCTTTAAGCTGTAGGTTCCGGTCTCATTAGCCCTCGTGTTGCAAAATAGTAGACCGTAGCACTCCAAACCAAACCAAACCATCTGTCGAGTTTTTATGGCTGTGCCAACTGATTTTTTTTTCGCACAGATATGGTGTTGAAAATGGACGTAAAATTTTGCACTGCTTCTCACTCAGTGATAAATATTCATTTTTATACCGATGGCCGAATGGTAGAGTACTGATTTCGGTACCTTTGTTCGCGGGTTCGAATCCCGCTGCTGGCATGGTCGTTTGCAGCCGTTCGGAATCGGCTTTAAGCAGTAGGTCCCGGTCTCATTAGCCCTCGTGAGCAAAACAGTAGACCGTAGTGCTCCAAATCAAACCAAACCATTCATTTTTATAGAAAGCCAGAAATGACATCTTGACCAAAATGTTAGTCTTCATTTTTTTAATCTGAAAGTTAATGTAACTTTTTATTAGTTGTGTTGCAGTTTATAATAAATAACCCTCCACTTTTTTCACGGATCAATAGGGGTCCTTGGACCCCCATTTATAGACTGCTGATCTAAACGGTATGCTCGAGCAACCAAAAAACTACAGGTAGACTCTCGAAAGAAAGGTTTAAAGTTCTTCAAATTTTTTCAATCTCTTAGTAACAAATCATGGCTTGAATCCCATACATCGGTTATATGTCACGTCGTTCTTTTATTCCAGGATCGAAAATGGATAAGCCTCCGTCACAGATCGTTAAACTTGATGCATGAAAACTATAACTTACAAATATTCCGAATAATTCATATTTCTCTCCCCCCGCTTCTAAATTGCATTCTTTTTTAAACTTTTTTATAGTCGCCGTTTTCTTTTATTTATTTTTTGCAAACCCAGTTCGCTGCAGACGATATCTCTATAGCTTAAATTTAGATTAAAAATTTAGATCGAATTCCATCGCTCCTTCCGAATTGTCGGAATATCGCCATAAAACGAGTGTTTTATTACCCTATGAACTGCATCAGGAATTTTCTGCTCCGGTTCATATTCTGCTAAAATATATCAGGTGACGAAACTGGATGCTTACATTGTCCGCAGACAGCGGATTCAAAAGGAGAGAAATATCCCGAATTAAAATTAATAAAATGGACATAAATCAAGTAAACAGGACCAAAAAGCGAGAAATTCTATATTATTTAAAACGCATTTTAAACTCTATCAGATGAATTAAATTACTTAAGAGATTTTTAATCATTTAAGCGCATAATTAGAAGGCAAATATCCCTTCAATGCCTAGAGTCTTATTTTAGACACCGCTAAAAAATAGTTTGCAGAATCTTTATGCTTTCTTAGAATGATATTTCCTTTTGATAGTACGTAGCGCAGAGGTGGGCAAAAGCCGGACCGAATCCGTACCTTTTGCTTACTTTATCCGGCCCGTTGAAAAACTCTGCATGCTATTTTTTTATTCTCTTATATGCGATTTTGTTGAAATCAACAGCATTTGTATGCGTAGTGTACAACATATATTTGTTGAAGAACTTTTCCGTTAATGATTTACACGAAAAATAAATATCGATCACAAATTACTGACGAAAGTCTACACTCGTTATTAAGGATTGCTACAAGGGATTTGGATCCAGATTTTGAAGAAATAATATCAAATGAACATTCCAAATTTCACGTTTCGCATTCACTCAAACTATTCTATTTTAACGTTTGATGTTTGTCTTTTCTTTTTATAATTCTATCTAATATTATATTTACAAAATGTAATATAAATATAAAAAATGTAATAACTAATTTTCCAAATAAAATAATTTGTATCTTTAAGGTATAAATAACTATCAAAATAAAATATTTCATTAACTGATTTATTTAATGACCATTAATTTAATATAATGGGTCATATTTCTTTAAAAATGACGCGACATATTTTACTGGTCACAAATGGTTCGCTTATACACCTAAGTAAGACAATTTATTATTACTATTATCTTTTAATAACTGTCAAATTTCTCTGTCCAAATGCTTTAAAATGATACTTATAGGGTTTTTGTCAAAAAAAATTTCTTGGGCAGGGAAAAAACTCCACTCAAATCATTCAAGTGAGCACAGTGTACGCGGTATAGTCCTCCGACCCGGGAGACATTTTGAAAATTTCATTTTGGCCCGCGCTTAAACGTATTTGCCCACCCCTGACGTAGAGGGTGTAAATGTCAATATTGTAAATAGATGGCGCTGCATGCAGCGGCGCGATGTATGTTGAATAAGGGAGAGTCTGTGTAGAGAGCGTCAAGTGAGGACGCATCTGCCGCGTAGGGCTATATTCATTAGCTAAATAAAGTTTTGTTATTGTTTTGTTTTTAAAATTTTCCATTCTTACGAACCAACTACGACAGAGGGCAATCTTATAAACAATCTACAAAATTTTCAAGTAATTTCTATTATTTGTAAATTCTCCATTTGGTTTAAAGCGGTAGGGTCTACATTTTCTTTTTTTTTTTTTTCAATACGAAGGGTAATGAGACCGGGATCTACCACTTAAAGCCGATTCCGAACGGCTGCGAACAAGCATGTCACAGGGGGATTCGAACCCACGAACTTCTATTTTCCATTTGGATAGACACTTTTGATTTTCGAACAGCGTACATCAATTTAATTTTTTATCAGGTGCATAGACTGAAATCATGACAAATTGCTTTATCTATCATAAAATTTCATTTTCCCGTACCAGGGTTCCTACGGTCCTTAAAAGTCCTTAAGAACTCCTTAATTTTAGCTTTCATTTTTAAGGGCGCTTAAAACTACTTAATTTTCGCCAAAGGTCCTTAAAAACTCCTTAATTTTTAAATTGGAATGTGATCCATGTCTCCATTGACGAGATCCGCAGTCGTCATGTGATTTCCTATCAGTTTTCTTATATGACAAATATATAATCTTTTGTAAAGGTTTACAGTATAAAGTCAGCTGCCCTTTCCTAATAGCTAACAGTCATTCAGATTTTAATTAAACGAAGCATGGAATATGGGGGTTTGTAAATATTTCAGTCACTTATGGAAGGTTAATTTTCCTTGCATTCAATGTCATAGAAAAGTCAAACTTTCTTTTTTAGAAGGCAACGTCGGGTATAATCAGCTAATATATGTATATATATAATATATATATATATATATATATATATATATATATATAAAATTTAGATGTACATTTTTCAAAATTAGGTTTTGTCAAATAGATTTATCTTATATTAATTTTTAGACATTTTAAAAACTTAATTCTGAAATACTGTAGGGCATTTTTGAACATGCCTTGTCTCGTTCATAATTATTAAAATATGGTCCTCAGGAAATAGGGTTTATGTCATTATGTCGTGTATTTCAAATAGGTCTTTATAAAAAGTTACTTTGGTCCTTAGAAAGTCCTTAATTTTTGTTCTGGAAAAAGAGTGGGAACCCTGAGTACTTATTTTGCAAGTAATACCAAATAAATCTATTTTCCTGAAGTTTTTCGTTTTTTATAAAAGATATCCCATGATGTGTTTACAACGGTAGTTGATCACTCTAACGTGGAGTGCTGTAGCAACGTTGTTTAAACTTCCTATTTATGTTATTCTGTGCATCATAACTTAGATTTAAGGTAGGCATCGATACGTAAATGGCAGAAATGACTTGGAATTAAAAGGTTAAATAAAATACAGATTCAAGCTATTAAAATAAGTATAAAATAAAATGAATTAAAATAAGATGCAAGCCGGTAAACGATTTATTTACAAATTTAGTTATTTATAATTTATATTTAAAATAAAGGACTAATATTCAAATCAATTATAACTGAAAATGTAAACTTGAAGTTAAAAACGATTAAACATTAAGAATTATCGTTCGTAGGATCGTAAAAAAGAGTATAATAAGCTAGACTGACGTTATCAGTAAAAATTTGAAAGGTTTGAATTTTAAAGAGTGATTAACACTAGATTTACGGATGGAACCAATTTGATTCATTAAAAATTTGATCACTATATATGTATAAAACTTTAATATCACTTTTCAAAAACATACGTTGGTTTTTCGTTAAGTAATAAAATATATGTCAACTTTCATTCCTCTTCCCCGCAGACCCCTTCATTTCGCATTATCAAATGGGGTATACCTATTTTTCACGGTTGTGAGCCAATTTGAATCATAGTTAATCGCATAACATGAAATTTATTGGTCTTAACAGGCCTGGGATATTTTCCAATTGTCTGAAGAACTAAGAATTAAATATAGAGAAGAAATCGAGAACACTTCCATTCCAATGACAGAAATTGATGCTACTGACGCACGGAAGAATTGTCGAGTTCAACAATCGTGCAAAAGAAACAGATGTAGAAACCATTGTGCTCAATGGAATAGAAATGTTGGAGGAAAATGGGTTTCAAAAACAGATTTTATGTGTAAAAAATGTTTTCCATGCATTTTTTGATAATAAACATTTCATTTAAATTAATTTGGAACTATTTTCTTTGCAAAAAACTTCCATTTTCTTGTTTGAATCCAATTGGCTCACTTCAGTAAAAATAGGTATAGGATCAACATTCGTAAATCTAGTGTTAAGATGATGAAAATGAATGTTAGCTATATGTTAACGTGGCGGCGCATTGCCTCCGTTTATTTGATTCAATAATTTGATTGATCGTAGTCAGATAATTCCGCGAGGTACTGAATAAAGAGCATTATACCATTGATTATCTCAAACCTTTATCGATTTGACCTGAATACCATGCAAATTTTCTCCAAGATCGGTACAGCCAATTCGGAATGTATAGCAAAAATACCTTCACACCAAGGATAGCAAATATGTAACTGTGTGTGTAGATTGTAGGTAACCATAGTTTGAAAGTTAAGAGTTGTTTGAAAGTATTGTTTCTATGTTAGATTAATACCTTAATACTATTATTTCTCTATCGTATTCTGTTAAAGAACTCGAATTTTATACCAAAGGTCAAAGCATCTGCCTGAAAACCTGAATTGTTACGTCTCAGTTTAGTTAGGGATTCATTTTTATTCTAACATGTTTTTCTTAAAGCTTTCTTTCCAGCTTAATTACTATTAAAGGGGAAGAGCCAACTTTAAGTAAAAATGTCATTTTGGACTCCTCTCCTCTTTTTGTCGTCTCACTTTGACGTACCTCCTCCCCCTTTCTTATGTTACATAAACGTATACTTGCAGGTCAGTCACAAACATTATACTTCATTATACGTCATATTTGAAATTTTATATTTAAATTTTAACTTTGTGCTTTAATGACACCTGTAAATATAATAATAACGATTCGTGTACTTTTGTATAATATATATATTTTGTATGCATGTTTTGTATAAAATAAGAATAAATATTTAACACAGAAACATTATTAATATACAATAGCAATAAAATAAAAAAGAACTAAAAACGCCTCGTCGCAACAGCCCCTAGGGGGCCAGGGCTTATGTGCCAATCTCCGTTTCCGAGACCAAGAGCCCTGGGGTGCGAAGCGTATGTTTCGGTTAGGTGGTCAACCTTACGCGGAACTCTCAGTGTTTAGTTCCCAAGCATGCTTGGTCCTCAGTTTGTCTACCCACTAAAAGAATGAAAAGCTGAGTCAGCCTTACCCAGCCCGGGGATCGAACCTGTGTCGTGGGAGCGGGAAGCGTCATTCCAACAACACAGAGCTAACATAAAAGAGCCATTAAAAACAGCAGTATTTTGGAATTTTAAATAGAATTTAATATAATTTGCTTTAAATTTTATCTTTAATTTATGAACATAAAATACTCTAAAATAGATTGAATTCTTTTTTAAACTCTCAATATTAGTTTTACTTAAATAGAATTATAATCTCATTTCCTATGTCATTTTAATTGTATGAACATTTATAAAATTACATACACAATCCTAAAATAGAAATGAATTGGAATCATTCACTCTTACGAATTTTTATTTTAACCAAAATATAAGATGTCACACTTTTTCTTAACCTTCTCCTCCCCTTGTCACCAACTGTCATAAGTTCGCGAACCTTTCCCCGCTCTAAGTGTGACAACATTTGTGACGACTTATATGCCAGAGTGGCTTATCCATTACACTTTTATTTTCGTAGGTCAATTATCACGCGTGCGGCGTACACGCCAGTAGGGCTTATCTACTCGAAATGGCGTCATTACAACATCACAAAAGTATAATAATGGATGATATTAAACGTAATCTCCGGTTCGAGGTTTTTCAGTGAAATCGGATGAAAAGAACTTATTTCCTACACTAACCATTCGAAAGAGTGAATTTAGAGAATTACATTACTAAGAAGCGTTATTGAGAGAGAAATATTTGAGAGCTTTCTTCCGGCAGGAAAAGAAAAAAAAAAGTAATGGTACACATTTTTATGTTTACAAACTGTGTTGAACCGAAACTGCGAAAGGATTCGATTGTGCAAAGCCCCGTTCCGAGCGCGGTCATTACCGCGGCTGTTGACGAATCCCATCCTAAGATGGGCAGATAAAGCACGGTTTCCGATTTAAGAGCACTCGCTAAATTACCTAACTTTTAGAAGCAGTTATGATGAGCGTTTCCTGTTCTATACACTTATTTATCGCGATAAGAACCGCCTCGTTACGGAATAGTCTGCGGGATTTACGGTTAATTCGAGAAAAACAGATAAATCGACTGTTCTTGTTTTTTTTTTTTTTTTTTTTTTTGGGTGCAAAAGCAGCCGAAAAGAAAACGGAAAATTTGAAAAGGGAACATTATTAAAGATTTTTTCTTTCCACATTTTTCGTTTGAAATCGTTTAACATTATACTTTTCTTTTTATATCTTTGCACGAAATAAAAGAAATATTGTCATGAGAAAAAAAGTTTGGTTCTGACGTTTCACCTAAAATACTCATTTTGACCACGTCTGAATCCATTTTGAGAATTTTCAGTGCTACGTCTGTGCATACATTCTACTAAAAAAACTTCTTAAACCATCAAATAAATTTAAAAACTCTAATTTTTTTTTAAATTAGTTTTTAAATTTTAGGAAAATAATTTCGTCAGTTTAGTCTGTTGATCTCATTTTGAAAAAGTGTTTGAAATTTTATTAATAATTTTGATGATACTGAAATTCTAAATTTGAGAAGATTTCTTTTAAAATTAAATTGAAGACTTTTATTGATTACATAAAATTATAAACATATTATTCATTCTTAAAAACGTTCTTTAGAAGAAAAAAGACATTTTTCACTCTAAAAAACATTCTATAGAAAAACATTCACTCCGAAGGAAAACCTTTTATAGAAAAAAAAAAACATTCTTCACTCCAAAAAACAAGCATTCAAATTTCGTAAATTCCATCTAGGGTAGCCACTCTGTCGCCCCTGGTCTAGAGTACAGATATTTTAATTGTATTTTCTTCAGATTATTTCGATGGAGATGCTCATTGCAGTAGTTAGCTGAATAAATTTTAAAAGTCAGTAATAAAATTATGTAAACTATTTGTAATAATGTGAATAAAAGTACTGTAACGGCTTGTCTTGACGGCAAGATTTCCTCACAAAAAACTTTGCTTCTCAAAAGAGTTTAAGAAATAGACTTCACTTATGTGGAGACAAAGGTGTTGCTTTCCCCCGTCACCACGATGCTTAAGGAAGGTTACGGATGCGACTAACATTGCCCCCGCTGGGTGCTTGTAATTTAGAAACTGGGATCCCCAGGCTAATCTTGCCACCTCCAAAATTATCGTTTAAACTTGGAAAAGATTGCGATCACAAACCTATTTTACGTGCGCCAGCCGCCATTAATGAACAGGGCAGATCTTTGGCCAGCTGAAGCTTCGAACTCACAGCCCTCCGGTTCCGAGATGGACGCCTGTGCCACCTGTGCTACCGCGGCACACTATAAAGTTATATAACGTACCAATAGCAATCAAGGGATTCTCTCAACCAAGTGCTGACCATTAGTTTATTTTAGTTATATAACTTAACCAAGTGCTATATGCTGAGAATTCTCCGATTGCCATTGTCCCTTTGCTTGTTGTCCTATTGTTCTTAGAATACCCCATTCTAATCCCAGCGTTATTTGGCGAGATGCAGGAAATCGCAGTTTTCAAGTTAAGGGGCGATGTAAAATTATTAATGAAAGAAAAATAATCTGATGTGGGAACTACATGATTTCCTCACACGGCTATTGAACTATACACTTTTTTCTTTGTTGGATGAATATCATCAGAATTATCATTTGCACACTTTCTTTAAAGTTCAAAGTTAGTTTCGTTTCTCAAGGTAACGGTGTTGTCTGGGAACAGCTCGAGTACTGCCGTCTGGCGGCGACCAGTAATATTAGGCAAGTCGAGATTTTTCATTATACATATATATGTTGCTCCAAACAGAACTTTTTTTCCCGATTACAATACCTCTTTTACTGCGTACCAGGAAGTAATAAACAGTATATAAAATGGAAAACTCTGTGTCTGTCCACGCATCTGGTAAAAACTGTAATACTATGCTCCTTATTTTCAGTGACGTCAAAATTTATCTGAAAATATATTAGCACTCTAAATGTTTGAAAACACTTTTCGATAAAATTATAAATAAATTACTATAAGTCAACTATAAAAGATAACCATAATAATATTTTGAGTAGAAAGCTTTCGTGACTTTAAGCTGAATCGCTTAAAAGCGACAGGAATTGCTTAAATGGAAGTTCAGCGGATATGCCAAGTTTTCCCCTTAATTATAGCGAAATTTCGATACTTCTATTCTGAAAATATTTTCATATCTCCTTGCGACTTAACACTGGCATGGGTTGTACTTTAGTTTTGAAAGCTGCATGAAGTCACTAATTACATATACCTAGACTGAATTCTGGACTCGAAGTAGTTAATATGAGAATATATATAAAAGCCAAAAATATCAGTTGAAAAAACATCTTAATGATTTAATAAAAAGAAATCCCGAAAAAGCTATTTTATTTTTTAACAGTGTTGAGATACCTTAAAGACAGATCCTTTATCTCAGTCATTAGCTATTACTTAAGCTCTTTAAAATTACGTTTAAAACAAATAAAACAGTGAATAGTTCAAAGATAAATTTTCTTTAATACCTTTAATAGTGCGGAGTAAAAATGCGAAATATTCTTATTAATAGAAAGATATTATTAGATGTCGAAATATACTTTTTAAGCTCATTTATAAAGCATTCGATTTTATCGTCATTAGAAGGAAAATTATTAGTATACGATACGCTTAAAATAGCTTAAATTAAATCAATTAAATACTTAAAAATAGTTTTTCAAATGACAAGAATAGTAAAATTTATAAGATTATTTTATTAGATTGTTTTTAGTTTTTGACATTCCCAACATATGATTTACGATGAAAATTTATTGTTATCTCTAGAAATATTTTTTTGTATGAAAGAATCAGAGCATCACAGAGTCTGAATACCCTTTATTTATTTATTTTTGTCTAAGCTTTGTTTCATAAGGGTAAAATCTGCAATTCTTAGGTTGTATCGCAGCATTTCAGTTTGTCTGATAGTCAGTCGTAAATACGGGCTGTTGTCCAAATTGAAAATACTTACAGTAATTCGGTTATTTATTTAAGCCGAAAATGTGTAGCTGGACTGAAATTTATCGGCAGTTACAGTAAGTGCACGGTGAAAATGCGATACCACGTCAAGCTGTAGCGAAATGCAGCTAAACAAACGTGCAAACTTCTGAAAACATTTAGGTGGAAATGCAGGGCTGTAACCAGAAATTATATTCGTGGTGGGGGGGGACCAAATGTTTAAGATCCCCCTTAGACACTGGAGAAAGACATTGTTTTTTGTGAACGATACTTCAGCAAAACTGCAGGTTTTCTTATGCAGTCATACCTCCTAATGAGTGTGATAACACAATATGGTTTTAAAATATCAAAATGATTAAAAAAGGATATAATGAACAAATTTAAAGTCTAGTGTAAGTAATGAAGTAACTGGACGGTGAATTTAACAGTAAAATGAACATCGAAAAGATGTAAATTATACATGGTATTAAATTTAAATTTTTAAAATAGAAATATAACCAAACAAAAAGAATAATTTTGGAAGAAAATGAACATGTTCAAATGTTTTACCTGCAAATTATAAATTATGCTCCCCTTGAAGATTTTCAAAATTTCATCCGATTGTGCATCAATATTGTGATGAGTTGCTAAGTGCTGCGACCAAAGTCGTTTAAAGGCTAATCGCGGTTAACTGTTAAATGACTTTGGTGAGAACGGCCCTAATACAATTTGCACTTTCTTTTTAACTCAACGTCACTGAACACACTGTTGTCTATTCACAGCTACACAGATGACACAACCACGATTCATTTTCTTTCTATGAAATAGTCTTTTCAGGATTTCGGAGGGAGACCACTCCCCTAAATCCCCCCCTTACCTAGGGCCTTATGGGAATGTAGGTAATGTTCCTTGTTGTCCAAAAAAATTAATATTTTAAATATCGGGGGTAAATAAGTAGATTTCACATGGAACTTCAAGGTATTAATCAAGTTATTGAAAAATTCCAGACCATTTAACTTAACACATTGTATGATGGGCACGTACTAGTACGTTTTCTGACAATTGATACTTGAGCGCGGGTACGGGTTAGTGTAACAACATGTTTGTTTGTGGGTACAAATATAACGGCAAGTTTTGCCGTGTACCTCTTCATAGAGGAAAATGCTTTGAACGTTACCACGCTATAACATTAGTTTTATGATTGATTTATTCATTTTTTTTATAATGTAAAAATGTTTATATATAACATAATTCGGAAAAATTAAAATTATGTACTGCTATTTCTATTTGATTTTTCATATTTACGATACTATTATAAATTTATCCACTGAAAAATATATTTTTTGTTTACAAAAATCTTATGGTTGTTATTTATGTATATCTATTTATGTATTTGTTTATATATTTCAATATAAAATACTGAAAATTAGTTAAAAAATGAAATAATTTTCGATCTATTGAGATTTAACTGAATAACTAAATTGATTATCCGGATAATATCCGTTAATTCGTACAAGTATCCGTTGAGTTATACGATGATTCACCTATCCGGACATTAATCCGTTGAGTTATACGATGATTCTCCTATCCGGACATTAATCCGTTAATTCGTACAAGTATCCGTTGAGTTATACGATGATTCACCTATCCGGACATTAATCCGTTAATTCGTACAAGTATCCGTTGAATTATACGATGATTCACCTATCCGGACATTAATCGAAATGGAAATGGACCCGCACACAAACTTGCTCTAATAATTGAGACGCAATTTTTTTCTCAATTTTGAGCAACTAAGTTTTCATTTTGCCCCATTTATTGACTAATAGTTAAAGCAATTATCATCAAGTCAAATTTTTAAGAGTTGATATGGATTTTAAAATTCAACTCGGTTCTCCTTTTTGTCTAATTGAAGCCCAAATGCAGCCCCGGCCGGGTTTGTTAGGCCCAATGGCTATTCCAGTCATGAATAGTACTAACCTTTCTACGTATCCTTGATACGTGTCAACTGCAATCGTGATACTAAAGGGAAATTAATCAGATTATTACAACTTGTGTTCTTTTTTCGCCTCTGAAATATGCACAGCTGCATTAAAACAAACTTTCCTTTGTACTCCTCCAGTAGTGCTGCCATCTGTTAGCGGCATCATCAACGTAAAACTGAATATAGATCATGCTTAACAATTCTACGAGAATGAGCATTATTATAAATAAATTCACTGCTGCAATCATGAGATTTAATCTTAAATACTACACACAGAAAAAAAAACCTGTACAATTTAAATTCAAATATATGTATATTATATTTAAGAGTATTTATAGGAATAGCAACAGACATATTTAGTTCCATATTCCGCGATAGCTTATTTAGGAAAAATGTATGTTAAGAACAAAGTTACGATGTACGCTAATAACCGATTAGAACGCAGTTTTATTTAATAAATGTACATTTGTCCTTATTTAAAAAACGTCTTATTTAATAACTACTAATCAATAATTAACACAATCGTTTAATTTATTTTAAACCCTGTACACGTACACACAAAGAACAAAAAGAGTTCGTTAAAACTCAAATAATTCAAACTGTGGAATATTAAAAATAGTCATAAGCTTTTTTGGTATCAAATTTTCATATCAATGTGTCTATATATTTAAAATTTATTGTTAGAATACAGTGAAAATTATTCCATCAGTAACAAAGGATTTACCTAAAAATTATGAAATTATAAATGAAAAATTTGAGTGGTAGTATGTTAGCAACGAGTAAAAAATACTGTAGTAATCACATAAATTGATGTGGTAATCCCAAGGCCGTAGGCAAGGGAGAGGATTTAGGGGACAGATCCCTCCCCAAAATTCTAAAAGACCGTTTCGTGGAAAGAAAATTGACCACATGTGTGGGGTGTGTCTTCTGCCTAGTTGTGCATAGACCACAGTGTCCCAGAAAGAGACTGCTTAGGCCATAAATGTCTTGTGGTGCTGCAGGCTTTTATTTATCACCTAACCCCCTTCCCCTAGGGTCATTCATCTTAAGATCGCCTTCCTCTCTGGGTTGTTCCATGATGAGTGTGTTCAGACAGATTCTATCTTCTAAAATAGCTTCAATTTATTACGTTAGACTAGATTTTAATATATAGCTAAATGAGAGAGAAATTTAAACGAATAAGTGTAAAAATGGTTTTTAAAGTTAATTTTATTATTAAGTTCATTGGGCAGCAGATACTTCCTTACTCATTCTGATCTTTAAATTTGTTAATTATACCATTTTTTTTATCTTAAAATGACATTGTTTTATAGTACTCATTGAGGGTATAAATACATAAGAAAACCTGTAGTTTTATTGTAGTATCATTCCCCAAAACAAAATCTTTTCCTTTGGTCCCACTCCGAAAATAATTTCTGGCTACAGTCTTAGGTAATCCATATGGGGAAAAATAAAAATATATAAAATCCAGATTAGGTATAATTTCTGTAGCTTTTTTATGCTCAGTTTTATAACCAACTTATTTTAAATACATTAATTAAAACTAAAGATTATATAAATTAGAAAGGTTAATTCTACTAAATAAATGAAGAATCAATCTAAAATGCATTTAAATGTTTAATTGCATTGTTAAAGAGTTGTCAGTCTTTTCTTTCCTTAATTTTTTGTGGTTATAAAAGATTATTTAAAACAAATATCAGCAAAAAATTTCTACACAAAATTGAAAAAAAAATTAGGTTTTCTAGTGCTCAATTTGTTTCAGAGAAGAGTGCAACAATACAACCTCGACAACCACTCAAAAATAACAGAAAAAAAAAAAAAACTTTTATAAATGGGCATAAATTATACTCTCATTTATGAAATTTAAGAATTATGATTTGGATTTTATAAAAGTGATAAAAGACCAATATTTAAAAAGGTCCAAAGTTTCCTATTAAAAGAAAAAATAAATATTACTTTTTTAAAATAAGAAGTAATTTTTTAATTAAAAAATATCAGTTATCAGAATTAATAACTCTCCTCAAAACTACTCATTTTTCTCAGTGAATACAAATTAAACAGGTTTCAATGGATATAAAAAAATTTTATAATTTAAAATATCCTCAAAAAGCTTGGCAGTACATTAGTATAATTACAGATAAATAAAATTTTAAAATTTCAAGATATTAAGGATTTAATGTTGGGAATTTTTCACTAAATTAATAGGAAATTAATAATATTAAAAGTACTTTAAGATGAACTATAATATTAGGTTGGGGAAAAAGAAATCCATTATTTTCTGGTGAAATTAATGACTTTATTTAACATGTTTCAGATTTTCCGAATTGGGTCAAAATGCACCATTTTGTTGTGTAATTTGTTGCCATTTTAAAGGTAGCTCCATAATGCCTCTATCATAGAAGTATTGGTTCTTATTAGTGAAAAACTCTAATAATCGATTTTCACAATCTTCTCTTGATCCCAATTTCATATCACTCAGGTAGTTTTGCAATGTGCAAAAAAAAAAAAAAAAAAAAAAAAAAAAAAGGTTTTAATTGCTTAGTGCCAGGTACAGACTATATGGTGGATGCATTGAAACTTCCCAACTAAGCTCCCTGGGTTTCTGGTGAGTCACTACAGATGTTTGTGGCTTGGCATTGTCCTGGTGGAACACAACACCTGTTGGCCAATTCTGGCCTTTTCTGGTCAATTGCTAGCTCCAAATGGTCCATTTGTTGACACTAGAGATGGGAATTTAGTTTTTGGCCATACGGAAGCAACTCATGATAAATGTAGAATATCTCATAATACAGAGTTCCGTCTTTGGTATTAAATGCTCAAATACATTTGAGAAAAAGGAAAAAATAAAATTTATTACAATACTGGATACATTTAAAAGGAATTACAGAAAAGCGAAAAAACTATGTACATGTAAAAAGAGCTAGCGAGCATTCATCAGGTTTGTTTACACTTGCGGCACCAACACGACCAAGTTCATGTGTTATGGTTTCAGTTAGTTTGCAATTAGTATGCCGGGGGTTTTCCCACACCCTGTAACTCTAAACTGAATGATAAACAATAAACAGTAAAAAAAAATTTTTTAGTCTGAAATGTCACCTTGACAAAGAGCATAAATTTGAAATTGTTTGATCGATACTTTACGAGATATCAATCACTACAGTCATCTACCGAAAAAAATAAGGAATTTCTTTTTGCCCAGCCTAATATTTGAATATCAAATTTTCAAAATGATTCTTATAATTTTCCCAATTCTTAAATTAATTCACAGTTTTAAGTCTTACTTAACCCCTTCCGGTAAAATGACGAGTCTAGCTCATCATTAGTTTTTCATTCCATACCACACAATGACGAGCTACACTCGTCATGCGATTAAAGTTACTGTTAAATATGATAATTAATTTAGTTTAAAATTTCTAGTGTACTGAATTTGGCAACACTTTTATCACTTGTGAAAATCACAAGTCACTATTGCATATTGTTTACTTGGTACAAGTCATTGCCAAATTAATGAGTCAGAATAAAAGAAAACCTATTAAGAAATGCCGTGTGTGTTACAAGAATCAAGTTAGAAGTGAGACTACTTGGCGGTGTAAGAATTCCTTTGCACTTTGTTTTGAAAAGTACCACTAGCTCGAAGACTATTATCTGTATACCTTATTAATGTTTTGCTTTGATATTTTATTAATTTTACTGTTTCTGATATTATTTAACACTATGTAAAAAGTGGATTTTAATTAAGAATATGTAAGAATTGTAAAATGAAACAAGTTTTTTAAATAAAAATTAAATGGTTATTTCATGCACAGTTTTTCATTATTAAATCATACCGGAAGGGGTTAAACACCCAATTTGTGTAATTAACAATGGGATTACTAACTAAAAAAAGATTCTTACTGAAAAATCCAAATAAATAAAAACACTTCAAAATTAACTCATTTATTCATACTTTTCTTCATAACTTTCACAAAATTTGAAAAAAGCTTTGCTAGAAATGATAGTCATTGAACACAACCAGTTCATAAATTTAAACAATTTATGGGACAAAATTTATGTTCAAAACAGTAAATTTGATAAAGCAAACAAATATTATCTACACCTATCGCCACAAATGAACATATAAATTAGAAAAATATGTACAAATCACTGGGTACAGAACAAAATGTATTTCAATAAATAAATTGAAAGATGATATATCTTTTTTATTGTTTTCTGCAGTTGGCTGAATATTCTTTTCTAAATAAAAAAAATTAAATGGCAAGAGTGGAATAAATATGCATGACAGAAATAGATATGTTGATAATTTGCGTATAATTCCTAGCTCTATGAAAAAAAAATATTAAAACTGAAATACATAATATGAATAAAATACTAAACAAGTGTAATAGTTAACAAATGCTCTGTAAATATAAAACATAGGATGTAAAAAGAAGAAAAAATATGGAAATCAAATTATACATACATTTATTCTGACAATTATGTAAAACTATAATCAACATGTACTAACAAAATTTAAAAAAAGTAACCTACAGGTTAATATCTCTGTCATTTATGTAACATGTCAGAAAAATAGTATCAATGTTTCTTGAAAATATAAAATCTGGTAACATCTTATACAAGACATTGTATAAAATAAAGCTACGCAATGCTAGCAAACACAAACGAAAGAAAAAACTTTTAACTTGTTTTAAATGAACTAAAATATACCATGATTAACTTTATCAAATAAAGCACTGCTTATAAAATTTTTTTTTAAAGTAAACCAGAAACTACTTGTATTTTTTAAAAATAAAGAAAAGGTATGTTTTACTGCATAAGTGTTTTTTTAATAAAGAAGGGAAACTATTGATAAATAATAATATATGTAACATATAAAAGTACTTGTACAAACCTTCTCATTTGCTCTGTTTCTCGATAATTAATTTATTTTCAAATGAAAATCAAAACTGACAAAGTGAAATAATCCAAGAGCTGACATTAACACTAATCATTTTCAATCTTATTGAAGAACACTATGGTACATTTATATATATGTATATATATATATATAATATATATATATATATAAATATATATATACATATATATATATATACATGAAAGTACATATGTATATAAATACATATACATACAGTTGAAAACGTCATTCATAAGAAGATTTTAATTTGTGTCTGTTTATATGCCCAAATAAAATTACAAAAAATATAGCAATCCAATCAATTTTTTTCTAAGCATAGATGACACATCTCCAAATAGTAACTTTCATCTTTCTTATTTTAACTTGAACCATTTTTTTTATATTTGTAGCATCATGAAGTCAAATGAATTTTATGTAGCTTTTCTGGCAATCTGTAGACGAATGAACTGCAGGTAGCCTTTTACACATGATTTGGCTAAGGATAGCTCCCAATAAATAGGCAACTCACTATCCCCTCTCAAATTTTGCACATGTGAATACATCCTAGTAGCTAGAGACAGGTACATTGCTTGAAAGGCACTGGTGTGTGCAATTGAATGTTGCACCATTAATGCATTGTTCTGTTTATTATCTAAGTGATTGATTAATAAATTATGTATAGCACATCTTCAGAAACCACACAATTGGATAATTAATACAAAGTGATGTCAGTAAATATATATATATATATATAATATATATATACATATATAATATATATATTATATATATACATATATAATATATATATATACATATATATATATATATATATATATATACACATATATATACATATACATATATATATACATATATATACATATACATATATATACATATACATATATATACATATATATATATATTATATAATACATATATATATATATATATAGCCCAAGTGCATTAACAGGGGAATGATAAAGGGCAAATTATTAAAAAATCATTCATGGTAGGGTAAATGTCAAGGTCGGGTAAACCTAAAGACCAAAGTTCAAGCCAATGCAACTGATGTACATGCAAAGTAAGTGGGAACCTTCCTGGACAAATCCAACCAACCATCTCAATGAAGCCCGAAAATTATGTACCAAGAAGACCAATCAGGGATTCTCAAAAAATGCTTGTTCTATGCTTGAACAGGAAAGGATCCAATAGATAGATATAAGTGAAAAGGAGATAATTATGCAAGTCTGATTTAAAAAACAAAAATTAGAACAGCTAGCATTCGTCTCCAATTTTGTTAAAATGCCTGAGAAATGCGTGACTGCAATGGTCCTTAAGCCACTGTGATCCATTATTCCTTTTTAGGCAGTGCCTTAGGTTCTCAGAGTAAGATACTCCATTAAATACTAAATAAATGCTTCGATATAAGATAGCCTCTCTTCATTCTTGTAATATACCTATCCTAACTATATTAAAACATAAATTGTAATCTACATATCCTAACATTTTTAATAATCTATCTGGTTTTATAGAGATATTATTTATATAGTAGATTAATTCCTATTTCAGCATGCTGAATAATTTTAAAAAACACAATGCATAGTACTGAGAGTTTCTTTCTCTACATTAGATCACACGTCTTTTATAATGATATATTTTGTTGATAGGACTGTCAGTCAATTCAATCATCTTCATCAACAAAAACTACTAAACTGGTGATACAGATGTGATGCCACAGTAGCTTTATAAACTTTATTTGACTTTGCGATACTACTAGCTTTTCTCTTCAGCTTATTCTTCCATTTTCAGAGAAAATCTGTATAAGATACTATACGTTTGCAAACTTATAACATATTTCTCAAGAAGAGATGTTAAAAGAGTAATTAGATGAATATTTTACCCTTCAAGTAATTTCACTTTCTTCAAATGCACTTTAGAAAACCAAACTATTAAATAAAGTTTATATGCATGCATATTAATGTTGTATCTCAGGCAGATTATTATATTTTGACTAGCATAAGTTCATCCTATAATAAATACCTAATATAAAATCAAAAATTGTAAATTGCATTCTGAAAAAGCACACTGGAAAAAGTTTAAATGCTAATATTGAATACTAAATTATTAACATTTAAAATATTTTTTTAATGTGTTACATGTAATGATAGATTATTATAAATATAAAATTAAATAATTAAGATTTTAAGCAATAAAATTGAATATTTAATTCCTTAGACAGAGCAAGAAATAATTAAATAATGGTATTAGGAAATGAACAACTTGTTTAAATTTTATCTTTTTTTAAAATACAACCTTAATTAAAATCAAATGTTGATTTCATCAGATATGAATCAAAAGATGTTTCAAATAGAATTTATAGTACAAAAAGCAACAATGAATATTCAACATATTTTACACATACCTTCTTTCAAAACTAAAACATTTACAAGTATAAAACAATTAAGAAGAAAAACACAGAAAAACAGACAAAAAGTATTTTACAAGTGGATTGAACCCATGGCAATAATTTCATGCTTCAGGAAAAAAATATATATATCAGATAGGTGCCAACTTTACAGAGTTCTGCTTCCAATAGCAAGTAGAACTGTTGTTCTACAAATGAATTCAAAAAAGAAAAGTTTATGTTTATCTATTTTAAATGCATCATTCAAAGTCATTCCTTCGAAATAAGGAATATGTTTTTTGTGCTTATTATATTTAAGCTCACAAATGATATGAAAAATATGCTTGTATTTATTTTTTTATCCCTAATCAGAAACACAATCAAACATTTACACATTGCATAATATCAAATGATTCCTTATAATTAGTTTTCTAAAGTATCGTATAACTTATTTTTTGGGGGAAAAATGAAGTAATCTACATAATCCACTTTAATAGAGATCTTATAATAAAATAAATTGTTTTGAAAGAGCGTATTTAATTTTCCCACATATATTCATGTAACAGAGCAGACATATTTTAAAATGAAATGGATAATTATCCTTAAAATTAGACGCAAAACTTACAAATATATTTAAATGAAGTTAGGAAGACATATTTCTAGATTCCCAGGAAAGGAGAATAAAATTGGAGGTACAACTGCAATTAAAAATATTCACATGCTTAAAACTTAAACTTGAAGTATCACAATGAAATTAGAATATTTAAGATGAAAACTGGATATTAGAAGCAGTTAAGATAAAAGAAGTAGCTATAAAAATTAAAAATTTTGTTTCATAAGATTCTAAACATAAAGCTATTTGACAATAATCATAACTCCATGAGAATTTATACTTTTAAATTTGTTGATTTCTAAATAAAACTGAATGTTTCTGAATCTTTCTGCTCAAAAAAAAAAAAAATATGGTTATCCAAAATTATAAAACTACTGAAATTTTTGATGTGAAGTTTGATTAAAAAGTGTTTATTTACATATAAACAAATATAAATTTTTAAATTACATATAGCGTTGTTCAGGTCTAATATTACATTAATCATAAAGCAAATTTAACTGATTAACACAGTAGACAACAGCAATGGCACATTGGTCATAAGACCAAATTCTCCAATACTGTGTTCATCACAGGGTATAAGCTATAATGAAAAAAAAATTTTTTTTTGACAAGTTCTTATTCCAGGATGAGTGACAACAGTTGGCACCAAATTTTCATTTGTAAGCACATATAAATGTTTAAAGAGTCCTTTAAAAACAGTCTCCTACTGTATTGTAGGGAGTAGCCATCACAAAGGATTTGTCGTGACAAAACTTTATACATATGTACAACGCTTTGCTTGCAAAACAGTTTTCACAAATCACAGACACCTTCACAAATAACACAAGTTTGAGTCTGGCATTTGTGACAGTCAGAAATTGACACTGATAGAGAGGCATTCAGCCAAATCACAGTTTTCTTGATAACCAACAATGAACTAGTGCTAAACTCATATGTGATTATAGTTATTGAATTCCTTTTCTTTCTCACTAGTTTCAGCAGGCATATAACCAGGTTTTCTTCGTTTGAAAAATCCAAGCTATAAAAAGAAAACTTAGCAATGTAATAAATATATAGCAAAAATGGAAAAATTTATAAAAAACGCTTTTTTAGAGTTTAACAAGACACACATTTTTAATATTTGAGAAGTTAAAGAGAATTTACAACATATTTATGATCACACACACACACACATATATATATAGGGTCATTCCTGGTGGATATGCATCAAATACCCTCACATAACCAGATCAAGGAAAATGACACCATCTGATGTTTTTTTTCCCTTGATTCAGTTACATAATGTGATTCTTATAATAAAATATAGTAAACACAATATACAAGATACTAATTTATTATTCACAATATACTAATTTATTATTTACTTGTTATATACTAATTTATTATTCATAGAATTACCACTTTTATAACAATTTTCCTATATTTCCTTTTAATGAATATTATTACATTTTATTGCAGCCCAGTTATGATGACATTGCATCCACAAGAAACTATGTAATTAGCACAATGTTCAATTTTTTAAAAAACTGATTGTACAAAACTGTTTGTCTTCAAAATATACAACTGTTCTGAAAACTGATGATATAAACTTGGGTAATTATTAGTAAAGAACTAGTAAAAAAATCTGAATACTTTATAACATTGCTTATTTATCACATTTCATTTTTTAGCTATGTTTATAATTAATCTTGTAGATATTGACAATACAGTTTAATGTAATGTAAACGTTACGAGTCATTTTCAGATTTTAAATTTTCAAGGTGATAATTTTTTTTTTTCAATTTGTAGATAGTTCCCTAAAAGCAGATTACACAAAACTAATTTGACATTGGGAGCTCTATTATGTTTTTAAATAATAAAAAAACAACAATTAAAGCAATAATACTTTATATATTTTGAACAAATGTTAAAAACTTGAAGTTCTCCCAAGGCTATTTATTGTACTCTCTCTCTCTCACACACACACATACATACACAAATAACAACAAAACTTTAAATGTTACACAAAATTACAATTTTTTTTCCAGCTATTCAAATTTTAGATAATCAAAATTTAATTTTTACAATTTTAATTTGTAGACTACTAAACCAAAAGTGAATTCTAACTAAGTTTAAAGTGAAAAAAAATCTTACCTTCCAGAGACAAAATATTAACAAAAATAATAGAAGAAGACCTCCACAGACAGCTAAGATAATTATCCATAAAGGAACTTCTTCAGGTTTTTGATATAATGGAAGATCTGGTAATGCTTTTGTGACAGCCTGAAAATAAAAACAAAATTACGCTATTTTAAGAAGATATGGAATACATATCGCAAATTCCAACCAAACACAATTCTTATTTTTATCATGTTTTAAAAAACAATTTATTGGTAATGACAAAGTAAAAATGCAATTATACAGTTATGAATTATTTTATATCTGAAAAAATGGAATACTAAAATAAACTAAAAATATTTTATATTTAACACGGGTTGGCATGATTTAAATCAGTTGATTTTTTTGAAAAAATCATTGATTTAAATCATTTTTTTATTCTCTTCTTTTAAAACCTGTATTCCAAAGACAAGAGAATTGGGAATCAGTCAGCACAGTAATACCAAATAAGTGCAAATAGATAACACATGTTTTCCAAGAATTTAGGGGTTGTTATCAGAAAGTATGTAGTAGGGGTAGTACAATGATTGATTATGACTGGTGGAAATCATTTTAAGTAATGCGAGGTAAAGAGAGTATTACAAAACTTGATATCCTGTTTGTCTACCAAATAACAACAGTCGTGGCTTCATCTGCTAGAATGGAAAGACAATTTTCTTCTTTTTATTGTTCATTCTAGCCTTCGTAACCAATTAGGAGTGGATAAAGCATCAAAGCTAGTGTTTTTATTGATACAATTAAATCCATCATTTGGTGCTTAAAAAATGTTGAAATAATTCTGATTTGTTTTTTTTTTTAATAAATAGTTTGCATTAAAAGAATATTTAATTTGTTCTTTAAATTGACATCTTATTTAGTTTCCACTATCCAATTACAAAATAATGTAATGTAATTAGATTAAAATTTATGTATTTAATTTTAGGTAATCAGTGTGCAGAATATACTAGATAGATAAGATGTTACTTCTTATAACAAACTATTTTATGTATATTGCAAAAAAACATAAAAACAACAATTAAAATTAGTATTCAGAAAAAAATATTAAAAAAAATCAGATTTAAATCAAAAAATACGATTTAAATCATATAAATCTGATTTTTTTTTTTTTTTTTTAAATCATGATTTTTTCCAACTTTGATTTAACAGAGACTTAAACTGAAAAATTAATAAATGTGACAATGCTGTTAACATGAGTGAAACACTTACACTAGAAAAGTCATTATCCAACCTCTGTCGAATATCAAGATCTGGATCTAGATGAATTTGAGCACGAGATATGATGTCAACTCTATCCACATTTGCATAATTCTAGGGCAGAAAACATTAAAATATAAAGTCAGTAAGAGAAACGCACATATTACACATCACAATCTAAGAAAAAATACAACATACATATAAGTCATATAAAAGGAAAACATAAAGGTCTATTTATTTGTGTAGGTTACAGGATATTTTAAAGATCTCAAAACTTTTATTACACAAATGAATCAAACATCATTTCAAGGTTTCAAAACATTAATCAACTGATTTCGATAAATATTGATTGCAGAATAAACCTACCAATTTCAAATTTGAAAAATAAATACAATGAAAGCTAAACTTAAGAAAGAATATAATTTTTACAAAATACAATTCCACTATCACTTATTTTAAGTAATTATACTGTAAACATTAGACAGTTCACTAATGAACTGTAAAGAAGAAATTACAAGAAAAAACTTGAATTTTTAAACTTTAATAAATATTTAACAGTCTATAATAATTTTCAATTACAAAAATTCATAATATCAATAGAAGTTTTACATGTTGGAATTTTGGGGAATATAATGATCTCGCAAATTGAAACTTACTTCTACAAATGTTTTGCTCCAGAGTCGAGATCTTATTTTTATGAGAGCATTTTTATCTGCTTGTAATTCTCGGAAATAACACTTGAAAAAGTAGCATTTGGCAGTTCCTTCGGCACAATCCTAAAAAAAAAAGTATTAAAATATATATTAGTGTAACATACCAAATAAGTTATGGAGATCTCATAATCAGGTAACAAACACAAATACTATTTTAATAAAAATATTCCTACGGCTTCTCATTGATTCAGGGATTTGATTTATTTATCTAATTTGTTTGTAGATTTTTTAATTTAAAATTTCTTTTTTTTTTTAAGTTTCTATTTAAAGTATTTTCTTTCTATTTAGAAAAAGAAATTGTACAAAATATTCAAAAATACATTCATATCAATGGATAAAATGCTTGAAAATAAAACTTTTGAAATTCCAATGAAATATAAGAAATGTTTAACAAAAGAGAAACTAGCAACGAACTCTTTTAAATGTTTAAGCAGTAGGTTTTGGTCTTATTAGCCCGCATGTGCAAAACCATAGACCATAGCACTCCAGACCAAACCAAACCCAGTAAGAAATGTAAATTAGATGAAATTTTATTCAATTCAAATTTATTGTACCGTTTATGATATTGTATGTTTTGACCTTAAAGGTTCTAGTCAATGTGCTGCAATGAACAAAGAAATGTTCTAATGAAGAAAAGATACTAATTTAGGTCAAATGGAAAAGGGAAACTGTGTCACACATATTTTATTCTTTCCATCCTTACCATTGTAGCAATGTTGAGTGTTCTAGGATCAATGCGAATTTCTTCTGGGGCTTGAACTTCTCTCTTCTCTCTCACTTCTGTTTCTCGTGATCTATGTTCAGGTTCTCGAATAAACGGGTCTTCTTCCCGTTTCACCTGAAAAAAATAGTTTCATCAGTAAATTACTAAATATGTTATGAATAAGTTGAAAATAAATAACAAGTCCTAAAGAACTGAAAATTCAAATGAAAAAAACAAATCACATTAGGTTAGTATCGAGTACAGACAGAAATAACTACATTTTTATAGATGACTTTGTAAACTAGCATTGCAATTTCTAAACTTTTATAGGAATGTACTATGAATAATATGGAGTTGAAATTTACAGTAGAAACATCAAAAATTTTGTATGACTTATCACAGATTTCATAAATTACAAATATTATAAATATCTAAATATTAATGATATATATAATTTAAAGCTTATTTTGGGTAGATAATCTATACTGGTATATACTGTACAGGATAATTGTCCTGATGAAATGCAACTTCATTGAATAAGCTGTTCTGCTGTTACATGCCACATATGATAACTGACTAAGAGAAAAATTTATCAAATCATTGATTTCTTTCTAATTTTTTAATTTCTATTCTTTTAGCATTTACTTTTGTTTTAAGACAAATTATAACCATTGACACTGATAATTCCTTTTCTCTTTGATTTATTGTACGTTTTTCAAATTAACTAGGTTATGGTGCCATACCAATGAATGTTTAAAAACAGGAGCCAAAAATAAATGACTTATGATTTTTGGACAGAGCTCATTTATAGAAAAGGACACATCATTTAAACTAAAGTAAGAAGAGAAAAGAAACTAGCAAGCATGATTAATAAAATAGAGTGATCTCCATAATCCATTGCCTTAATTGGCCTAGACATATTTGCAAAGGAATATTTGTCACAGATACCATGCAATGTGCTACACTGAGTCAATACTGTATGACACAGCAAGGACAAAAAAATAATTCCAAATAAAATGGCAAGCAAAAAACGTTCAGTTTAAAAAAATATTTTTGGGATGATAATAACAGAAATAAAATTCCCATCAGATACACCAGAGACATCTCAGCTAGCACACATATAGGTCAATGTCGTGCAAATGTTAGCCAATACTTTGAACGTCATTGAATGCCGGATATCCAATTTTGGACTTCTGCTGATATTGACCCACATAATGTAAAATTTAAATTTAAAATTATTTAAAAGAAAGCATTTAAAAAAGTTGTTTGTATTGTTTATAAGTGAAATATTATTCTAAAAAATGAAATTTAATAAATTTGCCAGTTTTTTGGAGCCTAATTTTTTTATGCTATTCTCTTACTGTAACAATGGCATACATAGTTGACATTGTTAATAACGTCATCATTGTTGTGTTGTGCTGGATATCTCATGACATCCAGCACAAGGCACAATACTACATTAGCTGAATGTGAATGGAAGTGAATTAATTCTGTCCTTACTTCAAAAAGAGCACTACAACTAATTGTAATCATTCTGATTGTTGATTTCTGATTTGAAAGTTGTGAGACAAAGTAGAACTGGATAGCTTTAGATTATTGTTTTGAGAGAAAATGCCAGATAATACAAATTTGAAATGTAAAGCTTCTAAATAATTGGAAAAAAAAAATCTTACTTCAATAAGTGAATTAATTAGTTTGCATGGCAAAATTACGACATGTGAATTGAATAGCAGAAATATTGATGAACATTGCTTAATATTAAAAAGCGATATTCAGGTATATATTTTTTTATAGGGAAAGGTCAATTTGATGTAGGCCAATATTTTTGTGCTACCTGGGATTAAATTTAAATTTTGGGACATGAATATGCTGCAGTTTAGGTACCTACAGTTATAGTACTTCATACTAAATACAACTACATTTAAAGACCAGTTAAATTTATTGTGTAAACATTGCATAGTATTAGCCTCAATTTTAATGTAATATAAAATATTTAAAAGTTTTAAGACACCACATTAGTGGGAATTATTGACAGATATTTAGTACAATATACTGCACAAGTCACCATTTGGAGCTCAGTAAAATTCATTGTGTAAATATTACACACGCAAATATATCACTTCTGCAATGGATAATAATCATTTTCTAGGAGTAGGCGAAGTTAAGAGTGGTGATTCATTAAGCAATTATTTCTTTTCTAAATAATTTTATAACTGCTTAGTTTCTTTCTAAGACTACCTAATTACATAATGAACTAATTAAGTATTACAAAACAAATCTGGTTATTTACCCCCCCCCCTTCTCCATTAAAAAATAAATAACACATTAAACTTTAAAAAAAAAGAAAAGTTTTTATTCTTATAACAATACCACACAAAACAATTCAATTCATTACCAATTAAAATTGAAGAGAGTGGATAAAATTAATCTCAATACAATAAAGTGGCCTGACAAATACATGATTTTTTATTAACTATATTAAACACAGACAATAAACCTTATGCAGCTTCAAGTCAGTTTTTTTCAATGTACACATTTTTAAAATATAATATTTCCTAAAATAAGATGCTATCATAATTAAATTCAATAATCTCCAAGTCAGAGAAGAATTTTAAATCTCATGGGATAAATTTCCGAATAATTAAAACTAAAACATCTAGTCAACAATTACTAATATAAGTCAGGAAATAACTTTTTAATTGTATGTACCTGAATATGAAGAGGGTTAATTAATCTTGGGTCTATGTCACAGAATCCATTTCCTTGAACCTGTAAAATGCATATTTAATCATTATTACAATAACTACAATGACAATAACTATACAATTACTTATTATGACTTATTTAAACATTTACACAGGATTTGTAAATTTTTTAAACAAAAATTGTCAATAAAGATAATTTTGAAAGACAAATTCAAATATTATCAT
Organism: Pardosa pseudoannulata; assembly: GCA_032207245.1. Taxonomy (NCBI): domain Eukaryota; kingdom Metazoa; phylum Arthropoda; class Arachnida; order Araneae; family Lycosidae; genus Pardosa; species Pardosa pseudoannulata. Next base: position 158,040,881 of record CM063506.1, on the reverse strand, counting down.
ATAAAGTATGTGTAGCAACTGTGAAGTGAAGTCAAGCAGGGCAGAAATTTTTACATACAAAAACATACACCATAAAGTTATTTTACTGTAAAACACAATATTAATATTTTCATTACTATAATTTCATCATCTGCACAAGATCATTCTCTAAATAAACTTTGGATCTGTTAAATTTAAAAATTGGAAGTAGCCTCTTCTTGGCTTTATTCTATACTGAAGGAAAAAACTATTTTGTCTGTCATGTTTTTGTTATTAGTTTTACATAACATATAAACTTTAAATAGCATACAGAACATTATCACATAAATAGCATGTCTTTTCCCTACACTAACATGTTATTGCATGAACATAAATAAAAATGTGTATTGTCTGGTAATCATGACAGTGAAGAGCAGGCAAACTGGAAGTAGGTAGCAGTTATAACAAAAGTAGCAGTTTCTCAGTTGCCGAAAACAACCCAAACGTTGATAGAAAAAAAACCTCAAGAGCAGGAAAAATGCTACTTCCAGTAATCCAAAGTTGATAGAAAACTACAATTTTGCTATAATGTATATATTCAAAATTCAGTTTTTCTAAGTCAAAACAATTGTGTTCACATATAGACACACAGACATAGTTTTAAAAATGGTGTTTGGGGAATAAGAGAGGTGCAAAATATAAAGATTGATTAAAATTTTGAATGAAACTTTGGACCACTCCTATACTTTTCTTATACCCTTTTTTTTTAATTAAAAAAGATTACAAGTAGCATTTTTTCCACAAATGTAGTTTCAAATTTATGTACGGATAATTTTATGGAAAACAATTTATAATATTTTAAAAGAAATAAGTATCTCCTTTTTGTGTAAAATATACTCATTCATACATAAATTTTGATTTTTTTATGTTTTAAATTCTATTGCTTATTTTTTGCAGACTTCATATAATGTATTTTAGTATATATTTTTCAATTTCAAGTTCCTGGGAAACAAAGGGTTAAAGCTATTTTTGAACAAGAAAATGAGCACATTTCCATAGCAGACATGCCAACATTCAGGCACTTGTTTCCGGAGCATTAGCAAAGTTTGAAATTTTAACATGCTTATTACAGATTATACATAAATACATATCTTGTTGGTTATCTTATTGGTTTCTAAATGAAAATTAAATTTAAAACATCTACACAATAGTCAATTGTAAAAGGTAAATTACAATTTATGCATTTAAAAAATTATGAGTAGCCTTTTGTGCTTTAACAACTTATTCAAAAGAGTGTTTCTTATAACAACATTGACTCTGATTTAAATATTTCCATTTTTCTATTATGAGGGATTCTAGAGTGTCTCTACTTAAATTTGGCCCAAATTCAGTTTGGTTTTCCGCACAGTACTGAAAACTTTTATCATGCTGTGTGAAAAGAGTAATATTCAGCATTATTTTTTACAAAACTTTGTATTTAATTGTTGAATTGTAATTTTTTAGATGTTCAAAAGTTTTATTTTCTGGAGCAATCTGAGAAGTTTCCGGAGTTACCAAATTTTCTCATTTCTCTGGAGTAGTTGGTATATCTGCCATTGTAGATCTACATTTTAAAAATAATGTGCTTATTTGACGTCGATGTTTCCATTGACTATAATAAAAAAAAATTAATATACAAACAAGTATACGCGAACAATTATATTTACCTTTGGAGTTTCCATCATATATAACAACCATTTTCCATTCTCATTGAATGTTTCAGTTTGATAGGGCCATCTGATGTGAACTTCAACTTCCTTGGCTTTCCAGGGACCATAATTTATCAGCTGTAATCAAAAATAATTTTAAGGATATGGTTATATTTAGATGAACATAATAAATATAATTAATAAGACTTAAAATAACTTTTAGTTATTTCAAGTCTCATTAATTATATTTATTAAAACATAAAAATTAATCTCCAAGAGATGAAATTTTACAAAAGAAAACTTAAGTAATTTAAGCTATTGAAGACATTTATGTTTAAAGATTTCAAATGTAAGTGCTTAGTTGAACTGTATATCAAACATTTGACTAAAATTCAAATTTAATTTGCCAAAGTACTTAGTTTTACACATTTTACACAAGTTAAAATTTAGATCATAACATTTAAGAAAATTATTATTAAAATATGAAAGAGTAAAATGGTATGACGATGGATTACTAAAGCAAAATATGTTTATAAAGGGATGAAAGTTCCATGGATAAGTATTTCAAAAAGTCTTACTTCATAAGTGTGAATAATTAGGCTTCCAATGTCTTCACCAGTTTTCATATCACTCTCTTCCACGACATGTTCACCATATACAACTTGTTCAGGATTTGATACCCTGTGATAAAGAATCACAGTCAAATATTTCATACACCAAAGAAAATTGCACATTTTCATCACATTTTAAGTTTTTTTTCAAAACAACTAAGAAAAATTATTTATATTGTGTGAAACAAATTGCAGCCTTTAAAGAGTCAGATTATATATGCAATTGACAATAAATGCAAAAAGGTTTTTATTTCTTATATGTGTAGGCCCACAGAAATGTAATCTCAGGTTCATATCCAGACATGCTAACATTCATGCACTTGTGTCAGGAGCAACAGCGTGGCTTAAAATTTTAACATACTAATTACAGGGTATCTGCCAAAACAGAATTCTTCAAATCCATGACTTTTCATGACTTTCCCTGATTTAGCAGATCATTTTCCATGACTTTAAAAAGCTTTCGTTAAAGTATATATGAATAAAATTTCTGATGTACATACAAATAAAATACATAATTTTAGAGAAATTACAGGAATTTTATCATAAAAACCTATAAACTTACTTTATAAGTGTTAATAAACTCAGATACATAAAAATAAATTGTTGTATCTACATACCTAAGTTTAATCATATAGCAATTTTTCAATCAAAATGTTTCCAATTTGAATTCAGGGTACTTTGATATTATCCAGGTGACCATGAATAATAGCCAAATATAATCCTATAATTTTTATATACAATATCCCTAGTGATAAACTTATATTTTGTGCAAAAATCTTAACTAATTTTTATTAAAAAATAATTATTATATTAATAAAGATTTAATCTACAATTTAAGAAAAAACCAGAATATACATTTACCCACCCATTAAGCTTTCTTGCTTTGAGTTTCCTAGGTGAACAAATTTTACTTGGAAATATGGTCAACAGGATAATACATAAATACCAACTCAGTAACTTCAGCCAAATGACACATAAAAATAGAATTAAACAATTCAATGCATTTTTTTTTAATCGGTAGTTTAGCGGATCCATGACTTTTACTCATTTTACTTGAAAAATCAAGACTTTCCATGACAAAATTAATCCATTGTCTAAATCCATGATTTTCCATGACTTTCCAGGTGCGCGGAAACCATGTAATTACAGATTATACATAAGTACATACTTATTGGTTTCTAAATTTAAATTAAGTAGCCTTTTGTGCTTTAACAACTTATTTTTCAAAACAGTGTTTTTTACAGCATTATTAACCCTGAATCAAATATTTCTACTTTTCTGTCATCAGGGATTCTAGAGTTTCTCTACTCAAATTTGACCTAAATTCAGTTTGGTTTTTTCTGCACAGTTCTGACAACTTTTAACATGCTGTGTGAAGAGTAATATTCAGCATAAATTTTTTTTTGCAAAACTTTGTATTTAATTGCTGAACTGTAATGTTTTAGCTGTTCTATAGTTTTGTTATTTTCCAAAGCAACTGGAGAAGTTTCCGGAGTCCTCAAATTTTCCCATTTCTTCAGAGCAACTCCAGAGTAGTTGGCATGTTTGCTTATCTCTTGAGCATTAAAAGAAACCTTCTGTTACAATTTCATACATAGTCTCTATTTAATATTTAATTAACAAAAAAAAATTATCTTCAGTTTCAAAATGCTGAAGTGTGTTACTTGAAATCATTCAGTAGAGCAGTTCATGTAATTTTGCAAATCTAACTATTATAATAAAATTACCCTCTAAGTTCCAGTTCTGCTACTCTCACCACATCTGCAGTCAATGTAAGATCCTCTTCGGGAGAAACTTCAATGCTTGTTCTAAAAAATATAAATACAACATGGTAAAATAAATTTACATACATAGAATTAATATAATACTTTAAATATAAATTCAAGAGTTTGTAAAGTAACCTTTCTTTACAAATAAATATTTAAATATTTTTTCTAAAAATTTGATATCCATAAAACTAAGAATTAACCTTTTACATAATAATATGAGTACTCACGTATTTGCTTTGAGGATAAATTTCAACTTTTTCTCATCATCAGAAACATTTCTTGGGCTGAAGCGAATTTGGAATTCAACCTAAATAAAGAAATAAAACAATTCATTATAGAAAAGAATACTAGATCTAAACGCAATATTCATATTTATTTCTTGGCTTTATGGGCAGTCAATCAGGCATAACTATATACTTTATGACAAAAATTTAGACTTAATAGATATTGTTATAGATGAAAGTACGCAGGATACCTCATCCCAGTGGAAGACTACAGAAATATCAAAACAGCTTTCAGGGCCAAACCATTTGGTATTAGAACTTGAGGTGGGTCAAATCTAAGATATACTGATTTTACTGAACAGAATTTTAAAATACTTAAAATGAGGAACTAGAGAAAAGAACATCTAATATAGACTAGACAACAAGATTCTTCTTAGGAAGGCCAAAGCCCACACTGAGTTGTAAAACAAACAAAAAAAATAGATATTTTGGAATTTCATATATCATGTACATTTCAAGTACTACAATAATAATTAATACACCTTAATTTTATAAAAAAAAAATTAATTGCATGTAATCAAAATCTCTACAGTGTGTAACTAGGAGAATATGAAACACTAATTAAACAGAAGTATACAAATAATCTCTAAACTTTCAAATTAGTTTCATCACATCTCAAAATATATGTAAACTAAACAGCATATCTCTGAGACATCTCGGCAAGCATAGCGTCAAGTGAACTGCTGATTTTACTAGCACCAGACAGGGTTATAAATAATGGGAATATGTTTTGCTGGCAATTAACTCCTGCACAAAAAATAAATATTAATAGTTGTTTTTCTAATGAAATTGTTTTAGTAATGTCAGTGGTATTTAGTATATTTTACATTTTCCTACCTTGGGAAGAAGCCCTAAATGACTCAATTTTCCTCCACGTACTTTTGAATAATCCGTTATGGCGATTATTTCATATCGTATTTATAAAATGCTTTAACTCACAAATAGACGGGCAGAATTTTTAAAAATGCAACGAGAAAAGATTACAGGCAAAAGTAAAACACTTATCCTTCTTACAGCCTTCTTGGTTTGGTTTTGGAGAGCTATGGTCTACTTTTTGCAACATGAGGGCTAATGAGATCGGGACTTACTGCTTAAAGCCAATTCCAAACGGCTACGAACATCCATGCCATAGTGGGATTCAAACCCACAAACTCTGGTTCTGAAGGCTAGTAAACTCCCCATTCGGCCATCGTTTGGCTTAGCACCAGACAGGGAGACCACAGAAAATGGTGTCTAAGCAAGGCCGTAGGCAGCGGGAGGGATTTGGGAGACTAGTCCCCTCCCGAAATTTTGAAAGACCATTTTGTAGATAGACATTGTCCCACGTTTGTGTGTGTTAGTTATCTGCTTAGCTGTTCATGAACATAAACAGTTATTCTCTTAAAAAAATAACCGCTCAGACCATAAAAGTATTCTTGAGCCGCTGGCTGGAAATACAGCACTAGAATACAGTGCTGTACAGTTCGGAAATACATTTCTTTCCCTTTAATCAATGAAGTATCATTCACAAATAAAGATGTCTTTCTCCCTTGGTCCACCTCCGAAAATAATTTCTGGCTATGGCCCTGTGTCTAAGAGCCATGTAGTGTGACATGTAAACATAATGAGAATTATAAATCTTAAATACCTAGTAAACAGTCTCTGTTTCCTTTTTTATTATCCTTTTAAGGGACAAACATGAGCTCAGATCATTCAGTATATTATTACCTTTTGTGGTATGAATGAACATGTGTACTGTTTGCTCAGGAACAAACCAAATTAAACTTATGTGTTAGCATAAAAGCAAACTTTACTAATCTAAAAAAGAAACTAGCACCAACTAGATGATTTAAAGCATGTTGAGCTAATTAAATATCTTTCCCGGAAAAATAATTTATATAGGAAAAAAAAAAGCAGAAAACTTTAAGCGATAAATTGTTTTATATTTTTTCAAAATAAAATGCATATTCTTACCTCTCCAGCATTCATGGGATTTCCAATTTCACATTTCAAAATTGTACTGTTGAAAGGAACACATTCAACTTGTTCTCCTTTCTGTTAATAAAATAATAAAATAAATATTAGAATAAATAAATAAATAAATAAATAAATAAATAAATAGGTAAAACTTGATTTATTCCAGGAAATAGAAAAAATTCAATTTTTAAACACTTACCACTACTTTTCGACCAATGTAGCTCAAAGTATTAGGATGAGTAACGTAAAGTGCAGCATCATAAGCAGGTTCTTTGTAATTATGTAAAATAATCGAGAGGTTTACTTGTTGTTCTCCCAGGTGCAAAACAGGAATACCAGATTCTTGTCTGAAAAAAATATTTTTGTTTCATATGAATCAATACATTTAAATTGCCATATTTAGTTGCATGTACATTCTTTATATCAAAACTTCTAGATCTGTGCTATACCATAATTTTTACTACTTCAGGAACTCTTATACATAGGAATCAAGAAAAGTAGTTAAGTAGGAAAATGAAGCAAAGAAAAATCTTAATAAATAGAAGATTTGCTGCATGTTTATTTTACACCTAACATCGTAATTTCAGATTGACAAGCCTTCTTCCCTGGCATAATTGATGAGCACATAATTTTTTCCAATGCATGTGGCAATGAAGACATATCTTTATGTCAAACAGGGCTACAATGCTGTTACTAATTAAACACCTCCCAGGGAATTCATGTAGCTTAAGGAATGCTATAGATGTGAGAAACATTGCTCCTGCTAGTTCCTTGTAATTTAGGAGCAGGAATCAAGAAGAAGACTCCCAGGCTTGGCATGCCTATAATTTGAACTTGGAGAACATTGTGACCACAAACCTATTTTACATGCCCCAGCTAGAGAATCAAACTCATAACCCTTCAGTTATGAGATTGACATCTTTGGCATCTGAACTACTATGGCTCAACAACCATAATTGACCTAAAAGAATTAAATTTATTAAATACACTACCCTGGGGTTTACACTGCACACTATCAGCTTTAAGCAGTTTGTCCCAATTTTATTAGCCCATGTGTCATAAAAATTTGGCCATTGCACTCTAAAAAAAAAAAAAAAATACAGTAAATTTTCGTGCTCAAACTTTAAATACCAGATAAATCTCTTGTCAACTTTAAGACTTCCTAGCAAAGTTACTGTGATCTCCACTTCTGCACACCAATGCCTTTGTTGATTCTGGTACATTTGCAAAGCACTTGTACTTGCTATACCATACAACCCACTACACTGGGTTGATACTGTATGGCACAGTATAAAGGGGAAAAAATAAAATTCTTGTAATAAAAACCTGTGAAAGCTGTTTAGCCAAACATTTTTGGACTGGTAATAGAAAAAAGAATCACTCCAATAACCTGCACCAGCAGATATAAACAGATGTTAAAAATCAACTTTTAAACACAGATCAACTTTGGCTTGTCTACCCAGTATTACACTGCACATTTTAGTACCCGCAATAGGTAATTTTATATTGCAGACCTCTAAATTTGGAATCAAAATGTTTAGTAATTTTTAAAGGCACAAAATAATAAGAGCTTGTACTAACATCTATGATGCAAGAAATCTGGAGTTTGTCCAGATTTTAGAATAGTTATTAAGATATTCAGAGTTAAGATTTTAAATTTCTTTTTTGGATTAAAAGTTAAAAAAGGGCTGGTCAGGAAAATGACACTGAAACAGTGTTGGAAATAAATTAATTTGGTCTCCATAGAAATGGATTTTTTAGCCTAGAAGTTTCTTGATTGTCAAATGTATGGTGCACAATATATAAGATTTTCTTCATCTTTCTTAGTAAAAAATAGGGATACTGTTATATATGTGTAAATGTAGTATATATATATATTCAAACAAACATTCACAAAAATTAGCAAATAATAAAAAAAAATTTACTTTGGTAAATTCAGTTCAGCAGTCACATGGAGATCAGATTCACAAATGTCATTAGAGCCACAATCTTTCAAAAATTTAGCCTAGGTAATGAAAAATACATTTGCAAAGTTTAATAAAACAATGAATTGCACTGATAAAAAAGTTTAAATCAAAAAGTATATCAGGACTTTTTTTAACTGACACATATCAAAGATTATAAATCAAATAAAATAATTTTATGTAGTAACAAGTTTGTGAGAAAAAAATAATTTTATCAATCCATTCTTGTCACGGAACAAAGACAATTTGTCCAGAAATATATTTAAACTCTCAACATAAACAATCATTAACTCATTTTGAAAACTATAACTATTTTTCCAGCCATGAATTGTAAATAACTGTTTCAACAGTATAAGATTCGAAACTGGAAATGAAACAATGAATATGGATCAGCTGATGAGAGTGAGGGGGAGAGAGAGGGTCAGTCAGTTGGGAGAGTTGGAAGGAGATGCTCCAAAGCGCTGTCAAACGTTAATTGAGATTTTCAGAGATGCGTAACTTGTGATAATGGATATTATATATATATGTGTCTATTTTTCTCTTGTGATGTGCTGTATTATTATAAAATAAATATTTTGTGCAGCTGTAAAGTGTTTCGTGATTTTCGTAGTTTTCTATATTTACTTTGTAAATTTCATGATACACCACTTGGATTACATGGATAAATATTTAATAACAGAAAGAAAAAATCTGCTATATACATCAACATACTATAGTAGGGTACTATTCCTAAACCTTCTGGAACTCAGAATATATTTTTTAAATACCTTTTTGCTACAGAAGGGATAAAAAAATATGACTTGTGTTTAATAAAAATGCAAAATAAAAACAGGAAATATGTGTCAAATAAAAACAAGAAATGAAATTATGGTTTAACTGACATAATTCAGCCAAAATTCTTTGAAGAAAAATATTTTTATACATTTTGTATAAAATTTTTTTTCTCCTCTGTTATTTCAATTTATACTTCTGTAGCTCATACAAAGAAATCTGCTGTTAGTATGGTAACATATCACAAAAGTAAAAATACCTCAAATACTTTAGATGCTTCTTTTTGATTCAAGATTGGAAACATATTAATATCAGGTAAGAGTTCACCTTCAGATGCCATACGAGGTTCTTTTTGCATCAAAGTATAAGTGAGCTTGAACTTGATTGGTGTCTGTATATCTGTCTTTTCCTAAAGAAAATAAAATAAATGGGCTTTATTATAACTTTGGATCTAACAGAAAAGTATATAAAATTGTAATAAACAAACTAAGGATTTATTCTGTTTAATAGTTAAAGAATACAATCAACTTAAATTACCATAAAAACAAACTTCTTAAACAGATTTAGATTAATTCGATTTTTTACAAAAATTAATAAAAAGTAATAATAACTTAATTTTTCTATGCATGTTTAATAATAAACCATACCAAAATCATAGCAAACATGCATTAAAGATAATTTACTAGTTTATCTAACAATGCACTCAAAGTGAAAAAAGTTTAAGGCTATTTACCTCATTAAAATATATTTTTGATGGTTTAAAACAAAATCACAAATGGTTTGGTGATACAGTACACATATAACAAACACTCTTACTAATATTTGTAATTAAAGTATATTTTGAATTACAGTCTGTATCGGTTATATGGTCAGCTTAGCGCCAGAAAAATCATACCATATAAGCGGGGTGACCATATATGCGGAACAATACAACCCTATTGAATTGTGTCAGAGTTATATTCACCAATCAGAATGTAGTACTCATAAACAAATAATTAACATTTAACATTTTAAAAATAATTCAAAAAGTAAAAACTACAGTAAAAATATGCAATATTTTTTTTGGGGAGAAATTTATTAGCTTACCTTACTAATCAAAGTACAGCACATGTACATACATACATTCATGTTCATTGTATTTAAAAATAATCATATATATAAGTTTGCTTCCTTTTGGTGGTTGTTAACACAACTTTTTCTAAGTCCCTAATAGCTTTTAAATGATCACCTGCTGCTTCGGAATTAGTAAAATAACACCTCAGGTCATGTATGAGAGAGATAACTTCGACCAATAAACAGCCAGATGTCCAATTGTTATCAGTAGGGGGCGAGAACAGAGAGGAGGAAAACTTCGAAGATGAGTCTACACAAGCAAGAAAGGGGGAAAGAGAGAAAAATAAAGGCTTAAATTCAGGTCCTCTCCGATTTCGCATTGACTTCTTTCTTTTTCTTTTTTTTAAAGGTAACTTTTTGAAACATGAAACTGACCATATAACTGGTAACAAGAAAAAGAAAATGACTGTATAAACGGTGCACTTTAACTTTCTTTGTTTCCCTATTAAATTAGACAGGACTTTAGAAAACTGACCATATAAGCAGGGTGCCTTTATAAGCAAGTGACCATATAACCGGTACTGACTGTATATAAATTATTTAAAATGAAGCCAAATAAAATAACAAATAAAGTTTAAATTAATTAAATATTTTAATCAACTGCTAAATTATTTTAAGTAAGAAATAAGACAGTTATAAAATAATAGTAAATTGCTATAAAAATAAGAAAAGATTAATCAAAAACTCTACAACTGATTTTTTTTCTAATTATCTGATTCTATAAACAAACTAGATAAAATTTTCAAAGAAATTTACTTTTAGATAGACAAGCTGTCTAGAACAATGAGGCTCATAGAGAGATACTCCACGGATTAGTAATTCCTTTTCAACAACGTTGGGAGTTTCAGAATCCAAGGAAGCTCTAAATTTTGTACGATAATATTTCTTTCCTGTGAATGTTTCTGCTTCAATTCGATATCGAATTTTAATATAAGTACCATGTGAAAGAACAGAGGAATTGAATTGGAAGCAAGCTTCAAAGGAGAAACTACAAAATAAGACAGAAATAAAATTAGAAAAATTTATCATTTAATTTAATATCAAAACTGATTGAAAAGACATTTTAAAAATTTGACATCCATAATGTAATTATACATATTATAAATGGAAATACTCATTTTCCTCTCAGAAAATATATCATGACAAAATTTTTTCATAGAAATTATTGCAATTAAAAAGTAAATAAAGACTACTCAGTTCTTACACAACTACCAACAATATACAATGACATTACATAAAATGTATTTAATAAACATACATGAAACGTTTATGGCAATAATATAAATTAACTGTGTATTCAGACATATAAAATATTTTCTCTACCAGACTAAAGATGAATTTCTATCTTCAGGACAGCCTTTAACTTTTGGATCTATGTTTGTTAAGTTGCCTTCAACAGTAGTAATTATATCAATAATAGGTCGAGATCTGCAAAATAAAATACAATAAAATTTAAACTCTAATCTAAATATAATCCTTTAAAAGGTTATTAAGATGCAATTTTTCTATACAAAATTTTATGCGATTCAAGCTACTTAAGTTTAAGAAGTTTACAGTGCATATTTAATATTATATTCTAACAATTTTCAATAGTAAAAGCTACTTTTTAATAAAAAAAATAAGATTATTTAATTCTAGTTTTAAGATTTTCATATAAAAATACGAAATTTTAATTAAAAAAATATACCCTATAAAATGGGTATGTAATTATGCAAACACTTTTTCATATTATTAATGGTTTAATTTTGAAGTTTTTATACAGATATCAAAACAATGTATAAGTAATCTATTAAAAATTGCATATTTCAAACGAATAAATATGAGATGGTTGATGATATATTCATAGGCATATAAGGGAGAAGCAGGACATGTGGAATGCCCTGGCCCACAGATAAAGGGGCCAAAGAATTAAAAGTTTTTTAAGTATATACAGTCAAACCTGTCTATCATGAAAACCTGTCTATGTCAAATTTTTTCAATTTCCCTACATTTTCAATAAAAATTTAACATATTTTCCAAACCTACCTCAAATTATTTTTTCCCAAACCTGTCTATCTCAAATTTTTGTAAAAAACACAACATTCCAGTTTAGAGCCTTATTGCATTGACAACCGCACAAGTTCCCATTTCCAGGAAATACACTTCTAGTTTTCTCTCTCGGGGGGTTATTTGGTCAGGGACTTGATGGGAATTATACTAAAAATGCACAGTCAGAGAACAACATCAAAAAGAAACGGAAGAGCAACTGGCCAAGGAAACTGATGAAAACACAAAGGAATGGATAATTATCAGAGAGAAACTGAATTCTGACACTTCATTTAAAAATTTTATAGAAGTAGCAGTGGTAACGAAAGGAACATTATTAACTGATTTTGAAATTTTAGTAAACGTTAGGGGAACTTCTGATGATGAAGAGGATCATGACAAAGAGGACAACATCGATGTAAAAAGAGTTGTTAAGCCAAAAAAAGCAGAGAAAGCCATTGAAACACTAAGAATTTTTCTTGAATCCCAAGAAAATATTGATCAGGATTGTTTCGCCACTATGTCAAAACTACAAAAAATTGTCCAGTCTAAAAAAGTTTTGCATCAAAAACTCCTAACGGATTACTTTCTGTAAGGTATGTAAATAAAACTAAAAGTACTTCAAATTTTCAATCTTTTGTATTGTGTAAAGAAATTTTCTTAGTCTATTTTCATAAAACCTGTTTATCTCGAATTTTTTTCTTACTCCCAAGAGATTTGAGATAGACAGGTTTGACTGTATACACATGTAACACAGTGGAGAGAGGGAAGTTGCTGAATAAAAAATATGAAGGTAGCATAAAACGACTTATGGCTAAGATATCAAATGCTTACATGTGGGTAAATTTTATGGCCACTAATATTAACCATTTTATTATGGAGCACCATATAGGTACTCCCTAAGATGGGATAATGAAAACAAATAAAGTGAGTCATCATTTACAAGCAAGGACTAAGCAGAACAACCCCCAGGTTTGGCCTACCATTCCCAGAGGTACCGCTTGGAAATTTGAAAGATATAGTGATCCTAAACCTATTTTATGTGTCCCAGCTGTCATTAATGAACAAGGTGGATCTTTGGCCAGTTTGAGTGTCAATCTCACAATCCTCCAGCTACGAGGACCATCCTTTTGTTGATTGAGTTCTGCACTGAATTTAATCTATATATAATTCTAATCAAATAAATGTCCTTTACATATTTGCATTGACATTTTACATATCAATCAATCTCAGAAGGGAAGCCCAGGGAGATTTCTACCCCAGGTCCCCATAGCTGTAGGATCACCACTGATTATAATTGTTGGAGATGCATCTTCTAAGTTGAATCAAGTAAAGGAAAGCAGTTATAAGGAGTTATGAAGGTCAGAGTTTCAAATGGGAAAATAAGAATATAAGGTGTTGTTTGTCATGTAACTACATAAATCAGTTAAACAAGACTGGTTACCATACATGCATGTTTACCTGAGAAGAACAACACTGTCGCTGTCATAGGCACCCACTAGTAAATCAGGATAGCCATTGTTATCTAAATCCATTCCACCAGACAATGAATAACCAAATGTTCTGAGATCTCTTCTACTACGAATTTCTTTAGCAAGGTCGTCCACTTTAATAACTTGGGATGGCTCAGCTGTAAGTCCTTCAGCTGATCCAAGATATATGTAAACTGTACCTTTCTCATCATAAGGTGCTCCAATTGCTAAATCTGTTAAGCACAAAATAAAATTGTAGATTCAAATTAATGAGACATGGGAAATAGCAATATGATAGAAAACACAAATTAAACAGAATAATTAAAATGAAATACAAGGAAAATTGTTAAGATAGTTATCTACAAACTATAATGAAATTATCCCATAAATCCTAGACTGATAGAAATTTCACCTTTATTATATTTAAAAAGAACAAAATACATTATATGAAATGCTGAATTAAAATTTTCAATATATAATTATAGTTTATATATTAAGAAGGATTTTTATAAATTAAGGGAAACAGAAAACCATATACAAGACACACTTAAATTACTTTTTTAAAGAACATTATAACATAAATTCTTTAATTATTCAAAGGTTTATAAAAATCAAAATTCTTATGCTGCATTTGAAAACTGTTATATAATGTTTAAAAAAAATAATAATAATAAGTTCTAAATTCAAACAAATTTAAAACTTACGAATTCATGACTCTTCTTTCCAAAACATTTTCTAAAGTATAATTTCTAATATAAATAAATTTACTATAGAGAAAATATAAAAACTTTAACAGGGATCCCATTCTTTTTCCAGAACAAAAACTAAGACTTTTTAAAGACTTTCTAAGGACCAAAGTAACTTTTTTAAGGGCCTACTTGATTGGTTTGGTTTGGAGTGCTATGGTCTACTTTTTGCAACACGAGGGCTAATGAGACCGGGACCTACAGCTTAAAGCCGATTCCGAACGGCTACGAACATCCATGCCACAGTGGGATTTGAACCCACGAACTCCGGTACCGAAGGCCAGCACCCTAACCAATTGGCCATCGTTCGGCAAGGGCCTACTTGAAATACATGGAATAACAACATTAACCCTAGTTCCTGAGGAACATAATGATCATGAACCAGACACGGCAAGTTCAATAAATGCCCTACAACATTTCAGAATTAAGTTTTTAAAAATATATAAAAATTAATATAAGATAAATCTATTTGACAAAAACTAATTTTGAAAAATGTCCATCTTAAGTTTGCGTGATCAAACAAAAATAAATTGTGAATTAAGTACAATACTATAAAAAATATTTCTGGGGTTTAAAATTAACTCTGATATATATATATATATATATATATATATATATATATATATATATATATGCTAGCTGATTATACCCGACATTGCTTCGGAAAGAAAAAAGTTTTAGACTTTTCTATTACATTCAATGCAAGGAAAATTAAACTTCCATTAGTAGCTGAAATATCTACAACCCCCCCACACCCACCCACCATGCTTCATTTAATTAAAATCTGCATGACTGTTAGCTATTAGAAAAGGGCAACTGACTTTATACTTCAAACCTTTTTAGTATCTGAAAGATTATTTGTTTAATAAATTTTCTAGCTCTGACCATAAAAAGTACTAATAAACTAAAAGTATTTGTATAATTTTTTAAAGATATCAAGGAAAGTAATTTTGAATTACTACAGTAATACACTGAAAACATATGCATTTGAGGATTTTCCTTATCATTGATACTGCACTGGAAAATGTAAAAGAATGTTATGAACGTTAACAAATATTTTATATATTTTTAATATATATATATTCCGTGACCAGTACTTATCACCTATACTGGTGTTCTTAGAACCGGTTTGGGGCAAATTTAACTCCGAATTTACAAAACTAGAAAGTTCGGCTCTCTGAACTTTCTGGTTGAAACAGTGAAAACTGATAGGAAATACCATAACGACAACAAATCGCATTCTAATTTAAAAATTAAGGAGTTTTTAAGGATTTTTAATGAAAATTAAGTAGTTTTAAGGGTCCTTTGAAATGAAAGCTAAAATTAAGGAGTTCTTAAGGACTTTTAAGGACCGTGAGAACCCTGTTTAATGCATTTTATATAATATTAAAAGAATCATAACAAAACCAATAGAAATTTTAATAAAAAAATAAATACCTGGATATCCATCTTTATTAACATCTCCAATAGATGACAAGGATATACCAAACTGTGATTCTGACTTTCCAGTTAATTTCAAAGGAACCGTATCAGCAGATATGCCCTTTAAAAATTTTAATAAGAAATGTATTTTCTAATGTAAAAACTCAAACCTAATAATATTAGCTTATTGCAATTTCATTAATAGAATGCAACTTTACAGAAAGTATAAAAAACTTTGCCATTATATATGAGGTTATAAGAAAATCAATTTAAATACTACTATAATGTAAATACATAGAAAGATATTCTGAAACAGAAATCACATACTATATAATAGGCCATGAAACAAAAATACATACATTTAAACTAGATAGGTATGTGTTTTAACAGATTAGAATTATGTATATAAAACATTTTCCTTTATACCATGTATACTTGGTTTTGTTCAATTCTAAAAACTATGGCCTACTTTTTTTTTTTTTTTTTTTCTGCTACATGAGAACTAATGAGACCAGCACCTAGAACCTATCCATACTTGGATACCAGTTATAATGAAGCATACGCTTTTTTTTTCCTTTTTCATATTACTTGAACATTATGTGTTGGGTCATTACATATAATATATCAATAAACATACATAACAATTTTTAAAGTCCTTAGCTGACCCAGAAGACAAACAAAAAGTTAATAAAGAACCAAAGAGTACACATGCTATTATTTATTTATTTTAATTATTATATTAAAACTTGCTTTTCAGTTTTCCATTTTATACATATGCACATACAAACATACATTTAAAGTTTTGAATCTTCATTCATATTTTATGAGAATGCAGCAGTATATATATGTTTGTGTGCAAAATGAACACATGCAAAAATGCAATCAAACTGTTATTTTTATAAATATTTAAAAAAAAATTTTTGTTACTAAGATCTTTCAGTAAACAATACATTTCTTTTTGAGTTGTTACACTTGGATAAGAAAATTCTTCCATTGAAAAGTAAATTTTTTTTTCTTTAGAGTACATAATTTGGAGCCTTAATTTCTGAAATTTATGGGACTTAAAAAATCATGGCTGATATATTTCATGAGGTAGTCTGATCAGACAATGCTAAAAATGATAGCAATTATACATATAAATCTAATATATATAGACAGATGTAGAAATTCAGAAAATATTAAATAACCAAAATAATGAAACAATCTAATACAGATTTTCTAAATTTAAAAATATTTTTACAAGTTTTTTTTTTCCTTGGTATCAATAGATTTTCCCACATATTGATGACCAACATTACATTTGGTGAGAATTTTAAAAAGAGAGTGGATTCAAGGAAGTAGGATACACATAAACAAGTTTCATTGTTTAAACAAATTTAAAACATTGGATAAAACACCAAACTTCAAATAAATTATAAAGTATTACCTCTTCAGAATTCATGTAAATATAGACAGCACCACCAACTCCTTTTTCATAGTAAAAGGGAGCACCCACAATAAGATCTATGTACCTAAATAAAGGGGGGAAATTAAATTAGTGATGTAACCAGAACTTTTTGGGGAAGAGTTCACAGTTCAGTTTTAATCTAAATTATAGAAGACAGTAAAACAACCTTATTTTATGTGTTAATGATCACACAACTGTCAAGGCACTAGTCAGCAATAGATAAACACATATGACACAGGACCTTAAGAATGTGAAATATCAGTACTAGGTAAAGATTTAGGTCAGTATGTATGTATATACATATTATAAATGGGACATTTAAATTTTATAAAGGGCCTAAGATTATAAAACACATGGAATATAAACAGGCAATATCTTAAATGACCGAGACCCAATAAATAATTCATCATTTTTAAAATATATTCTCTCATCTTTTTTATTTTTGATAGACTTTTTTTATTTTTGATAGATTATGTTCAAAAGACTATCATAATATGTGCTTTGAAATTTCTTAGTATTATAAGTTGGTACAATTTAATTTAAGCCTCTCGTGTAGAATTATGAAAATAAGTTTATTTTATCCTTTTATGGCATTACCTTTTTGTAAAGTTTAAATGAAGTATTTTAGAAGAAAATTAATTGTAAATGCTGATTACTGAAATACACTGTTAATTTTTTACTAAAACACATAAAAATACTATATAAATTTTATATATTTTTTTATTTTAAGAATGCTTACATTATTGTTTAATAGAAGTATAATTTTTTATTTTTGCACAGAGTGGTTCAAAGACTAAATTTAACCCTGATAAGATGGATATAATTATTAAATTAAATAAATTTTGAATTTGTCATAATTAAAGAAAAAAGAGAAGATATGGAGACACAAGCAAAT
>CM063506.1:158010260-158017760 GCA_032207245.1 Pardosa pseudoannulata | reverse complement strand
CACTTCATATGTGTTTCAAGCACTTGACTCAATTTTCGTGCCCAGGGCACATGCCCCAAATGCCCGAGCGATAATCAGGACCTGGTAGCGATATAGAGGGGGAACTTACAGGCTCCTGACAAGGAATCGAAAACTGAGTTTTTAGTTTATATTTGTCTAGAGCAGTGATTCTCAACCTCTCTACAGCTACTGAAAATTCGTTAAGTAATCGTTATTTTTAAAAAACGAAGAAAAACCTTAAATTTGAAAATTTTGTCACTGATATACGCCAAAATGGCTCACTAACAATACTCAAACGAATATTAAACGAAGTAGAAATATTTGTAAATAATTTCATGACACTATAAAAAAAAAACAGAAAGGCAAAATCATTAAGTTGCAAAAATGTAATGCAGCAAACACACATAAAATAATAATAATAAAAATCCGATGGAAAATTTAAGTTAGTAGGATATATATGCTTTTGATTCCTCCTTGAAATATTCACCACCAGCAGTTACCGAAACTTACATTCAGACCGAGTTTTTTTGTTTAATTCTAATAATTTTTAAATTGTCGTAATCTGTGTAATTAAATATTAATTAATGCAAGAGATAGCTTTTAAGGAGGTAGTTTCCCCACCTGTGGTATAAAAGTTTAAATGTAAATTGCTGCATTAATAATTTACCAAAACATAGCCTCCGGGGCCTTGGCTTCTGACAGTCACTCCCAACCACTGGTCGTCTTTTAATTCGTCATCTTCGGGAGCTGAAACCAAAAGAAAAAAAATGAGACATCTTAATGGATCTCGAATTCATAAGTTCATAGAAAACAAAATGGAAAAATCTTATGTACTAATAGAATGGTCTTTAATTTAGGAAAGTTAGGATATATATACAGTATGACGGACTTCACGGCTTGTAGTTCCAGTCATGACCATAAAAATGACACCGTTTCAGTCAAAGACCTTTATTAGCAGAACGTTGATGGACGGGTTCCCACTTCATCATCTTCGGGACTAACTGAGAGAGCAGTTAACATGAAGCTCTATGTAAAAGGATAAGTAACACCTATACCAACATCTGTGTAAAAACCTCAATCAAAATCTCTGTGAAAATCTGCCTGTGATAGCGGGCATCTCCTCTTTGTTCAGAATTTTTCCTAAATTGACCGCTAGAGTTATAATTGGTTAGACCCCCTTTCATGATTGCCTGAACTGTAGCCCCAGTGGTCAGTTTAGGTTAGGGGTTAAAAAGGGGAAAGCAAAGGGACACATATGTATATGTATGAGTATATATTGTATATATATATACATGCACTTAAGATTTGCAAACGCCTGAGAATTTTGTCTGGCCTAAATGAGGGCCGTCTTTGGGGTTTTATACAAAGTATCTACCTTAGTTTCCCGATCTAGTTTACTTTTCCTTACATACATACACATACACACACACACACACACATATATATATGTATATATATATATATATATATATGTATATATATATATATATATATATATATATATATATATATATATATATATATATATATATATATATATATATATATATGACACGTTCCCACTAAATGACACTAGAGTCCTGAGTACATTTTCATCACTTTATTCAAATCTCAAAGCACACTATTCATCAATCATCTTCAATGGCGTCGCACATTGGCGCTTAACTTTTAACAAAGGCAGGCTTAGCTGCCTCGTGTAGCCACAGCTATGTCTGCGGAATGTGCACACTACTCTATGCTACCGATCACTACGCGTGAGCCGTATTTATGTGGCTAACTCCTCACGCCGCGTCACTATATATATATATATATATATATATATAAAATCAATCTAGCACTTAAAAAATATATATGCAAAAACTGGTCAATTTAAATGAAATTTCATAACTGATATTCTGAATCTATAAATAAAATACTAGAAAAAATATTGAATTTTTATACAATGTAAGAAATAGATATTGAGAATTTTTTAATTTAATTTTCCTTGAAAAAGATTACGAACAAACCACCCTATTCGTACTTTATTTCCCTAAGCCAAATTTGAAAATTATATGTAACAAAATTTTTAAAAAGATAACGCGAAATATTTATGCCGCATATTACATACATAGATAATAATAAAGTCATATTATGCTAAACTTCAAAAACATCTCGTTTACTTTCTTCAATAATTAATAAACATTTTAATATGTGATTTTCTCGAGAGATAAGAGTAATTTTTATTACAATACTGGCCGATAAGGTAATGCAGATGCAATATTTTTTAAGAGCTCCGTAAATGCGACCCAGCCGGAGGGAATTTAATTTTCCCCATAGGAGAGGAATCAAATATGATGACAGGTACAAACCCACCTTTAAGAGTATTTTTTTTTTTTTTTTCAAATCAAATATTTCAGCAGAAAAATCCGAGACTGACAGAGTGCTACTTACGGTCCTCCGAATTGTCGATGTCTAGCTGAAAGCAGTCCTTGAACCGCGTCGTGATGGGACATCGGTACACGGCACCGGAATGGTTCGTTCCAGGTTGATTCGTCGTCGCACGCGGGGATCCCACCAGAAGGCTGGAGGGGAAAAAATGCATCAGATGACATTCAAATAATACATTCTAATAATTCTTTTTACAGTGAAAATACAACAGCAACTACATGGAACTAAGATAATAGAGTTTGGTTTGGTTTGGAGTG
This sequence comes from Pardosa pseudoannulata, assembly GCA_032207245.1. Classification (NCBI taxonomy): domain Eukaryota; kingdom Metazoa; phylum Arthropoda; class Arachnida; order Araneae; family Lycosidae; genus Pardosa; species Pardosa pseudoannulata. The sequence continues at coordinate 158,015,076 of CM063506.1, read as the reverse complement.
CTACGGCCTACTTTTTTACAACACGAGGGCTAATGAGACCGGGACCTACAGCTTAAAGCCGATTCCGAACGGCTACGAACATCCATGCCACAGTGGGATTCAAACCCATGAACTCCGGTACAGAAGGCCAGCACCCTAACCATTCGGCCATCGTTCGGCTCTAAGATAATAGAGTTTAAGGGTATAAGAAGCGTATAATAAGAGTTTTAAATTAATAGGTTCGAGTATCTCCGAGTGATCAAGTTACACCTTTACTATTCTAACTTTAAACGAAAGAAAACTTATTTTAAAATCGACTGAGACAGACAGGGCCGTAACTAGGCCCTTTAGCGTCCGTAGCAAAAAACTGGTTTGCGCCCCTGCCACCATATATAATGAGAAAATACATAAACATGTTCTATATAGTTAAAATGAACTAAAAATATTTTGTTAACTCTTAAAATGTTCCTAGAATATTAATTTAAATTTTTTTTTCTATTTTTCACTTAAAAATATTTTTGATCATTTTCGGGGTATTATTTTGCTGATAAACTGAATAGTTTATTTGAGAAAATTATTTTTCATTTAGAATTTTCGTAAAAAATTGGCATATTTTTAAATATAAATTTAGTTTTAATTGCTTTAATAAATTCAAAATTTAAAGCGAATACCCGGAATTATATAAAGGCATGTTAGGAGTGTTGAGTGTTTGGTAAACATTTTAAGAATCTATAACAGGTTTAGTCTTTTTAAAAAATAACTTATAAGCACATTGGATTTTATGATAAGTTTTTTTCAACTTTTCTTTATTTCTATTTTGGGCGAATCGTCCTCTTTCGGACCCCATTTTCTACACGGGGCGGCGCTCCTAAGACTGATGCGCCCGAGGCAAATGCCACCTTTGCCACGCCCTAGTTACGGTCCTTGAGACAGAGAACAGCCGAACGCATGAAGTTTATATACAAAGGAACTTATACAGATGAGTGGTTCCCAAACTTTTGCTTTTTAACCTCATGTTATTGAAATATTCTCTTTATCCCTTTCTCCATTACAGTTTCGGTTTATATATAGGACTTTTTGATAAAGGTAACGAAAGGACAGAGCTTTCAAACATTTTCTTGGCCCTTCCCCCTCCTTTACAAGTAAAAAAGTTCCACAGCACCCTCTTTCATAATAATTAATTATGCCAAATATTAAAATACTGTTAAATATTTATACCTATTTTATCTGTCTACCCATTAAAAAAATCACAAACTAGAAATGAAGTAAAACGGCCATCAAATGCAACAAAGAATTGTTTATTAAAAACTTCAAATTACTTTTAATATTTCTTTATCTACGAGTTCTACGTGTTTCTCTTCTAAATGTAATGTTTCTGTCATATCTGCGTTTGCAAAAAGATCTCAACTTGGTTTAATTTATGGGTAAAATACCTCAGAATCTCAGTAAAAACAGCCTGATGAGTTTTCAAGTGCTGAAACCAGCAACACTAAATAAAATTAGGTATACCTAATCATAATTAAAAATTTTTAATGCTTAATTTGTACGATAACAATAAGATAAAAAAATTTGATAGCTACATAAAATATTTACTCACGAAAACACTAGGTATTTCCAAATTATTTTATTATTTTTTTAAATGGGTAAATACGCCTTCATGCCCCTTATTTGCCTCTAAAACCCTTTACTGTCCCCACGGAGAGCTTCAGCGGTCACTGGGGGAGGGGGGGGCGGTATTGCCGCTTGAGAACCTATGCGGTAGAATGATGGGTGTATCCTCTAATTACTAAGACACTAAAATAAATTACTGTTTAAGATTCTTAAATTACGATGTACAGAAGCAACATTTAACTTTTCTCATTACTAGTATAACAGAGCTTTTCTAATAACGACAACTTTGATGTTCGAAATAAAATTCTCGTATGTTTTTAAAATAATAGGGGACTTAGAAAAATATGAATTCTGTATTGTATGTAAGAAAGTCTAAGCCACTGTTGAATTTAGACTCCTTATTAGGTCTGCCATGTTCACACTGTAATTCGCTGTCACCGGCATGAGGTACACCAGAGCTGTTCCGAATTACCAAAGCGAATTAGCGGTCACACTCAAGCTTGCTGGGGCACTTCAAAGGAGGTCTGCAGCGTGGAGTGGTCTAAGAAAACTCGCGAACTATCACCACTGCCTGGAAAAACCTAGCAGTTCCGTAAGGTCCCGGATCGATGTATGATTGTATTTAGATAGATCCTAGATTCCGTGGTTTAGAATCGCACTACATGCAAGTATGTTTAGAACCAGTTTGTTTTGTTTTGTTTTGGAGCTGTATGGTCTACATTTTACAACATCAGAGCCAATGAGACCGATACATAATGTTTGAAGCTTATTCTGAACGACTGCGAATATTGAAAGACGTTATATCGTAGCTAAACGACTACAAACACCTATGCCAGATACGGAATTCGTACTGCTATGCAATGGCTTCATAAGGCAAGATAATTTTCGAAAACCCAGATTTATTCGTGTGTAGAAGGGGACTTCTAACTACACCAACTAGCAGGGCAATATGACCACTAGACCATTACGGGTCTTTAATAGAGTAGGTGACGTAACAGAAAAACATTATGAAACGGGAAAAAATATGATGAAAACGACAAAGATAAAGAGGCGAGAAAGTACGTGGCTTTCAGACAAAGAAGGAAATAAACACTTCAGACAATGAAAGATGTTAGACCGGAGAAGAGGAACAAATACAGCGAAAACTAAATAAAGAGCGACTATTTAGATAGAGGGAAAAAGACACTTTTAATGCGACTGCATGGCCTTCAATTAGCATCAATTTGGGTCAAAAAGGCAACAAATATTTAAACCGCCGACAATTAGACACGGTCTCCTTTTGTTTTTTTATTTTCGCATGCAGAATCAGGCATCTTGTGAAAAGAGTGTCACCCGGCCCACGTCTTTTTGCTGCACGGAGACGTTACAGTTCGTTTTCTGCAATTATTTATTCCCCTCGATCGCCGGGGTTTCATTAGCGACCCACGTGAACAGGAAGCACTTGATTGAAGTTAATGGCGAAGGCCGATGACAATACCCTCTGATGAAGAACTTCAAATATTAAAGAGAAAGCTGGCGACATATTATTCCGTTTCTTCACCTCTATGAATCTCTTTTTTTTCCCTCCTTCTTATTACAAAGATAACCGAGGCAATCTATTAGCAACGTATGAAATTATTTTGGCTGAAGACATGAGTACGATATAATGAAGAAACGTGGTAACGAAAGGTAATATTATAAAGTAAACAGCTGAAACATGCTTGTGTATGAAACTAAAATTACAAGACTCAGGGATAGCCCACTGTTAGGTATCCCTAATAATTTACGAGATGTATTACATTAATGATCTAATTTACACTATTTTTACCAGTAATAAAACAAACTTACGCGGTGGTACCAGAGCCAGTTATTTTCATTCCCTATGTTCTGCGTGAAATTGAGCAAACATTCAGAAAAATATATTTAATCAACAGCAGTCGTTTGGTTTGGAGTACTGCGGTCTCCTCTTTTGCAACACGGGCGATATTGAGACCGGGAGCTACTACTTAAAGCTGATTCCGAAAGGCTACGGACATCTATGCCCCAGTGGGATTCGAACCACGAACTCAGACACCAAAGGTCAGATTAACTAGCCATTCGGCCATAGTATTTGTTTTGAGCGTTGCTTTATAGTGTCTCAGGAACAAATATTTGATTTGTAACTCTATTGAAGAAAAGTAGTTAAAACACTTGCCTCTTATAATTAAGCACTTATTCTACCCTACACTTTAAATTAAGGAATTTTAATAAAGGGTGGGGCGTTGAACGCATTTCAGCTCCATAGGGGGTGAGGTAGCTTAAAAAAGGTTGGGAATCACTGCCATAGATGAACCGAATACTACCCTGTATACGACGAAGCTGTCCAGACAGATTTGAAGTAGGAACAAAAAGGAGATAGGCAATAAGTACCCACCTACTGAAGTAGACACTGTCCGACGGTGATAATTTAAAAAAAAAAATTACTACACTGTAACAAGAGATGTGCGACGCAGTCCATAAAAATGCCAGACTTGCAGGGAGTCTATGGCAATATAGTCACATGTAGACATTAAAGAATTATGACCACTTTATCAGAAAGATAGGTTTTATTCTATATTAATTCCGTATACATATATATACTTATACACTTTATATTATACTCGCCTATATTTACATATAATGCACATTATACCCCCGAATTAGGTGAAATACTTTCTTGGATAAAGGTTTATAATTTAATTTTTTTTCCCACGAAATCTGAAGGATAAGAATATTTCCCCTTAACCGCGAGTAACCAGAATAGTAGATCTATTATTCACTGCACTTGGTGCATCCAAGGGGGTTGATCCATCACCCAGGGTGCACCGCAGGAGGTGGACCTACATCGCATCCATTTTTTTGCTACCTTGGAGGAGTAAGAGCTCATATTTGTATTACGAGGGAAACCAAGAAATTTAACGCAGTTTGCACGATCGACTGCAAAAGTGGAACCCGTTACCAACTGAAACGATCTGATTTACCATGTTGAAAAAAGTTATAACTTTTCAGTTTTCGGTCATTAAAAACATAACTGTATAAAAACCGAATTCAAACTTTGTTTAGAAGGTTGTTAATCTTATATTCGATGCCACTTTCTAAATCTTTTAAAACGAAGAGAAGTATATTAAAAAATTAACTTCTTTTGCTCTATTGACATCGTATGCCTCCGATTTAGTAGCTCGGTTGGTTGGCTGGATGCGTTGTGATCTACTGTTTTGCTACTCGAAGA
>CM063506.1:157990260-158005260 GCA_032207245.1 Pardosa pseudoannulata | reverse complement strand
GTCATTATTTAACACCATAAGCCCATTAGAATTATTTCGACTACAAGGCTTGTACATTCTTTTATAAAACCCAGTAATATTTATCAATCAATCTCTCTCAATCCCCCTCTCTTTCTCTACCTATCTATATTATCTATATACCCATACCTATCTTTAACTAAGAAACTAATTACGAAATTAACTAACTACGAAACTAACTAACTATCTCTCACACACACACTTTAGTAATAAAGCTATAGTAAATATACGTTTTAATACATTATATATTTATACATAAGTTTTTAATAACCTGTATCTAACACTAACAAAAAAAGAATGATAACAATTAGATATGTGCGTGTGTGTGTGTACACACACAAACACACACACACACACACACACACACATATATATATATATATATATATATATATATATATATATATATATATATATATATATATATATATATATATATATATCGTCGACACTCTTAGCAACAGCAGCTTCCGGGCTTTCTGGGGTTAAATTTTTCAACAAAATAAAATTAACAATACAATTTGCCCGAATTTATTAAAAAATTATATTTTAATATAAACCAGGGCCCTTTTCCAAGCTGTTATTTTAATTGATTTAATCGTTTAATTAATCTTCCTCGAGTGCCGGCGGAAATTAAGTCATTCTGAATGCTATGCCTTTCTTCCAGATCACCTCATTTTCGACGGCACTCGAGAGCTCCAGTCATATGCGTCAGGCCTTTTCCCAGATCTCTCGAGAAGAGAAGAAAGTTATCTTGTTTTGCGGAATAAAAGCGAGTACCAGCCGTTTAAGTAAAACAATCGAACCCACTATATTCGCTCGTGCAGCCAGCCATCTATTACGCGGCACTTTCTCTCTCCTGCCACTTGTCGTCGCCTGATGACCTCCTTAATCGTTTGGCGCCCTCAATGGCTGTCGAAAGGAGCGCATCGCTCTCCCCTCCTACATTTTCCTATTTCTCCTCTTTATTGCCACTAAAGTTTCACAATTTCGAAATGAGATGCAGGAAAGGGAATGCAGGAACGAGTCACTCCGTAACCAGATCTCTAAGGGAGGATTCCGATTTCAGAGGACAATTGTGCCTCGGAAACGGAACTTTTACACTTAATAGTTCACGTATTGGCCGAGAAAGAAAGTTTGTATTTGAAGAATAACAAAGTCGTTCTTTTCCAGTGTAGAAATGTTAAAACTGACGAGTTTATACATCTCCAAAAAGTAGTTCTGGGTGATATTTTGATTTTAATATGGTGATATAGCGTTCAGTAAACACCAATGTGCACGATATATTGCGATATTCTCAAAGTTAATAATTGATATACAGAAATTTATTCACGTTGAATTAAAAATAAATCCAATCACCCTGTATTAATTATTATTTCCGTTTTAACCCCCGGTTCAACCGATGACTATAAAATTCCACGATAATTTGCGGTTCTACAAACTACGAATTTCGGTAACATCAACAAAGCAATGCGCGGTACTTCACTACTCGGTATGATCGCGAATCTTATGCTGTACTTCACGCATTCGATAGTTCGGTTCCAAAAGTATCGTGGATATTCGAGGTATTTTATCGCTCGCGATATATAGACAGTGTAGAACTGCAAACTCTGTTACCACGCTGTTTGAGAAAAACCGATATTTGACAATATATCGATAAATCGGATAGCACTATCAATAAGACTAATTAAATAAAAAATCAGGTTACTCTTAATTGCTGTTATTTACATGGTCTTTTTCGAAGCAACTAGCATGATATGCAATGCATTTGTCCTAACGTTCTGTCCCCTTCTTAAACATGCACCCGAAATATATAGAAAAATTCTCCCTGCCAGAAAAAAAAAATTAATGACACAATTCTCGCAGGACCTCCATAAGTATCAAGTACTCTGAAGGAAATTTTTGTCAGTTAATTTGTAAGCGGTTTGGGTAGAAAAGTTTTTTATCACTAAACCTACCAGAGCGGTCAGATCAAATGATTTTGAGGTTTTAATCAGAATGTTAAATTCCAGGTTTTCAGTTTTTTAAAACTTACTGCACAACTTTTTCTATATGTAGCTATTTAATTTTTCAATCTCTCTCTTTTTTCGTTCTGCTTTTCCTGATAATCAATAATATGTAGCTATTTAATTCTTCAATCTCTTTTTTCGTTCTGCTTTCCCTGATAATCAATAATATGTAGCTATTTAATTTTTCAATCTCTCTCTTTTTTCGTTCTGCTTTTCCTGATAATCATATGTACTCTATCTTTCTCAGTCTTTTCACTGTTGGAAAGTATATGAATCTATCTACATTAAAATCTCAAGTTTACTACTAATTTTAAGTTTTCCAATAAATTGTCACATTTAGGAACATGACATGCTCTTATATGCAGTTTGTTTTACGCTGCGTACAAAGTGCCGATTGATGGTGATTTCAAATAACGAGTATTCAAATTCGAGCACTGGGTCACGCGGAATTACTAATACCTGCGCCGTGATCAGTTAGTTCTATTTGGAATTTTTATTTGATTATTTGTAACAACAAAATAAACTAGAAACTTTGGGTAATAAATAAAAAAATAGTAACATTTTTACTGATAAACTACTGAAATAACATAATTTCTCAGTTTCGAGTCTTCTTTCTAAAAAATGTGCATTCTTAAAGTCCGAAAAAATAAATGTTTTTTAATTATTACATGATACTTATTTTGTGCTTTATTGCCTGTGCTAAGTTCTGCCTTATTTTTAATAAACTAGAAAAGAATATAAGGTTTCTTTTAAAAACTATCATTTGACCGACATCGGTAAAAATAGGACTATATAAAATGTCGGTATGTTTATTTTTATAAACAAGGGTGAAAAGAACTAGGAAAATAAACTTAAATTTCATAGAAAAATAAATGCCTACGAGGCTACTCTATAATACGAGGGCTACTCTAAAATTCTTGAGATACGTGCAGACAAGGATTTACAAAATAAAAATAACGGTTTAATTTTTTACACAGTAGACGACTTTTTACTGACTTACTTCAACTTGTTTAACGTAGAAATAATTTTAAACAGAAGAGAAAATGGAGCTGAAGCGAGAACATTTTCGCGCTGATTTTCTACGATTTTAAAGCTGGATTAAATCAAGAACAATGCTTTCAACGGTTGCAGTTGGCATTTGGAGATGAATCTCCAGCTCATGCTACTGTATTCAGATAGTTTAAAGAATTTAGCAGAGGTCGCCATTTTCTTCAGGATAAAGAACACACAGGAAGGCCGCCGTCGGCAGTAATCCCGGATAATGTGTCTGCCATACGAAAAATGTTAATGGATGATAATCGCTGTACCTATCAAATTATACAGAAGGAACTTAACATTCGATTCGCAGCCATACACAAAATTATTAATGAAGAATTACATATGAAGGAACTAATTTGCCGTTGGGTTCCCCATAATCTAATTGAGCACCAAAAAGGGGAGCGTGTCGGAATCAGAACAGAAACTCTTAAATTGATAAATGATGGTGGCCACCGCATCATTTCTAAAATTGTAACGGGTGATGAAACGTACATACCGTTTCTTGACGTTCGAACACGTCAAGAAAGCAAAATATGGATCTTTGAAAATGACCCCACGCCGACAATGGTGAAAAGACAACTCGCACTGAAAAAAGTGATGTATGCTGTTTTCTTCAGAAGTACGGGATTGGTCAAAGCCATCCAGTTGGAAGGACAGAAGACAGTAACAGCAAACTGGTATACCACTCAATGTCTTCCACAAATTCTACAAGAAGTGAATGTTAGGGGACTAATGCTTCACCATGACAATGCATCTTCACATACAGCCGGATTAACAGTTGAGTTTCTTAAACAAAACAAATTAAAGTGATAGAACATCCGCCGATCTAGCAATGTGTGACTATTGGTTATTCTTTAATCTAAAAATGAACTTACGTGGACGTCGTTTACATTCAGAAGAATAGATTAATGTGGCTATAAATGTATTTTTTAAACTATTCCCAAAAATGAATGGCTTGAGGCATTTAATCTGTGGAAAATTCGTCTACAAGAGTGCATTGATGCTGGAGGAGACTACTTTGGACACATCTAAAATTTTGTTAGTATAACTTTAAATACCTAGCTGTATCTCAAAAATTTCATAGCGACCCTCGTAGCAGTTAATTACGGTAATTGAAATAGAAGCCTTTTCCTAATTAAATAAAATGCTCGGAGGCAAGAGGAAATAAAACTGTAAGCGAGCTCTATTTTGGATCTTGAACTCAGTTAATTTTCATTTCTTAGCTCAAGGTTAATGTTAATTCCTGATAGTTATATTATTAAAGACGTACGGATGCTTTTCAGTTTGACGGAGCTCTCGACATTAAAAACAAATTAATTTAACTAATATAAGGAATGGTACTTCCAGAAATTTAAACGGAAATTTAATCTTCAAACCATTTTTTCTTCTTATAACTGTGTTTCTGAAAGTAAAAAGAGACCAACGTAAAATTTTCCCCTTGATTTCTTTATTTTTTGTGCGCATTTCACGCATTTTGTTCCTCCAAACAAAAAAGGGTCTCAGTAAAATAAAATTTTCGATTCTTTTTATAACTGTTAATTAAACTGCACACGTTTCTGTATGTTTTGATACCGTTACTTTTGCCATATCTCCAACGAGACGACACAGTTGTAAGGAGTCAGCGCTCAGTTTTCGACCTGAGTATGCATAAAGACATCACGTAATGTTTTTAAAAATCCTTTAGCGGACTATTTTAATTTTAAATAAACTATGGCGTATAAAAATGGCAAATATGGCAGTAATTGGCGATTTATATTTGTACTCAGCTAATAGGAAATTAACCACTATAGGCAATTAACAGAAATGTCTGACACTGGAGGCCCCCTAAAACCAAGGCTTTAAAACCTAGTATTAATTTACTACTATAGAAGAATAATTTATAAATTACTGTTTATGCTGCATGTTTTCGACTTTTCTTGTCACACAAGGTAGGTATGTTTGTAAGAGAAAAATAAAAGGTTATGTCATAAATCCTTTCTCAATATTTTTTATTTTCCTAGTTTTTCATAAAATCAGTTTAAATTCACCTGGTAAATACTGGGACATAAATTAAATAGGCTCGAGCATTTATCAAGCAAATTTAAACCTAAGAGTGTAGATTAAGACTGAAAGTTTTCAAGATTCAATGAAATTATGTAAACGTTGCGGATCCCTTTTAGAACGTATTTATGTATGCATGCAGAACTATGGATAAATGTACATTGTGTGATTCTTTTTTTTTTCTTTTTAAATGAAATTGAAAGTCTACTGTATTGTGGATTAAAAATTTGAACCCTTCCGGGATAAAACTTCTGGTTAAGTCACTGGGTGGTAAAAAACGTTTAAAACAAAAGGTTAGAAAATGTTGCTAGGGTAAGGCCGTATGCAAGGGGGGGGGGTGGCTTAAGGGTCCGGTCACTCTCCGAAATTCTAAAAGACAGTTTTGTGGGGGAAAAAAATGAACCATGTGTGTGTGTGTGTCTTCTGTGCATAGGCAGCAGTGTGCTTAGGACAGTGTGTTTAGTGACGTTGAGTTAAACAGTAGGTGCAAATTGTATTCGACAAATAAAAGCAAATTGACTAGCACTCTTAGCAAGTCATCACAGTTGGAAGAAAATGTGAACATTTTTTGACGAGCATATTTTATAATATACAGGTAAAAAATTTGAACAAGTTCATTTTCATTTAAAATTATTCTCTTTCCCGGTTATATTTCTGTTTTAAAAATTAGAATTTAATACCATATATAGTTTCTATCTTTTCAGTGTTAATTTTACTATTAACCCCCTTCCGGTAAAATGACGAGTCTAGCTCGTCATTAGTTTTTCATTCCATACCGCACAATGACGTACTGTTAAATATGATAAAATTTTGTTTATTTCTAGTGTATGAATTTGAAGACTTTTATATCACTTGTGAATAAAAATTTGCTTTTGTTTACTTGGTAAAGTCATTGTCAAATGAATGAGTCAGTAAAAGAAAATTCTAGTATGTGTGTGTGTTACAAGAATCCAATTGTGAGACTACTTGGGGTGTAAGATTCCTTTTGCACTTTGTTTTAAAAATACATTGCTTGAAGACTATTATCTGTATACCTTATTAATGTTTTGCTTTGATATTTTCTTAATTTTACTGTTTCTGATATTATTTAACACTATGTAAAAAGTGGATTTTAATTAAGAATATGTAAGAATTGGTAAATGAAACAAGTTTTTTAAATAAAAATATTTATTTTATCAGTTTTTCATTATTAAATCATATTTAAATTCATTTTGCAGTTACTTCATTACTCATTCTAGGCTTTATATTTGTTCATTATATCATTTCTAAAATTATTTTGATATTTTAAAACCACATTGTATGTATCTATCATTATATCATTTTCAAAAATTATTTTGATATTTTAAAACCACATTGTATGTAACTAACTGCAGGTATACATACATAAGAAAACCTGTAGTTTTATTGAAGTATCATTCACAAAAAACAACGTATTTCCCCTTGGTGTCCCCTTCGAATATAATTTCTGGATATGGCCCTGGGTTGAGGCCATGGACATAAACCCAAAGCGATAAAACAAACAAGACGAGTACAAATCCGTTTGTGGACATAAATATGTAATCCAGATAACAAAAAGGAACGAACAAATACAATAATTGATACACGAAAAGGAATGCTTCATTAATTAACCTTAAAAGTCAAATACATACAACGAATAAACGAAAACACGCATCGTTGCTTTAAGATAAAGAAAATGCACACGCGTAATCTTATTTCTAATTCTGCTGCTCACTTCCATTGTTTATTCTTACTCTTTAGAAAACGAAAGAAACAAAAACAAGAGATGCGGTTATTTAATTCAAATCATAAGACGAGGATATCGAAAGCAGATGGAAATTGAAGCGAGCGCACAACTCACCTCACCTCAGAGCCTTGACCCAGTGAAGTCGGGCGACCTTGACTATCCCGTCGCTATTCAAGCGAGGTGATAACAGAAAGCGTAAATGGTGATATACCGACAAGGTATGGAAAAACATTCTTCGACGGCAACAAAAGCATTCTGGGGAGAAATTTCTGGCTTCGACGAGTAGATTAAGTTTTTATAATATCTTCAATTCTGTAATAGCTTTATGCATACTGAATCATACTGATATGTAGATTAATATTTGATTACCTCTTACATATCATTATAATGGCGTAAGCTGGACCAGGTTAAAAAGTAACTTACATATACTTATGCCGTAATTAACAAACTGCCTCGAGTCCAGCCTTCGAATACGGTTATTAAGGTTTCCAAATGATGAAGAATATATTTAAAAATTTAATTTTCAACACACAAATGTTCTCACACGGAAACATGCAATTTAAAATTCAAATATGTACGCAGTTTCACCAAAAATGCGTTGTGAATTTTTTTAATAACAAAGATATGACAAAGATTTTATCATACCTGCCAACTTAAAATTGAAATCAGTCAAACTCTTCGGTTGATATATCGATTGGTTAGTTGGTTGACTAAGTTCCACAAGTAATTGTGCCACCTAACACAATTAATAAAATCTTTATGCATTTATATATATATATATATATATATATATATATATATATATATATATATATATATATATATATATATATATATATATATATATAAGGAAAATTCTCAGGGGTTTTCAAACCTTAAATCAAGGGCTAAAAATTCCCGCGTCATTTTTAATTCCCCTTTTTAATTTAAACCCTAACCCTAACCTAAATTGACCACTGGGGCTACAGTTTACGCCCTCGGAGAAGGGGCCTGACCAATTATAATCCTACATGGCCCTAGCGGACAATTTAGAAATTTCCAAATAAAAAGGAGATACACGCTGTCGGAGACAGATTTTTCTAGAGATAATTTCCCACAGAGGTTGACCCAGGTGTTACGTGTCTTGTACATAGATCTTCATGCTAGCTGACCCTTCTGTTTGTCCTGTCTCTATGATGAAGTGGGAACCCGTCCTTCAACGTTATCTTAATAAAGGTCTTTAGCAGAAAAGGTATCATTTGTATGGCCATGACTGCGACCACCCATCGAGAAGTGTGTCTCATTACATATACATATATATACATACATACATACATACATATATATATATATATATATATATATATATATATATATATATATATATATATATATATAATATGGGCGAGGTTCGTCCAAAAACACAACACATTTTATTTCTGGTGACGATACATCAAACTAATACAACCAGCTAAGCACTTTTTAAGTGGGGATTTCTCAGGTAAAAAGACTACGAATAATCAAGCACATTTTATCACGTGATAAAAATATACCCATGTTTAAAGAGAATGAGTTTACTATTGGCTGAAGAAGTATAGACAGAAGCTGAATTAAGTCTATAGCGTGTCTGAAGGGAAAAATCAGAATGACCGAGCTAACCCCAACGTAATTTATGAACAGAATTATTAAATTAATATTAAAATATGTAAATAAGGAATTTTAATATTACACACACACACACACACACACACATATATATATATATATATATATATATATATATATATGTGTGTGTGTGTTATTTATTTTTGTTCAATTAAATTTGTTTCTAAACCCTTAATTTTTAAGTACCTCACATTTTGTTATATCAAGAAATTTTCCATATACGGGAGAGACCCTATTCCAATTTATATAGCAATCCTTCGAGGGATTATCTACACTTCCTTTGGTATTGTGGAGCTATGCAATATAATCTAAAAGGTAACATAAATATTTGAGCAGATATAATCTTTGGGTAGGTTTGGAACAATGCGGTCTACTATTTTGCTACTTGAGATCTAATGAAACCGGGTTTAACAACTTAAAGCCAATTCCAAACATCCATGCCAGCAGTCGTTTTCGAACACACGAACTCCAGTACCGAAGAGAAGCACCCTACCCATTCGGCTACCTTCATTTGAGAAACTACGTTATTGATATGGTAGGCTAGGCAAGTAGCGGCTAGTAATTTAATAAAATATTAAATAACACATACAAAAAGAACAGAAAACTAACGCACAAAGAAAGAATTTCACATATTTTAAAAGTTTTAACGAATTACGATTGGACTACTCGTAAAATAGTTTTATGAAACAAATATAAACTACTACTAACATAACTAAAATCTTTAATCAAACATACTAAGAAAATACACGAGTACACACTATACGCACATTTCGACAAGATAAAAAGTAAAATATATATTCATTGGCTCGTACATCTTGCGTTTATATCAAAGTGAAAAACTGAAAAATCATCAAAACTGTTTTGCTGTGTAATTTCAGACAGCTAGTCTGAAACTTACGTAGCCTTTTTACTGACCAAAATTGGAAAAACAGTAACAGATTTTTAAAAATACTGACCAAATTTAATACAGTAATTGACAAATAAAAGTTAATTTTGAAACAACTACAAACTTTTTTCTGTCATTCCGAAATAACGCATTTTGTAAGTTTCTTTTTTTTTTTTTTTTAAATTCATTTGATCCTAGGTCAAGTTCTAAGATGGGATGTAGTCGAGACTGATGGTACTGAAATATATTTGGATGGGAGTACCACACGTTTCAATTGCTCGCCATCTTGCATTTACTTTAAAATAATTTTAGAATAATACAGCAAAATTAAAATAGTCAAATAAAACACAAACACACGAAAAAACTAATTTTTCAACAAATACTGACCATTTTTCATGCCTGTAACTTTTCCTTGCCAAACAAATGAGTTATGCATAAAATACTCCTAGCATGCATCGTGCAATGAAAGCGTGCCAAAACACCTTTAAAAATTCATTAAAAAATTCAACGAAAACGTGTCGACCCCTAAAACTAGAGTAATTAATCGTGCTAGCTGGCGCCAAATTATGCGAAATGTAAATGAATCAGCTTCTAAGAATAGTCACGTATCCTCTGAACTAAAAGACACGGTACTGAAAACAAACACAGAGGAAGCGAAAACACGTAAAGTCACACTTCAGGTGAAGGTTTAAAAAATACTCAGGTTTTAGGATAATACATGTATTATTCTCGAAGCTTTTATTATATTTTCAAATTAAGGAGAATTTAAGAGTTAAAAATTCTGATGGAAGCACCGTATTAACTTTCTTGTATGCGTTTTAAATTATATACATTTTTTAGAAAATTTTTCTTGTATGATGCATTATTAGAATTATCACTTGCATATTATCTTTAACGTTGAAAGTTAGTTTCATTTCTGAAGGTAATGTATAAAATTCGTAAATATCATATTTTCAAAAATATAAAAAAACAGCCGAAACTTATATTTTCAATAGTCAACATGGGAAAAATAAAATTATCACTGGCTGGCTCGCATTGAAAGAATTCTTTAAAAAAATTATACCATAATGTGTATGTAATAAATCTTTATTACACACACACCATATATATATATATATATATATATATATATATATGTGTGTGTGTGTGTGTGTGTAACATATTCAAGAGTTCGTCGCCGATCACAATAATAAGGTCATAATCACAATCACATAAGGTAGTCGTAGTTAATAACTTTTATTGCCATATCGAAATATGTAGGCCTTACGCCACACACCACATTCCGTCATCTAATAGAGTACTTCTCTCGCATTGTCACGTGACCATCAAAACCGGAAACACAAAGACGCCACTCTCATAATTTAACAACTTGACCAACTTCAATTTTAACTGTTATATATATAATGGACATCTGAACACCCACAATATATATATATATAATATAATAATATATATATATATATATATATATATATATATATATATATATATATATATATATATATATATATATATATATATATATATATATATATATAATGGACATCTTAACTACCAGAAATGATAAAGTGGGTATCTATTTTGAATCGGGTGCAGTTGAGTAACCGGAAAATGAAAAAGCGAATATTCGGAAATAATAAAAATGTGAGTCTATTTTGGTATCTCGTCTCCAGGGCTTCTGCCTGCGAAATACACGTGTATGCTATTATATAGGAATGTGAGTTAGCCAATCAGTGTGTTAATAGTCATGTGATAGCGCTGGTGAAGAGAACTAATTATTTAAACGAGTTGTCAGATTTTGAACCCGCGACCAGTGTTAACAACACGTGCGCCCCTCCTGATATCGTAGAATCGGAGCTTTGACCCTCCACTCTGCGTTTCTTGGGAATAGCTACGAGATTCATAAAGTCTCACTT
This sequence comes from Pardosa pseudoannulata, assembly GCA_032207245.1. NCBI lineage: Eukaryota > Metazoa > Arthropoda > Arachnida > Araneae > Lycosidae > Pardosa > Pardosa pseudoannulata. The sequence continues at coordinate 157,993,965 of CM063506.1, read as the reverse complement.
GACATCTTCCAAAGACGGTTGGGAAGCACATAGTGGTGCAGGTGTTTCCGGCGAAACTCCAAGACAAGGCGATGAGTGGCGGTGTTTCAGAAGTGGACGATTTTTATATTGGAGCTTATTCCGTAGGTTGGAGCCCTGGGAAAGCGACTGAGAGAAGAGGAAACCTCAGAGTGATTGTGGATGGAGAAGCATCTCTACCACAATAAGCTACTGCGGAAGTTGATTCTGTTTTGGGGCGGACCAAAGAAATGCAACCTAGCATTGGATTATGCAAGGATTGCTGAGGTTAGAAATTGACTTTAATGCAGGGGTGGGCAAGTACTTTTAACAGCGGGCCAAAATGAAATTTTCAAAATGTCTCCCGGGCCGGAGGACTATACTGCGTACGCTGTGCACACGCGAATGTTTTGGGTGGAGTTTTTTCCCTGCCCAAGAAATTTTTTTTTTTTTTTTTGACAAAAACACTATAAGTATCATTTTAAGTATTTGGACAGAGAAATTTGACAGTTAATAAAAGATAATAGTAATAATAAATTGTCTTACTTAGGTGCATATGCGAACCATTTGTGGCCACTAAAATATGTCACGCCATTTTTAAATAAATACGATCCATTATATTAAATTAACAGTCATTAAATAAATCCGTTAACGAAAGATTTTATTTTGATATTTATTTATAGCTTAACGATACAAATTATTTTATTTTGATCATAGTTATTAACTTTTTATATTTATATTACATTTTGTAAATAGAATAGTAAAAAGAATTATAAAAAGAAAAGAAAAATATCAAACGTTAAAATAGAATAGTTTTAGTGAATGCGAAATGCGAAATCTGGAATGTTCATTTGATTTTATTTCTTCAAAATTTGGATCCAGATCACTTGTAGTAATCTTTAATACCGAGTGTAGATTTTCGTCAAATTATAATGCTCTCTATTATTTATACATTTTTCATTATTTATATGTACACTACGCATACAAATACTGTTGATTTCAACAAAATCGCATATAAGAGATTAAAAAAATTGCATACGAGATTTTTCAACGGGCCAGATAAAGTAAGCAAAAGGGCCGGATCCGGCTCGCGGGCCAGCTTTTGCTCACCTCAGCTTTAATGTATGCGAAGTCACCACCTTTCCAGAATGGTTTGGTTTGGTTTGGTTTTGGAGCGCTACGGTCTACTTTTTTGCAACACGAGGGCTAATGAGACCGGGACCTACTGCTTAAAGCCGATTCCGAACGGCTACGAACATCCATGCCATAGTGGGATTCGAACCCACGAACTCCGGTTCCGAAGGCCAGCACCCTAACCATTCGGCCATCGTTCGGCACCTTTCCAGAATGAGAAAGGAAGAACAAAAGAGTTTCGCCAAAGATTGCAATTTAAGGATAGAATCTCCAGAAATTCGCCGAAAACCGTTTTAAAATATTGTTATAATATGTCGGTTAGTTTTAGGTACATTACATCATACTTTCATACTACTCTTCATCTTTTGAGTCATGAAATTTCATTGGTCTATTTACTGAAATTCTATTGGATGAATAAGTGATTTCGGATTGGTACTCCCGGTTTCGGTGAATCTTCCAGAATCGCAAAAGCATTCATTTCATCTCTCGTCGCTACAGAATACGGATGTCTCTGGCCCCCCAAAAATTGGGCTTTTCTCTTCCTAAGCTTTCTACTCTCTAGATCTCACGAATTCACCCTACTATCTATTTCCTCTTTTAGCTGTTTTTATTTTCCATTCGATGTCGATTTTATGCTTACTGTTAGAAATCTCCTGGATTAAAGGAGCTCGCCTCACAGAATCCAGCTCCACCATTGCGTCGTAGGCACATTACATACATACATACATATGTATATGCAGTGATTAGTCAGTGGTAACGAGGAATGAGGGAAAGGTAAAAAATTCTATCTTAATTAAGACTTATTGATAGGGGAACAAAATTAATATGCAATGGTGACAGATTTTTACGAAAATCGCTTGCACTAAATATTCAGTTGTACGAAGTACTTTCCGTTCCACTACGAAACTCCCAGTAGACCTCTCTAAAAATTATTCACTTACGCGAAGAATGTTCGATCCCGTAGATAAATTTCCAAACGAAAATTTAATTATACTAAAAGAACAAACATTTTTCGTGGACAGATTTGTACAACATACATTAATATTTCCCTCTGGTTTTCTTCCTTTATCTTACAGAATTTTTGTTTGTAATATTCTTCGAAAATTGGACAGTTTTCTATTTCTTTAAATATTTTTATTTAAGTTTAAAAGCGTTTTATAAAAATGGATCGTTGTATGTATCTATGCACGTGTTCTATTAATACAGAAACTGGTTGTATTTCATGTAAACGAAAAAATAATTGTTGTTATAGTTTACAGATATGTTGTTGCCAAGGTCTCTTGAACAAGCACAGCTCATGGCCCAGAGACCACACGAATGAAGGCTAAGGTTTGTGCGTTTCGTTTGCTGAGAACTGCTTAGGATGAAAGAACGTCTTAGTCAAGTGGGTTCTCGTCATTTAGAAGCAGGGACCCAGAAGATGACATGTCTGAACCCCAACAAGTATCATTTGAGAACTGGAGGACATTTGATCACGAACTATTTTACAATCCCCAATCATTATATTTTTATATTTTACATATTATTTTACATTTTATATTACATATTAATTATTATTATATTTTATTACATATGTTTTTTACATTTTCATTACAGTGGATCTTAAGCGCTTGTCAAAAACCCACACTAAGGAGATTGCCTTTTTACAGAAGACTGTGGCTTAAGATATTAATATAAATATCGTTTTTATCGTTAAATTACATTAATTTATTAAAAATTAATAAAAAGCGCAGTAGTTTTTCACGTTTTTCATAGACTGAAGCGATTTCTATTCACATATACGCAGTATTCAGTTATACGAATAATTCTCCTTTCATCTGGTCTGAGTATAAATGAGTTTCATTTACAGCGAGATAGAACGAGCCTCGAACTGGACCCCCCACGAATTGCATTTTTTTTAATTAGTGGGGCTTCCCGGTCAATAAATGGGAAGGAACGGTTTGATTATGTTCTCGGTTTTTATGGGCTGATGATCGGCAGCCACAATAAAACACCCCCCGAGGACTGTGCCACAGTGATAGGGGCATAATAACCGTGAAATGAATCATATCCTGGGGATTATGATGGGTGGCGTTATGTGCCCGGAAGTTCTATCACCAGCAGTTAACCTCTCACGGGGTCAAGGTTGGATCTTTTCCACTGCCTCATCTTAACACTTATTTTTATCATCTTAGAGGAATGCGATCAAGAGGAGATTAGTTTTTTTTTCTTTCATACATTGAAGTTTCTTTTGAAGTAGTAGTTGTATGATAAAAAGGGAAAAAAAGGGTGCAAATATAATACATTTTAGAAATTAAGTATACATTTTCAGAAATCTTCGCCTTATGTATTAAGCCTCTTTCCTAAGGAAACCACCTGTTAGTTTTTCTGTTCTTTTTAAAGACATATGAATCATATCGTTTTGATTTTCTGTTTTTAACTTTAAACTATAAGTAGATGATAGCACTACACTTAATTACTTTTCTCTTTCAAATATAAGTTTTTAACATCGAAAAATTAGAAATTCGATTTTTCTCCCTTATGACTAAAAATAAAAATACTTTCCCACACTTAAATTATTTAGCTATTTATACA
>CM063506.1:157977760-157985260 GCA_032207245.1 Pardosa pseudoannulata | reverse complement strand
ATTTAAAACAGTAAACAAAACTAGTATAATAATATACTAAAACTAGCTAAGTAAATTGATGGGTTATATTTATTTTTACGCTCTAAGTTCACACGTTTTTGTTGCTGTAGTCAGTCGCCTCCGGCTCTGGTAATTAATTTCCTTTATCTTCTTTTTTTCCTTTATCGGCTGTGGAATTTTTGCCAGACATATAATTTGAAAATCAGAGAGCGTTCGCACTGATTACATTGCAAATCTCGCGAATTGACAGGCATAAATAAATTATTAGCATTTATTTGACTCAAGGCTGGCTATAGGCGATAGACAAGGTAGGCGACAAAATTTAGGAGCAGCCAAACCGCCTGACTACAATGAAAAAATATAATATACGCAAACTCACAAAAACGTGTTTCGATTATATAAATTTAGCAAATAAACTAGTACTTTTTTGTGTGTGTTTGTGTGTGTGTGTGTGGGGGGGGGGGTTGAGTAGCAAGTTTGGGATTTGCGTACGGCGGGGAAAAGGCTTGTGTCGACACCTATCACCTATCATTAAAAGGTTTCATACTAAAAACTTGCGACCCACTGGTTGAGAACTAAAGGGTCAGACGGATGTCCCATCCCTTGGGTTTGGTTTGGTTTGGTTTGGTTTAGAGTGCTACGGTCTACTTTTTGCAACACGAGGTCTAATGAGACCGGCACCTACAGCTTAAACCCGATTCCGAACGGCTATGAACATTCATGCCTCAGTGGGATTCGAACCTACGAACTCCGGTACCGAAGACCAGCACCTTAACCAATCGGCTATCGTTCGGCCCCATCCCTTGGGAGAAGGGAAGGGATTAAAACCGAATCGGATCCTGATCACCTACCTTTAAATGATTGGAAACTACTAAGTCGCGACCCACCAGTGGACCAGACGGGATCTCCTATCCCATCGGAGTCTCGAAGGAAAAGGAATAAAACTGAATCGGAGCCAACAGAGAAAAAAAGTCGGAATCGAACGGAAGGAAGAGGATGCCCGCGTGCGATTATTCGATGCTTCCTGCGAGCGGAAGAAGCGGCTCGCGTTATCGCTGCCACAGAACAAGATCAAGGGTACGGGGCATCTTTCTCCCTTTGATACGGGCTGACGACGGATCGAGGAAGGGCGGGGTAACCCCGGAATGAGCTCGCAGGAATCCCAGAGTTTTACGGTCGCGGGCGTGAAAAATCGTCCAGATTGGGCGGATGGTAATGTAAACGGGAGCCGAGCCGGTTGAAAGACGAAACTGCACGTGACGAGACGAGCATGGGAAAACAAGGAGGGAGAGAGAGAGATACATTGCCCCAGATATCGCGGGATGACATATTCTTGGGGTTCCTGATTCTTCACTGCGCGGATTATTCCAGGCAGATTATTGTCCAGTAAAGTACATACCCTCCAATACTAGTCAGTAACCAAAACGTGGCAGTATTGCTCAAAGAGAACAGCCCTCCATTGCTGCTGTAAGGTTTTTTAGTGTTCTTTCGAGAGACTAATTTTATTAAAAAATAAAATAATACAGAAAGGTAGAACGCGTGGGATTGCCCTGACAGAGTTGCCGTAACAGTCCTTGAGGGCCAAACCGTGGCACTCAAGGACTGATTATCACTTTGAAGGGTCACCACAAAATAAACTCAAAATCTGTAAAATTTATATGAGGTCTTGGTAGATTTAAAACAGTAAATAAGATTTAGATACATTTAAAAGCAGAATTCTGGGATGCAGCAGTGAAGTTGAAACAAGTGAAGAAGTTTGGTTTGGTTTGGTTTGGAGCGCTACGGTCTACTGTTTGGCACACGAGGGCAAATGAGACCGGGACCTACAATTTAAAGCCGATTCCGAACGGCTACAAACATCCATGCCAGCAGCGAGATTCGAACCCGCGAACTCCGGTTCCGAAGGGAAGCGCTCTACCATTCGGCCATCGTTCGGCAACAAGTGAAGAAGAAAATGTTAAAAACAAAAAGTAGGCTAATTTTTTCTATCAAGTAAATCCCAAGAAACTTGAAAAATATGCATCAGACATAGCTGTATCTCAACATAAAGACGAGAAATAACTTACACACGGGCAAAAGGGGAAACGGAAGGCAACCCCAGAGCTGAGCATGTGATCTATAATTCTAAACGAGTGCAACTTGCAGACTTGTTCACAAAATATTATAATTTCAGAAGAATACTTGCATAAAAATATTTACATATTAAATGAATTATACATAAAAAGGATAGACAATACAATAAAAGTATAAAAATGGAAAATTCTAAATATTTTCAACATCGTTTTGCGATTGTAATAAAACGTTTGTATAACGTCCATGACTTTTTTGCTTACGGGAGTTTAGTACAGTTTCAAAACTGGAAAAGACCGGCCAGTGAGGGATCTTCCAACATTAGGCATTCATTCATAACAAATAATTAAAAAAAAAAGAAAAAAAAAATTCAAGATGAAATTTTAATTTACATCGGAAAATACCACTAGACATGCCAACATTCAGGCACTTGTGTCCGGAGAAACAGCGTGGTTTGAAATTTCAACAGGCTAATTACAGATTATATATTATAAGTACATATCTTATTGGTTTCTAAATTAAAATTAAATTTAAAATATTTACAAAGTAGTAAATTGTAAAAGGTAAATTAAATTTATGCATTTAAAAATTTATGAGTAGCTTTTGGAGCTTTAACAACTTATTTCTCAGAACAGTGTTTGTTATAGTAACACTGACCTTGATTGAAATATTTCAATTTTTCTATCATCAGGGATTCTAGAGTTTTTCTTCTGAAATATGACCTAAATACAGTTTGATTTTTCGGAACAGTATTGAAAAAACTTTTAACATGCAGCATTACTGTGCGAAAAGAGTCATATCCAGCATTATTTTTTGCAAAACTTTATATTTAATTGATGAATTGTAATCTTTTAGCTGCTCAAAAGTTTTCTTTTCCGGAGAAATCTGGGGAATTTCCGGAGTTATCAAGTTTTATTATTTCTCCGGAGCAACTCCGAAGTAGTTGGAATATCTGTAATACATAAATATACAGATTAAAAGAGGAAAGTTTGCGTATTTACGTTGCGCGGTCTAAAAGAAAATATGATCCAAACATCGTGCAATCCCAATTTTTTAGCACCGCTGAGAAATTTAACAATTACTTCACATTTTTCTTCTGGAATGATATCTGATAATTCGTAGCAGTAGGAGGATAAATAAAGATGCGGCAACAGTGCTTAGTAATCGGGTTATTCTTATTTAGAGAAACAGCGAGCATGTCCTCCCTGGCGAACACTGAGGTCAGAGAATTTACCCGGTATGGTTTGGAGCGCTACTGTGTGCTATTTCGCTACAGAGAGACTACCGAGACCAAGACTTACTGCTTAAAAGCAGATTTCGAATGGATACGAACATCCATGCCAGAAGTGGAGTTCGAGCCTACGAATTCCGGTTATCGTTTAACATCCTCCTTTGGAAATAAAATTTTGTTCTACAGGATGCACATTCAGAAGCACAAACTGATCGGGTGTTGGTACGTCGATTCATATACAAGGTATCTGCTAAAATATAATTTTTCAAATCCATGACTTTTTATGACTTTCCCTTATTTAGCAGATCATTTTCCATGGATTTTAAAAAGCTTTCGTTAAAGTATATATAAATAAAACTTCTGATGTACATACAAATGAAATATATGCTTTTAGAGAAATTACAGAATTTTATCATAAAAAACTATAAACTTACTTTATAAGTGTTAATAAACTCACATAAAAATAAATTGTTGTATCTACATACCTAAGTTTACTCATATAGCAATTTTTTAATCAAAATGCTTCCAATTTGAATTCAGGGTACTTTGGTATTATTCAGGTGACCATGAATAATAGCCAAATATAACCCTATAACGTTTATATACAATATCCCTAGAGATAAACTTATTTTGTGCAAAAATCTTAAATAATTTTTATTAAAAAATAATTATATTAATAAAATTTTAATCTGCAATTTAAGAAATAACCAGAATAATATACATTTACCCACCCATTAAGCTTTCTTTCTTTGAGTTTCCTTGGCGAACAAATTTTACTTGGTAATATGATCAATAGGATAATACATAAATACCAAACTCAGTAACTTCAGCTAAATGACAAGTAAAAATAGAATTAAACTATTCAATGCATTTTTTTTAATCGGTAGTTTAGCGGATCCATGACTTTTACTCATTTTACTTGAAAAGTCAAGAATTTCCATGACAAAATTAATCCATTGTCTAAATCCATGATTTTCCATGACTTTCCAGGCGCGCGGAAACCGTGCCTATACCACTGAAAGATTAAACAATTGTAGCCATTCCCAATAATCCGAGTGACACATCTATGGAATAATATCGAAGTTTGTACTAGCTACTAGAGAAGCTACTAGAAAAGAGTTTCTCAAAGTGTGTTTGTTCCACTGAAACCTAAGGATCCGCAATAACCCTCCAGGGTTTTCTGGATAAATTTTTAAACAGCACTGAAAATTCATAAATTCGTTGACTAATTTTTCTCTAATCCTTTACACGGAATCGATGATACTAACACGCAAGAAACTCAACAATAGGGAATAAAAAAGCTACGTAATAATCAGTCATTCCCACCAGATGCGATAGTATAGAACAACAATGTTATATACATCTTTACACTGCTTTATATAATTTACTTTTCATATTTATGTCTAATCAGTGATAAATAATAGGTCCCCAATTTCTTCTTAATTAATATTTATTCACGGATTCCGCTGCTTTGTACGTGGTAAAAAAGATTTTGGTGGAATAAAAATTTGAGAACCATGGTACTAGAACATCGATTTTCCTTTGGGGCAAGCGGAATAATCAAACCTTTAACAAACCTCTTTACAATTGCATTTAAAAAATCTATGTTATACTTGATTTTAAGATTAAGAATGCAAGCAGACGCCTTTAAGCAATAAAAAGAAGTAAAACGTAAGAAAACTTTTCACTGAGAATGCAAAAACATAAAATAAGTGATATACATAAATATTTTGAATATACAAAAATCTTGGATCTTTTGCAAAAGTCAAGATTTTAAAAAATTAATTTCTTTAAAATGTAATTTACATAAATTCCAGTTAAACGAATGTTAATGTAACACAATTGCAAATGGCAGACCTCGTACACGTGTTAAATACAATGAGGAATTTTTTATTTGCTTTGGAAAGATTCACGAGATAAACACTCTAGCCTTCATTATTAAAAAAACGCTATTTAATCATTAATATTTATAAAAACTCTTTTCTATCTTCACAAATATTCGTATGCAGATTAACATGAATTTGCAAAATAAAAATTTCTGACGCTCAAGGTCTTAACGATCATTTAATTTCTCCACTAAAAACAACGATCCACAATTACGCATCGTTAAGTGGTTTCAGGTGTCAATAAGTTTTGAATATTATCAAGGAATGACTTCTTTTATAGCTGACGACATCAAGAAACTATTTTCCTTTTATTTGTCTTCGTTAAGGCTGGGCCTTTAATCTATTTTATCAGGAACATGCAGGAAAATAATATTTTAGCGGTGTGTCGACTTCAAAAAACTTTGCTTTGAGAGGTGGACTTCGCTTGTGTGGATACAAAAGGATTGTTTTCCCGGCACCACGATGTCTACACTGTTGTGCCCTATAGTAGCGGAACAATATACCAGACAACCCGGCACCTTCACTGACAGCCAAAAATATGATCATTGGAACAACAAAGGATTTGCCGAGACTCAGATGAAGCCGCTAAGAATTCCAAGGACCCCTGGGTTTGCGGCCGATTATTGTTTAACCCGGACCAATCCAGTTGGTCGAAAGTGAGGTCATCGCTAGGTGATCCAATAATGAAATTGTGGGTGAGGTCCCTCCCTTAGAAAGAGAAGAGAGAAGATTTGTTTTTTAGAGAAGTTAGCTAGCAACCAGCTAATTCAGAGGTCGCCTTGACCAGTCTCTCTACCGGAGTTTTTGCTATAATCCCACCTTGGGATCTTTTCTTTAAAGAGTAGCCCGCATCGGCTAACTCGGAGGTCGCTTCGACCAGTCGGAGAGTTTCATTTAGCGAAATCCCGTCTTGGGGTATATCTCTTGCCGAGATTGAAACGATACCATGTGCATTGGGTTTCCTTTTCTAATATAATCCTCTTCAGGATTGTTTGCCTATTTTCCTTCGAAACTCTACTGTGCTTTGAGATTCTATCAGTACTTCAGTGAACTTTCTCGAAAGCTACCGAATTATTTCTTCCGTCGAATCACCCCTATTTCGGCAGAGACCGATTTAAGTTTAGGTACCCGTCTCTACTCAGGCCTACGTGTACTCATCACTTACCTGTGATCGGAAATTGTTTTTTTTTGTGTGTAGTTGTGAAATGATGCATATAACAGAAGTGTAAATAAATTCATTAATCAAGATACACCTGATTCTTCCTTGTGTCACCCAAAACAGGCACCGGATACGCTACAATATAGAAAAGGAAAAAGAAAGGAGGTTGGGTGGGTTAGTCAGTTTTGAACACTACAATCTACTTTTTTTGCTACAAAAGGACTAAACGAGCCAGAACCAACTGCTTACAGACGATTTCGAAAAGCTACGAACAACTATACCAACAACTGCATTCGAACCCAAGAACAGCTCTCTACACATTATGTTGGGTGGGAAGGTAATTAAGATGAAGTTCCATGCATTGCAATTGAACGGTGGTAACAATCTTTCTCGACCACTGCTATAACTTCTTGCTCTCTTATTTTGAGCTTCCTCTCGACTTTTAGAAAATATTTGTAAATTTCTCTGTCTTTTTAAAAAATCCCCTATATAATAACAGCCTAAGTTATCTGTCAGTTTGCCCTCGAATTTATGAAGCGGTTGGACCTGGAATGGACAAAGGCATCCATATTGGATTCTTGATGAGTTAGGGTTAGCAAAATTCAAAGCGAGTCAAGTATATTGACTCCTAATGATCCGATTCCAAAATAAATTCGTATAAATATGCTTCATATCGCAGCGAAAAATACAGTCGTCTTTAAAACGTTCGAAATCCACCCCTTCAAAAACAACATTCTTTTCTAGCATTATGACGTCATTCCTTTAAAAATCTCATTAATTCATTTCTTATTTTAAATTATTCAAATAACGTCTGCATTATTTTCATACATTTTATCACAGAACTTAAGATATTACGGTATATGTGATAAGGAGGGGAGAGGCATGTTGATTGATTTGGTTTGGAGTACTACGGTCTACCTTTTGCAACACGAAGGCAAATGAGACGGAGGGTATGTTGAAGTATAACACTGTGGACAAAAATGGTGGGGGGGGGGTGTCCAAAATACTGAAAAAAAGTATGGCATCATTTATGGACAGCCCATTGTTTCATACGTATATTGTACGATTACATGAAGTAGTAAAAATTATTCAGTGTACAACGCACATCTCGTGAATTTCTATTCTTAATTTTTGGAAGAGTGTGCGTTACACAT
>CM063506.1:157970260-157972760 GCA_032207245.1 Pardosa pseudoannulata | reverse complement strand
GCTGTGATACACCATGAAAAAAGTGACTGTTTACTTAAAAAAGTGACTAAAAGTGATCAATTGTAAAATGTGACTAAAGGTGAGAAAAGTGACGGAATTGCAGGCCTGTGTATATGTATCTTGATTCTCTTTAAATAATCGCGCAAGAAAAGCAGTTACTTCCCTTTTAGACCAGTGAAAGGATAAATCACCAAATATAACGTTAATTTTAGGAAGAAAATGATAATGTCAGAGATAAATTATATATATAAAGAGGATATGCAGTTCAAAATAAAAATAAAAGTTGGAATCGAATTCTCTTTTATGCTAGAACAACAAAACTAAAAATAAACTACACGTAACGATAAGCCTTTCACTATTAATTTACATTATAAAATTAATTCAGATTTTTTTTTCCAATTTGTAAGGGACTTTACTTTTGTCTTACTGATTTAAAAAACATTCTTTAGAATATTTTTTATTATTATTTTATATTTTTTAATGAAAGAAGCAAAAGATACCACAGTTAAAAAATAAAACCCAAATATTTTTAACCTGTGGAATATATTTGAGAAAAACGATCCAAAAATAGAATTTTTTTCCCTCTTTTAGTTCGTTATTATCATAAAAATGTTAGGAATAGATTGTTTTTAAAAAACAAAATTTTAAACTAAATAACTACAATTTTCTTCAATATTTTCACATATATGGGAAATGTTAAAGGATTACAGTAAATATTTCTCAAATGAATCCAAAATAAATCAAATGGCATCATTTTTTGGATAAATATAATAAACTAATACAACAATAATATTATTATCAACTGTCATGGATTCTATGTCCCTAAATTTCCTATAAATTTCACAAATCCTTTACATTATCCAGGAATAGCTACAAATGGCACGAAATTGTCGAACTTTCCGCGGGAAAGTATCTCCATATATTGGGAAAATGGCAAATTAATATTATACATTGCACGAACCGATTTCGGGCTTTACAGAATTGAAATACCGTTTTTTCTCTTGCCCGAACTGAGTTCCTACATTCCAAAATTGATGCATGTCCGTCGCTGGAACTAAGGTCGGGTGTCACAGGCAAGGGACCTTAGCATGCCTTAGTAAATCGATTATAACAATATATTTTGGAGGAAACACCCAGGTCTATTTTATTACTTTTAATACTCTTAATAACAGTGAAGTTTACTAATTTGGTTATATATTTTATTCATGCAAATCATTTATATAAAAACCAGCGTGTGTGGGAGTAACACTGGATTTGCCGTTGGATATAATAAACTTGCGGTTAAAATACGGTGCTAACCAACACATCACGACAAGGAGAATGCAGCAATTTGAATTATAGTTTTATGAGTATGTACTTAATTTCCGATTGAAGCAAGATATTTATAGACTATTCATTACGCATAATGTTTTATACATAAAATGAAATTAAAAATTTAGGTGAATCATTTAAACATTTAATCTCTGTTTGGCGTCTCACAGTTCGAACCGTAGCAACACACGTTACTAGAGTATCCTTTTATTTTAATACGTATATCTCCTAATTGTGTTAAGTTTGATAATTTTGCTTGAAATTTTCTGCCCGAGTTGAAGTCAGTCGAAAGGAGAGGGTACATTTTATGTAATTATAATTACTCTCTGATCAACCTGGGGCTTTTCCAACACTTCCAAAATTTCTCGCTACGCCTCTGCATATTTTCCATTATTTTCAGTGTCATTGAATCTTAAGATATCTATAGGAAGTAATTTTTTTAACTGCGGAATGTTTTAATATTTTATCTCTAATATTCAATTAAAGAAATATATAAAGAAAACATTTTTTTATAATTATAAAGAAATAAAATAAATTTCATGGCCATATATTTGGTTTTAAAGAATTGCATAAAGTATATTTAGTATATTTTTGAAACTGTATTTTTTTTTTCATATTTTGACTTTAATTCTAATACAAAACGTTGAACTGACTTTTGCCGTTTGAATGCTAAATCGAAATTGAAAGTTTTTTTTTTTAAACAAAAATCAAAATAATTTGTTTACAAATTATATAGTTCTTATCTGAAAGATTGATTTTACTCCTTTGAATGACTAAATGGACAATTTGTTCCAACAGGAAAGTAAGTTTCCACACGGAAGTTACGTCACATGTTCTGAAAGGAGGGAAAAAAATGTGAGAATTGACACCTCCGGAACTGACGAGATCGAGAGTGAGGAAGCAGATCCCACAAGGCTTCTTTCTCTCTCTCTTCAAAAGACTTATCTGGTTTCCTCGCCCCGCTGATGTGTGCGCACTCCGTAGTAAAAACTCTCGATGACAACGCTTCGGGGTGACATCACTCGCAGTGGTCACAGCGTCACGTCGGTGTGACGTAGAGCGTTTAAGTCATACAGCGAGTGTGTGTGCATAGGGAGGTCTTTATTTGAACAGGCCGCTCGTACATGTGCGAGAGACAAAACGCATCAGGAAGTCACTTGGCCGTGAGAGCAGATGTGACATTTTAAGA
>CM063506.1:157898703-157970160 GCA_032207245.1 Pardosa pseudoannulata | reverse complement strand
TACGAATTAACGGATTAATGTCGGGACAGGTGAATCATCGTATAACTCAACGGATACTTGTACGAATTAACGGATTAATGTCCGGGTAGGTGAATCATCGTATAACTCAACGGATTAATGTCGGGACAGGTGAATCATCGTATAACTCAACGGATACTTGTACGAATTAACGGATTAATGTCGGGACAGGTGAATCATCGTATAACTCAACGGATACTTGTACGAATTAACGGATTAATGTCCGGATAGGTGAATCATCGTATAATTCAACGGATTAATGTCGGGACAGGTGAATCATCGTATAACTCAACGGATACTTGTACGAATTAACGGATTAATGTCGGGACAGGTGAATCATCGTATAATTCAACGGATTAATGTCGGGACAGGTGAATCATCGTATAACTCAACGGATACTTGTACGAATTAACGGATTAATGTCGGGACAGGTGAATCATCGTATAACTCAACGGATACTTGTACGAATTAACGGATTAATGTCGGGACAGGTGAATCATCGTATAACTCAACGGATACTTGTACGAATTAACGGATTAATGTCGGGACAGGTGAATCATCGTATAACTCAACGGATACTTGTACGAATTAACGGATTAATGTCCGGATAGGTGAATCATCGTATAACTCAACGGATACTTGTACGAATTAACGGATTAATGTCCGGATAGGTGAATCATCGTATAACTCAACGGATTAATGTCGGGACAGGTGAATCATCGTATAACTCAACGGATACTTGTACGAATTAACGGATTAATGTCGGGACAGGTGAATCATCGTATAACTCAACGGATACTTGTACGAATTAACGGATTAATGTCGGGACAGGTGAATCATCGTATAATTCAACGGATTAATGTCGGGACAGGTGAATCATCGTATAACTCAACGGATACTTGTACGAATTAACGGATTAATGTCGGTACAGGTGAATCATCGTATAACTCAACGGATACTTGTACGAATTAACGGATTAATGTCGGGACAGGTGAATCATCGTATAACTCAACGGATACTTGTACGAATTAACGGATTAATGTCGGGACAGGTGAATCATCGTATAACTCAACGGATACTTGTACGAATTAACGGATTAATGTCGGGACAGGTGAATCATCGTATAACTCAACGGATTAATGTCGGGACAGGTGAATCATCGTATAACTCAACGGATACTTGTACGAATTAACGGATTAATGTCGGGACAGGTGAATCATCGTATAATTCAACGGATTAATGTCGGGACAGGTGATACTTGTACGAATTAACGGATTAATGTCGGGACAGGTGAATCATCGTATAATTCAACGGATTAATGTCGGGACAGGTGAATCATCGTATAACTCAACGGATACTTGTACGAATTAACGGATTAATGTCGGGACAGGTGAATCATCGTATAACTCAACGGATACTTGTACGAATTAACGGATTAATGTCGGGACAGGTGAATCATCGTATAACTCAACGGATACTTGTACGAATTAACGGATTAATGTCGGGACAGGTGAATCATCGTATAACTCAACGGATACTTGTACGAATTAACGGATTAATGACCGGATAGGTGAATCATCGTATAATTCAACGGATTAATGTCGGGACAGGTGAATCATCGTATAACTCAACGGATACTTGTACGAATTAACGGATTAATGTCGGGACAGGTGAATCATCGTATAATTCAACGGATTAATGTCGGGACAGGTAACTCAACGGATACTTGTACGAATTAACGGATTAATGTCCGGATAGGTGAATCATCGTATAATTCAACGGATTAATGTCGGGACAGGTGAATCATCGTATAACTCAACGGATACTTGTACGAATTAACGGATTAATGTCGGGACAGGTGGATCATCGTATAACTCAACGGATACTTGTACGAATTAACGGATTAATGTCGGGACAGGTGGATCATCGTATAACTCAACGGATACTTGTACGAATTAACGGATTAATGTCGGGACAGGTGGATCATCGTATAACTCAACGGATACTTGTGCGAATTAACGGATTAATGACCGGATAGGTGGATCATCGTATAATTCAACGGATTAATGTCGGGACAGGTGAATCATCGTATAACTCAACGGATACTTGTACGAATTAACGGATTAATGTCGGGACAGGTGAATCATCGTATAACTCAACGGATACTTGTACGAATTAACGGATTAATGTCGGGACAGGTGAATCATCGTATAATTCAACGGATTAATGTCGGGACAGGTGAATCATCGTATAACTCAACGGATACTTGTACGAATTAACGGATTAATGTCGGGATAGGTGAATCATCGTATAACTCAACGGATACTTGTACGAATTAACGGATTAATGTCGGGACAGGTGAATCATCGTATAACTCAACGGATACTTGTACGAATTAACGGATTAATGTCGGGACAGGTGAATCATCGTATAACTCAACGGATACTTGTACGAATTAACGGATTAATGACCGGATAGGTGAATCATCGTATAATTCAACGGATTAATGTCGGGACAGGTGAATCATCGTATAACTCAACGGATACTTGTACGAATTAACGGATTAATGTCGGGACAGGTGAATCATCGTATAATTCAACGGATTAATGTCGGGACAGGTGAATCATCGTATAACTCAACGGATACTTGTACGAATTAACGGATTAATGACCGGATAGGTGAATCATCGTATAATTCAACGGATTAATGTCGGGACAGGTGAATCATCGTATAACTCAACGGATACTTGTACGAATTAACGGATTAATGTCGGGACAGGTGAATCATCGTATAACTCAACGGATACTTGTACGAATTAACGGATTAATGTCCGTACAGGTGAATCATCGTATAACTCAACGGATACTTGTACGAATTAACGGATTAATGTCGGGACAGGTGAATCATCGTATAACTCAACGGATACTTGTACGAATTAACGGATTAATGACCGGATAGGTGAATCATCGTATAATTCAACGGATTAATGTCGGGACAGGTGAATCATCGTATAACTCAACGGATACTTGTACGAATTAACGGATTAATGTCGGGACAGGTGAATCATCGTATAATTCAACGGATTAATGTCGGGACAGGTGAATCATCGTATAACTCAACGGATACTTGTACGAATTAACGGATTAATGTCGGGACAGGTGAATCATCGTATAACTCAACGGATACTTGTACGAATTAACGGATTAATGTCGGGACAGGTGAATCATCGTATAACTCAACGGATACTTGTACGAATTAACGGATTAATGTCGGGACAGGTGAATCATCGTATAACTCAACGGATACTTGTACGAATTAACGGATTAATGTCGGGACAGGTGAATCATCGTATAACTCAACGGATACTTGTACGAATTAACGGATTAATGTCGGGACAGGTGAATCATCGTATAACTCAACGGATACTTGTACGAATTAACGGATTAATGACCGGATAGGTGAATCATCGTATAATTCAACGGATTAATGTCGGGACAGGTGAATCATCGTATAACTCAACGGATACTTGTACGAATTAACGGATTAATGTCGGGACAGGTGAATCATCGTATAACTCAACGGATACTTGTACGAATTAACGGATTAATGACCGGATAGGTGAATCATCGTATAATTCAACGGATTAATGTCGGGACAGGTGAATCATCGTATAACTCAACGGATACTTGTACGAATTAACGGATTAATGTCCGGGTAGGTGAATCATCGTATAACTCAACGGATACTTGTACGAATTAACGGATTAATGTCGGGACAGGTGAATCATCGTATAACTCAACGGATACTTGTACGAATTAACGGATTAATGTCGGGACAGGTGAATCATCGTATAACTCAACGGATACTTGTACGAATTAACGGATTAATGACCGGATAGGTGAATCATCGTATAACTCAACGGATTAATGTCGGGATAGGTGAATCATCGTATAACTCAACGGATACTTGTACGAATTAACGGATTAATGTCCGGATAGGTGAATCATCGTATAACTCAACGGATACTTGTACGAATTAACGGATTAATGTCCGGATAGGTGAATCATCGTATAATTCAACGGATTAATGTCGGGACAGGTGAATCATCGTATAACTCAACGGATACTTGTACGAATTAACGGATTAATGTCGGGACAGGTGAATCATCGTATAACTCAACGGATACTTGTACGAATTAACGGATTAATGTCGGGACAGGTGAATCATCGTATAACTCAACGGATACTTGTACGAATTAACGGATTAATGTCGGGACAGGTGAATCATCGTATAACTCAACGGATACTTGTACGAATTAACGGATTAATGACCGGATAGGAGAATCATCGTATAACTCAACGGATTAATGTCGGGACAGGTGAATCATCGTATAACTCAACGGATACTTGTACGAATTAACGGATTAATGTCGGGATAGGTGAATCATCGTATAATTCAACGGATTAATGTCGGGACAGGTGAATCATCGTATAACTCAACGGATACTTGTACGAATTAACGGATTAATGTCGGGACAGGTGAATCATCGTATAACTCAACGGATACTTGTACGAATTAACGGATTAATGTCGGGACAGGTGAATCATCGTATAACTCAACGGATACTTGTACGAATTAACGGATTAATGTCGGGACAGGTGAATCATCGTATAACTCAACGGATACTTGTACGAATTAACGGATTAATGTCGGGACAGGTGAATCATCGTATAACTCAACGGATACTTGTACGAATTAACGGATTAATGTCGGGACAGGTGAATCATCGTATAACTCAACGGATACTTGTACGAATTAACGGATTAATGACCGGATAGGTGAATCATCGTATAATTCAACGGATTAATGTCGGGACAGGTGAATCATCGTATAACTCAACGGATACTTGTACGAATTAACGGATTAATGTCGGGACAGGTGAATCATCGTATAACTCAACGGATACTTGTACGAATTAACGGATTAATGTCGGGATAGGTGAATCATCGTATAATTCAACGGATTAATGTCGGGACAGGTGAATCATCGTATAACTCAACGGATACTTGTACGAATTAACGGATTAATGTCGGGACAGGTGAATCATCGTATAACTCAACGGATACTTGTACGAATTAACGGATTAATGTCGGGATAGGTGAATCATCGTATAACTCAACGGATACTTGTACGAATTAACGGATTAATGTCGGGACAGGTGAATCATCGTATAACTCAACGGATACTTGTACGAATTAACGGATTAATGACCGGATAGGTGAATCATCGTATAATTCAACGGATTAATGTCGGGACAGGTGAATCATCGTATAACTCAACGGATACTTGTACGAATTAACGGATTAATGTCGGGACAGGTGAATCATCGTATAACTCAACGGATACTTGTACGAATTAACGGATTAATGTCGGGACAGGTGAATCATCGTATAATTCAACGGATTAGTGTCGGGACAGGTGAATCATCGTATAACTCAACGGATACTTGTACGAATTAACGGATTAATGTCGGGACAGGTGAATCATCGTATAACTCAACGGATCCTTGTACGAATTAACGGATTAATGTCGGGACAGGTGAATCATCGTATAACTCAACGGATACTTGTACGAATTAACGGATTAATGTCGGGACAGGTGAATCATCGTATAACTCAACGGATACTTGTACGAATTAACGGATTAATGACCGGATAGGTGAATCATCGTATAACTCAACGGATTAATGTCGGGACAGGTGAATCATCGTATAACTCAACGGATACTTGTACGAATTAACGGATTAATGTCGGGACAGGTGAATCATCGTATAACTCAACGGATACTTGTACGAATTAACGGATTAATGTCCGGATAGGTGAATCATCGTATAATCAACGGATTAATGTCGGGACAGGTGAATCATCGTATAACTCAACGGATACTTGTACGAATTAACGGATTAATGTCGGGACAGGTGAATCATCGTATAACTCAACGGATACTTGTACGAATTAACGGATTAATGTCGGGACAGGTGAATCATCGTATAACTCAACGGATACTTGTACGAATTAACGGATTAATGTCGGGACAGGTGAATCATCGTATAACTCAACGGATACTTGTACGAATTAACGGATTAATGACCGGATAGGTGAATCATCGTATAATTCAACGGATTAATGTCGGGACAGGTGAATCATCGTATAACTCAACGGATACTTGTACGAATTAACGGATTAATGTCGGGACAGGTGAATCATCGTATAATTCAACGGATTAATGTCGGGACAGGTGAATCATCGTATAACTCAACGGATACTTGTACGAATTAACGGATTAATGTCCGGATAGGTGAATCATCGTATAATTCAACGGATTAATGTCGGGACAGGTGAATCATCGTATAACTCAACGGATACTTGTACGAATTAACGGATTAATGTCGGGACAGGTGAATCATCGTATAACTCAACGGATACTTGTACGAATTAACGGATTAATGTCGGGACAGGTGAATCATCGTATAACTCAACGGATACTTGTACGAATTAACGGATTAATGTCGGGACAGGTGAATCATCGTATAACTCAACGGATACTTGTACGAATTAACGGATTAATGACCGGATAGGTGAATCATCGTATAACTCAACGGATTAATGTCGGGACAGGTGAATCATCGTATAACTCAACGGATACTTGTACGAATTAACGGATTAATGTCGGGACAGGTGAATCATCGTATAACTCAACGGATACTTGTACGAATTAACGGATTAATGTCGGGATAGGTGAATCATCGTATAATTCAACGGATTAATGTCGGGACAGGTGAATCATCGTATAACTCAACGGATACTTGTACGAATTAACGGATTAATGTCGGTACAGGTGAATCATCGTATAACTCAACGGATACTTGTACGAATTAACGGATTAATGTCGGGACAGGTGAATCATCGTATAACTCAACGGATACTTGTACGAATTAACGGATTAATGTCGGGACAGGTGAATCATCGTATAACTCAACGGATACTTGTACGAATTAACGGATTAATGACCGGATAGGTGAATCATCGTATAACTCAACGGATTAATGTCGGGACAGGTGAATCATCGTATAACTCAACGGATACTTGTACGAATTAACGGATTAATGTCGGGACAGGTGAATCATCGTATAACTCAACGGATACTTGTACGAATTAACGGATTAATGTCGGGACAGGTGAATCATCGTATAATTCAACGGATTAATGTCGGGACAGGTGAATCATCGTATAACTCAACGGATACTTGTACGAATTAACGGATTAATGTCGGGACAGGTGAATCATCGTATAACTCAACGGATACTTGTACGAATTAACGGATTAATGTCCGTACAGGTGAATCATCGTATAACTCAACGGATACTTGTACGAATTAACGGATTAATGTCGGGACAGGTGAATCATCGTATAACTCAACGGATACTTGTACGAATTAACGGATTAATGACCGGATAGGTGAATCATCGTATAACTCAACGGATTAATGTCGGGACAGGTGAATCATCGTATAACTCAACGGATACTTGTACGAATTAACGGATTAATGTCCGTATAGGTGAATCATCGTATACTTCAACGGATACTTGTACGAATTAACGGATTAATGTCGGGACAGGTGAATCATCGTATAATTCAACGGATTAATGTCGGGACAGGTGAATCATCGTATAACTCAACGGATACTTGTACGAATTAACGGATTAATGTCGGGACAGGTGAATCATCGTATAACTCAACGGATACTTGTACGAATTAACGGATTAATGTCGGGACAGGTGAATCATCGTATAACTCAACGGATACTTGTACGAATTAACGGATTAATGTCGGGACAGGTGAATCATCGTATAACTCAACGGATACTTGTACGAATTAACGGATTAATGTCCGGATAGGAGAATCATCGTATAACTCAACGGATTAATGTCCGGATAGGTGAATCATCGTATAACTCAACGGATACTTGTACGAATTAACGGATTAATGTCCGGATAGGTGAATCATCGTATAATTCAACGGGTACTTGTACGAATTAACGGATTAATGTCCGGATAGGAGAATCATCGTATAATTCAACGGAGTAATGTCGGGACAGGTGAATCATCGTATAACTCAACGGATACTTGTACGAATTAACGGATTAATGTCCGGATAGGTGAATCATCGTATAATTCAACGGATACTTGTACGAATTAACGGATTAATGTCCGGATAGGAGAATCATCGTATAATTCAACGGATTAATGTCGGGACAGGTGAATCATCGTATAACTCAACGGATACTTGTACGAATTAACGGATTAATGTCGGGACAGGTGAATCATCGTATAACTCAACGGATACTTGTACGAATTAACGGATTAATGTCGGGACAGGTGAATCATCGTATAACTCAACGGATACTTGTACGAATTAACGGATTAATGTCGGTACAGGTGAATCATCGTATAACTCAACGGATACTTGTACGAATTAACGGATTAATGTCGGGACAGGTGAATCATCGTATAACTCAACGGATTAATGTCGGGACAGGTGAATCATCGTATAACTCAACGGATACTTGTACGAATTAACGGATTTATGTCGGGACAGGTGAAATTCAACGGATTAAAGTCGGGACAGGTGAATCATCGTATAATTCAACGGATACTTGTACGAATTAACGGATTAATGTCCGGATAGGTGAATCATCGTATAACTCAACGGATTAATGTCGGGACAGGTGAATCATCGTATAACTGAACGGATACTTGTACGAATTAACGGATTAGTGCCCGTATAGGTGAATCATCGTATAACTCAACGGATACTTGTACGAATTAACGGATTAATGTCGGTACAGGTGAATCATCGTATAACTCAACGGATACTTGTACGAATTAACGGATTAATGTCGGGACAGGTGAATCATCGTATAACTCAACGGATACTTGTACGAATTAACGGATTAATGACCGGATAGGTGAATCATCGTATAACTCAACGGATTAATGTCGGGACAGGTGAATCATCGTATAACTCAACGGATACTTGTACGTATAATTCAACGGATTAATGTCGGGACAGGTGAATCATCGTATAACTCAACGGATACTTGTACGAATTAACGGATTAATGTCGGGACAGGTGAATCATCGTATAACTCAACGGATTAATGTCGGGACAGGTGAATCATCGTATAACTCAACGGATACTTGTACGAATTAACGGATTAATGTCCGGATAGGTGAATCATCGTATAACTCAACGGATACTTGTACGAATTAACGGATTAATGTCCGGATAGGAGAATCATCGTATAACTCAACGGATACTTGTACGAATTAACGGATTAATGTCCGGATAGGTGAATCATCGTATAACTCAACGGATACTTGTACGAATTAACGGATTAATGTCCGGATAGGTGAATCATCGTATAACTCAACGGATTAATGTCGGGACAGGTGAATCATCGTATAACTCAACGGATACTTGTACGAATTAACGGATTAATGTCCGGCTGGATGAATCATCGTATAACTCAACGGATACTTGTACGAATTAACGGATTAATGTCCGGATAGGTGAATCATCGTATAACTCAACGGATTAATGTCCGGCTGGATGAATCATCGTATAACTCAACGGATACTTGTACGAATTAACGGATTAATGTCCGGATAGGAGAATCATCGTATAACTCAACGGATTAATGTCCGGATAGGTGAATCATCGTATAACTCAACGGATACTTGTACGAATTAACGGATTAATGTCCGGATAGGTGAATCATCGTATAACTCAACGGATACTTGTACGAATTAACGGATTAATGTCCGGATAGGAGAATCATCGTATAACTCAACGGATTAATGTCCGGATAGGTGAATCATCGTATAACTCAACGGATACTTGTACGAATTAACGGATTAATGTCCGGATAGGTGAATCATCGTATAATTCAACGGGTACTTGTACGAATTAACGGATTAATGTCCGGATAGGAGAATCATCGTATAACTCAACGGATTAATGTCCGGCTGGATGAATCATCGTATAACTCAACGGATACTTGTACGAATTAACGGATTAATGTCCGGATAGGTGAATCATCGTATAACTCAACGGATACTTGTACGAATTAACGGATTAATGTCCGGATAGGTGAATCATCGTATAATTCAACGGATACTTGTACGAATTAACGGATTAATTTCCGGATAGGAGAATCATCGTATAACTCAACGGGTACTTGTACGAATTAACGGATTAATGTCCGGATAGGAGAATCATCGTATAACTCAACGGATTAATGTCCGGCTGGATGAATCATCGTATAACTCAACGGATACTTGTACGAATTAACGGATTAATGTCCGGATAGGTGAATCATCGTATAACTCAACGGATACTTGTACGAATTAACGGATTAATGTCCGGATAGGTGAATCATCGTATAACTCAACGGATTAATGTCCGGCTGGATGAATCATCGTATAACTCAACGGATACTTGTACGAATTAACGGATTAATGTCCGGATAGGTGAATCATCGTATAACTCAACGGATACTTGTACGAATTAACGGATTAATGTCCGGATAGGTGAATCATCGTATAACTCAACGGATACTTGTACGAATTAACGGATTAATGTCCGGCTGGATGAATCATCGTATAACTCAACGGATACTTGTACGACTTAACGGATTAATGTCCGGATAGGAGAATCATCGTATAACTCAACGGATTAATGTCCGGATAGGTGAATCATCGTATAATTCAACGGATACTTGTACGAATTAACGGATTAATTTCCGGATAGGAGAATCATCGTATAACTCAACGGATACTTGTACGAATTAACGGATTAATGTCCGGATAGGAGAATCATCGTATAACTCAACGGATTAATGTCCGGCTGGATGAATCATCGTATAACTCAACGGATACTTGTACGAATTAACGGATTAATGTCCGGATAGGAGAATCATCGTATAACTCAACAGATACTTGTACGAATTAACGGATTAATGTCCGGATAGGAGAATCATCGTATAACTCAACAGATACTTGTACGAATTAACGGATTAATGTCCGGATAGGTGAATCATCGTATAACTCAACGGATACTTGTACGAATTAACGGATTAATGTCCGGATAGGTGAATCATCGTATAACTCAACGGATACTTGTACGAATTAACGGATTAATGTCCGGATAGGTGAATCATCGTATAACTCAACGGATACTTGTACGAATTAACGGATTAATGACCGGATAGGTGAATCATCGTATAATTCAACGGATTAATGTCGGGACAGGTGAATCATCGTATAACTCAACGGATACTTGTACGAATTAACGGATTAATGTCGGGACAGGTGAATCATCGTATAACTCAACGGATTAATGTCGGGACAGGTGAATCATCGTATAACTCAACGGATACTTGTACGAATTAACGGATTAATGTCGGGACAGGTGAATCATCGTATAACTCAACGGATTAATGTCGGGACAGGTGAATCATCGTATAACTCAACGGATACTTGTACGAATTAACGGATTAATGTCGGGACAGGTGAATCATCGTATAACTCAACGGATACTTGTACGAATTAACGGATTAATGCCGGGACAGGTGAATCATCGTATAAGTCAACGGATACTTGTACGAATTAACGGATTAATGTCCGGACAGGTGAATCATCGTATAACTCAACGGATACTTGTACGAATTAACGGATTAATGACCGGATAGGTGAATCATCGTATAACTCAACGGATTAATGTCGGGACAGGTGAATCATCGTATAACTCAACGGATACTTGTACGAATTAACGGATTAATGTCGGGACAGGTGAATCATCGTATAATTCAACGGATTAATGTCGGGACAGGTGAATCATCGTATAACTCAACGGATACTTGTACGAATTAACGGATTAATGACCGGATAGGTGAATCATCGTATAACTCAACGGATTAATGTCGGGACAGGTGAATCATCGTATAACTCAACGGATACTTGTACGAATTAACGGATTAATGTCGGGACAGGTGAATCATCGTATAACTCAACGGATACTTGTACGAATTAACGGATTAATGACCGGATAGGTGAATCATCGTATAACTCAACGGATACTTGTACGAATTAACGGATTAATGTCGGGACAGGTGAATCATCGTATAACTCAACGGATACTTGTACGAATTAACGGATTAATGACCGGATAGGTGAATCATCGTATAATTCAACGGATTAATGTCGGGACAGGTGAATCATCGTATAACTCAACGGATACTTGTACGAATTAACGGATTAATGTCGGGACAGGTGAATAATTAACGGATTAATGTCGGGACAGGTGAATCATCGTATAATTCAACGGATTAATGTCGGGACAGGTGAATCATCGTATAACTCAACGGATACTTGTACGAATTAACGGATTAATGTCGGGACAGGTGAATCATCGTATAACTCAACGGATTAATGTCGGGACAGGTGAATCATCGTATAACTCAACGGATACTTGTACGAATTAACGGATTAATGTCGGGACAGGTGAATCATCGTATAACTCAACGGATACTTGTACGAATTAACGGATTAATGTCGGGACAGGTGAATCATCGTATAACTCAACGGATACTTGTACGAATTAACGGATTAATGTCGGGACAGGTGAATCATCGTATAACTCAACGGATACTTGTACGAATTAACGGATTAATGACCGGATAGGTGAATCATCGTATAATTCAACGGATTAATGTCGGGACAGGTGAATCATCGTATAACTCAACGGATACTTGTACGAATTAACGGATTAATGTCCGGATAGGTGAATCATCGTATAATTCAACGGATTAATGTCGGGACAGGTGAATCATCGTATAACTCAACGGATACTTGTACGAATTAACGGATTAATGTCCGGGGACAGGTGAATTCATCGTATAACCAACGGATACTTGGTACGAATTATCGATTAGAAGTCGGGACAGGTTGAATAACTCAACGGATTAATGTCGGGACAGGTGAATCATCGTATAACTCAACGGATACTTGTACGAATTAACGGATTAATGTCGGGACAGGTGAATCATCGTATAACTCAACGGATACTTGTACGAATTAACGGATTAATGTCGGGACAGGTGAATCATCGTATAACTCAACGGATACTTGTACGAATTAACGGATTAATGTCGGGACAGGTGAATCATCGTATAACTCAACGGATACTTGTACGAATTAACGGATTAATGACCGGATAGGTGAATCATCGTATAATTCAACGGATTAATGTCGGGACAGGTGAATCATCGTATAACTCAACGGATACTTGTACGAATTAACGGATTAATGACCGGATAGGTGAATCATCGTATAATTCAACGGATTAATGTCGGGACAGGTGAATCATCGTATAACTCAACGGATACTTGTACGAATTAACGGATTAATGACCGGATAGGTGAATCATCGTATAATTCAACGGATTAATGTCGGGACAGGTGAATCATCGTATAACTCAACGGATACTTGTACGAATTAACGGATTAATGTCGGGACAGGTGAATCATCGTATAACTCAACGGATACTTGTACGAATTAACGGATTAATGTCGGGACAGGTGAATCATCGTATAACTCAACGGATACTTGTACGAATTAACGGATTAATGTCGGGACAGGTGAATCATCGTATAACTCAACGGATACTTGTACGAATTAACGGATTAATGACCGGATAGGTGAATCATCGTATAATTCAACGGATTAATGTCGGGACAGGTGAATCATCGTATAACTCAACGGATACTTGTACGAATTAACGGATTAATGTCGGGACAGGTGAATCATCGTATAACTCAACGGATACGGATTAATGTCGGGACAGGTGAATCATCGTATAACTCAACGGATACTTGTACGAATTAACGGATTAATGTCGGGACAGGTGAATCATCGTATAACTCAACGGATACTTGTACGAATTAACGGATTAATGTCGGGATAGGTGAATCATCGTATAACTCAACGGATACTTGTACGAATTAACGGATTAATGTCGGGACAGGTGAATCATCGTATAACTCAACGGATACTTGTACGAATTAACGGATTAATGTCGGGACAGGTGAATCATCGTATAACTCAACGGATACTTGTACGAATTAACGGATTAATGTCGGGACAGGTGAATCATCGTATAACTCAACGGATACTTGTACGAATTAACGGATTAATGACCGGATAGGTGAATCATCGTATAATTCAACGGATTAATGTCGGGACAGGTGAATCATCGTATAACTCAACGGATACTTGTACGAATTAACGGATTAATGTCGGGACAGGTGAATCATCGTATAACTCAACGGATTAATGTCGGGACAGGTGAATCATCGTATAACTCAACGGATACTTGTACGAATTAACGGATTAATGTCGGGACAGGTGAATCATCGTATAACTCAACGGATTAATGTCGGGACAGGTGAATCATCGTATAACTCAACGGATACTTGTACGAATTAACGGATTAATGTCGGGACAGGTGAATCATCGTATAACTCAACGGATACTTGTACGAATTAACGGATTAATGTCGGGACAGGTGAATCATCGTATAACTCAACGGATACTTGTACGAATTAACGGATTAATGTCGGGACAGGTGAATCATCGTATAACTCAACGGATACTTGTACGAATTAACGGATTAATGACCGGATAGGTGAATCATCGTATAATTCAACGGATTAATGTCGGGACAGGTGAATCATCGTATAACTCAACGGATACTTGTACGAATTAACGGATTAATGTCGGGACAGGTGAATCATCGTATAATTCAACGGATTAATGTCGGGACAGGTGAATCATCGTATAACTCAACGGATACTTGTACGAATTAACGGATTAATGTCGGGACAGGTGAATCATCGTATAACTCAACGGATACTTGTACGGATTAATGTCGGGACAGGTGAATCATCGTATAACTCAACGGATACTTGTACGAATTAACGGATTAATGTCGGGACAGGTGAATCATCGTATAACTCAACGGATACTTGTACGAATTAACGGATTAATGTCGGTACAGGTGAATCATCGTATAACTCAACGGATACTTGTACGAATTAACGGATTAATGTCGGGACAGGTGAATCATCGTATAACTCAACGGATACTTGTACGAATTAACGGATTAATGACCGGATAGGTGAATCATCGTATAATTCAACGGATTAATGTCGGGACAGGTGAATCATCGTATAACTCAACGGATACTTGTACGAATTAACGGATTAATGTCGGGACAGGTGAATCATCGTATAACTCAACGGATTAATGTCGGGACAGGTGAATCATCGTATAACTCAACGGATACTTGTACGAATTAACGGATTAATGTCGGGGCAGGTGAATCATCGTATAACTCAAGGGATTAATGTCGGGACAGGTGAATCATCGTATAACTCAACGGATACTTGTACGAATTAACGGATTAATGTCGGGACAGGTGAATCATCGTATAACTCAACGGATACTTGTACGAATTAACGGATTAATGTCGGGACAGGTGAATCATCGTATAACTCAACGGATACTTGTACGAATTAACGGATTAATGTCGGGACAGGTGAATCATCGTATAACTCAACGGATACTTGTACGAATTAACGGATTAATGACCGGATAGGTGAATCATCGTATAATTCAACGGATTAATGTCGGGACAGGTGAATCATCGTATAACTCAACGGATACTTGTACGAATTAACGGATTAATGTCGGGACAGGTGAATCATCGTATAACTCAACGGATTAATGTCGGGACAGGTGAATCATCGTATAACTCAACGGATACTTGTACGAATTAACGGATTAATGTCGGGACAGGTGAATCATCGTATAACTCAACGGATTAATGTCGGGACAGGTGAATCATCGTATAACTCAACGGATACTTGTACGAATTAACGGATTAATGTCGGTACAGGTGAATCATCGTATAACTCAACGGATACTTGTACGAATTAACGGATTAATGTCGGGACAGGTGAATCATCGTATAACTCAACGGATACTTGTACGAATTAACGGATTAATGTCGGGACAGGTGAATCATCGTATAACTCAACGGATACTTGTACGAATTAACGGATTAATGACCGGATAGGTGAATCATCGTATAATTCAACGGATTAATGTCGGGACAGGTGAATCATCGTATAACTCAACGGATACTTGTACGAATTAACGGATTAATGTCGGGACAGGTGAATCATCGTATAACTCAACGGATTAATGTCGGGACAGGTGAATCATCGTATAACTCAACGGATACTTGTACGAATTAACGGATTAATGTCGGGATAGGTGAATCATCGTATAACTCAACGGATTAATGTCGGGACAGGTGAATCATCGTATAACTCAACGGATACTTGTACGAATTAACGGATTAATGTCGGGATAGGTGAATCATCGTATAACTCAACGGATTAATGTCGGGACAGGTGAATCATCGTATAACTCAACGGATAAATGTCGAATTAACGGATTAGTGCCCGTATAGGTGAATCATCGTATAACTCAACGGATACTTGTACGAATTAACGGATTAATGTCGGGACAGGTGAATCATCGTATAACTCAACGGATACTTGTACGAATTAACGGATTAATGACCGGATAGGTGAATCATCGTATAATTCAACGGATTAATGTCGGGACAGGTGAATCATCGTATAACTCAACGGATACTTGTACGAATTAACGGATTAATGTCGGGACAGGTGAATCATCGTATAATTAACGGATTAATGTCGGGACAGGTGAATCATCGTATAACTCAACGGATACTTGTACGAATTAACGGATTAATGTCGGGACAGGTGAATCATCGTATAACTCAACGGATTAATGTCGGGACAGGTGAATCATCGTATAACTCAACGGATACTTGTACGAATTAACGGATTAATGTCGGGACAGGTGAATCATCGTATAACTCAACGGATACTTGTACGAATTAACGGATTAATGTCGGGACAGGTGAATCATCGTATAACTCAACGGATACTTGTACGAATTAACGGATTAATGTCGGGACAGGTGAATCATCGTATAACTCAACGGATACTTGTACGAATTAACGGATTAATGACCGGATAGGTGAATCATCGTATAATTCAACGGATTAATGTCGGGACAGGTGAATCATCGTATAACTCAACGGATACTTGTACGAATTAACGGATTAATGTCGGGACAGGTGAATCATCGTATAACTCAACGGATTAATGTCGGGACAGGTGAATCATCGTATAACTCAACGGATACTTGTACGAATTAACGGATTAATGTCGGGACAGGTGAATCATCGTATAATTCAACGGATTAATGTCGGGACAGGTGAATCATCGTATAACTCAACGGATACTTGTACGAATTAACGGATTAATGTCGGGACAGGTGAATCATCGTATAACTCAACGGATACTTGTACGAATTAACGGATTAATGACCGGATAGGTGAATCATCGTATAACTCAACGGATACTTGTACGAATTAACGGATTAATGTCGGGACAGGTGAATCATCGTATAACTCAACGGATACTTGTACGAATTAACGGATTAATGACCGGATAGGTGAATCATCGTATAACTCAACGGATTAATGTCGGGACAGGTGAATCATCGTATAACTCAACGGATACTTGTACGAATTAACGGATTAATGTCGGGACAGGTGAATCATCGTATAACTCAACGGATACTTGTACGAATTAACGGATTAATGTCGGGACAGGTGAATCATCGTATAACTCAACGGATACTTGTACGAATTAACGGATTAATGTCGGGACAGGTGAATCATCGTATAACTCAACGGATACTTGTACGAATTAACGGATTAATGTCGGGACAGGTGAATCATCGTATAACTCAACGGATACTTGTACGAATTAACGGATTAATGTCGGGACAGGTGAATCATCGTATAACTCAACGGATACTTGTACGAATTAACGGATTAATGACCGGATAGGTGAATCATCGTATAACTCAACGGATACTTGTACGAATTAACGGATTAATGTCGGGACAGGTGAATCATCGTATAACTCAACGGATACTTGTACGAATTAACGGATTAATGACCGGATAGGTGAATCATCGTATAATTCAACGGATTAATGTC
This sequence comes from Pardosa pseudoannulata, assembly GCA_032207245.1. NCBI lineage: Eukaryota > Metazoa > Arthropoda > Arachnida > Araneae > Lycosidae > Pardosa > Pardosa pseudoannulata. Next base: position 157,951,855 of record CM063506.1, on the reverse strand, counting down.
GGGACAGGTGAATCATCGTATAACTCAACGGATACTTGTACGAATTAACGGATTAATGACCGGATAGGTGAATCATCGTATAATTCAACGGATTAATGTCGGGACAGGTGAATCATCGTATAACTCAACGGATACTTGTACGAATTAACGGATTAATGTCGGGACAGGTGAATCATCGTATAACTCAACGGATTAATGTCGGGACAGGTGAATCATCGTATAACTCAACGGATACTTGTACGAATTAACGGATTAATGTCGGGACAGGTGAATCATCGTATAACTCAACGGATACTTGTACGAATTAACGGATTAATGGATTAATGTCGGGACAGGTGAATCATCGTATAACTCAACGGATACTTGTACGAATTAACGGATTAATGTCGGGACAGGTGAATCATCGTATAACTCAACGGATACTTGTACGAATTAACGGATTAATGACCGGATAGGTGAATCATCGTATAATTCAACGGATTAATGTCGGGACAGGTGAATCATCGTATAACTCAACGGATACTTGTACGAATTAACGGATTAATGACCGGATAGGTGAATCATCGTATAATTCAACGGATTAATGTCGGGACAGGTGAATCATCGTATAACTCAACGGATACTTGTACGAATTAACGGATTAATGTCGGGACAGGTGAATCATCGTATAACTCAACGGATTAATGTCGGGACAGGTGAATCATCGTATAACTCAACGGATACTTGTACGAATTAACGGATTAATGTCGGGACAGGTGAATCATCGTATAACTCAACGGATACTTGTACGAATTAACGGATTAATGACCGGATAGGTGAATCATCGTATAATTCAACGGATGAATGTACAGGTGAATCATCGTATAACTCAACGGATACTTGTACGAATTAACGGATTAATGTCGGGACAGGTGAATCATCGTATAACTCAACGGATACTTGTACGAATTAACGGATTAATGACCGGATAGGTGAATCATCGTATAATTCAACGGATTAATGTCGGGACAGGTGAATCATCGTATAACTCAACGGATACTTGTACGAATTAACGGATTAATGTCGGGACAGGTGAATCATCGTATAACTCAACGGATTAATGTCGGGACAGGTGAATCATCGTATAACTCAACGGATACTTGTACGAATTAACGGATTAATGTCGGGAGGACAGGTGAATCATCGTATAACTCAACGGATTAATGTCGGGACAGGTGAATCATCGTATAACTCAACGGATACTTGTACGAATTAACGGATTAATGTCGGGACAGGTGAATCATCGTATAACTCAACGGATACTTGTACGAATTAACGGATTAATGGCGGTACAGGTGAATCATCGTATAACTCAACGGATACTTGTACGAATTAACGGATTAATGTCGGGACAGGTGAATCATCGTATAACTCAACGGATACTTGTACGAATTAACGGATTAATGACCGGATAGGTGAATCATCGTATAATTCAACGGATTAATGTCGGGACAGGTGAATCATCGTATAACTCAACGGATACTTGTACGAATTAACGGATTAATGTCGGGACAGGTGAATCATCGTATAACTCAACGGATTAATGTCGGGACAGGTGAATCATCGTATAACTCAACGGATACTTGTACGAATTAACGGATTAATGTCGGGGCAGGTGAATCATCGTATAACTCAAGGGATTAATGTCGGGACAGGTGAATCATCGTATAACTCAACGGATACTTGTACGAATTAACGGATTAATGTCGGGACAGGTGAATCATCGTATAACTCAACGGATACTTGTACGAATTAACGGATTAATGACCGGATAGGTGAATCATCGTATAGGATTAATGTCGGTACAGGTGAATCATCGTATAACTCAACGGATACTTGTACGAATTAACGGATTAATGTCGGGACCGGTGAATCATCGTATAACTCAACGGATACTTGTACGAATTAACGGATTAATGACCGGATAGGTGAATCATCGTATAATTCAACGGATTAATGTCGGGACAGGTGAATCATCGTATAACTCAACGGATACTTGTACGAATTAACGGATTAATGACCGGATAGGTGAATCATCGTATAATTCAACGGATTAATGTCGGGACAGGTGAATCATCGTATAACTCAACGGATACTTGTACGAATTAACGGATTAATGTCGGGACAGGTGAATCATCGTATAACTCAACGGATTAATGTCGGGACAGGTGAATCATCGTATAACTCAACGGATACTTGTACGAATTAACGGATTAATGTCGGGACAGGTGAATCATCGTATAACTCAACGGATACTTGTACGAATTAACGGATTAATGTCGGGACAGGTGAATCATCGTATAACTCAACGGATAATTGTACGAATTAACGGATTAATGTCGGGACAGGTGAATCATCGTATAACTCAACGGATACTTGTACGAATTAACGGATTAATGACCGGATAGGTGAATCATCGTATAATTCAACGGATTAATGTCGGGACAGGTGAATCATCGTATAACTCAACGGATACTTGTACGAATTAACGGATTAATGACCGGACAGGTGAATCATCGTATAACTCAACGGATTAATGTCGGGACAGGTGAATCATCGTATAACTCAACGGATACTTGTACGAATTAACGGATTAATGTCGGGACAGGTGAATCATCGTATAACTCAACGGATTAATGTCGGGACAGGTGAATCATCGTATAACTCAACGGATACTTGTACGAATTAACGGATTAATGTCGGGACAGGTGAATCATCGTATAACTCAACGGATACTTGTACGAATTAACGGATTAATGTCGGGACAGGTGAATCATCGTATAACTCAACGGATACTTGTACGAATTAACGGATTAATGTCGGGATAGGTGAATCATCGTATAACTCAACGGATACTTGTACGAATTAACGGATTAATGTCGGGACAGGTGAATCATCGTATAACTCAACGGATACTTGTACGAATTAACGGATTAATGACCGGATAGGTGAATCATCGTATAATTCAACGGATTAATGTCGGGACAGGTGAATCATCGTATAACTCAACGGATACTTGTACGAATTAACGGATTAATGACCGGACAGGTGAATCATCGTATAACTCAACGGATTAATGTCGGGACAGGTGAATCATCGTATAACTCAACGGATACTTGTACGAATTAACGGATTAATGTCGGGACAGGTGAATCATCGTATAACTCAACGGATACTTGTACGAATTAACGGATTAATGTCGGGACAGGTGAATCATCGTATAACTCAACGGATACTTGTACGAATTAACGGATTAATGTCCGGAACGGATCATCTTGTACGAATTAACGGATTAATGTCGGGACAGGTGAATCATCGTATAACTCAACGGATACTTGTACGAATTAACGGATTAATGACCGGATAGGTGAATCATCGTATAACTCAACGGATTAATGTCGGGACAGGTGAATCATCGTATAACTCAACGGATACTTGTACGAATTAACGGATTAATGACCGGATAGGTGAATCATCGTATAATTCAACGGATTAATGTCGGGACAGGTGAATCATCGTATAACTCAACGGATACTTGTACGAATTAACGGATTAATGTCGGGACAGGTGAATCATCGTATAACTCAACGGATACTTGTACGAATTAACGGATTAATGTCGGGACAGGTGAATCATCGTATAACTCAACGGATACTTGTACGAATTAACGGATTAATGTCGGGACAGGTGAATCATCGTATAACTCAACGGATACTTGTACGAATTAACGGATTAATGACCGGATAGGTGAATCATCGTATAATTCAACGGATTAATGTCGGGACAGGTGAATCATCGTATAACTCAACGGATACTTGTACGAATTAACGGATTAATGTCGGGATAGGTGAATCATCGTATAACTCAACGGATTAATGTCGGGACAGGTGAATCATCGTATAACTCAACGGATACTTGTACGAATTAACGGATTAATGTCGGGACAGGTGAATCATCGTATAAACTCAACGGATTAATGTCGGGACAGGTGAATCATCGTATAACTCAACGGATACTTGTACGAATTAACGGATTAATGTCGGGACAGGTGAATCATCGTATAACTCAACGGATACTTGTACGAATTAACGGATTAATGTCGGGACAGGTGAATCATCGTATAACTCAACGGATACTTGTACGAATTAACGGATTAATGTCGGGACAGGTGAATCATCGTATAACTCAACGGATACTTGTACGAATTAACGGATTAATGACCGGATAGGTGAATCATCGTATAATTCAACGGATTAATGTCGGGACAGGTGAATCATCGTATAACTCAACGGATACTTGTACGAATTAACGGATTAATGTCGGACAGGTGAATCATCGTATAATTCAACGGATTAATTTCGGGACAGGTGAATCATCGTATAACTCAACGGATACTTGTCCGATTTAACGGATTAATGACCGGATAGGTGGATCATCGTATAATTCAACGGATTAATGTCGGGACAGGTGAATCATCGTATAACTCAACGGATACTTGTACGAATTAACGGATTATTCGTATAATTCAACGGATTAATGTCGGGACAGGTGAATCATCGTATAACTCAACGGATACTTGTACGAATTAACGGATTAATGTCGGGACAGGTGAATCATCGTATAACTCAACGGATACTTGTACGAATTAACGGATTAATGTCGGGACAGGTGAATCATCGTATAACTCAACGGATACTTGTACGAATTAACGGATTAATGTCGGGACAGGTGAATCATCGTATAACTCAACGGATACTTGTACGAATTAACGGATTAATGACCGGATAGGTGAATCATCGTATAACTCAACGGATTAATGTCGGGACAGGTGAATCATCGTATAACTCAACGGATACTTGTACGAATTAACGGATTAATGACCGGATAGGTGAATCATCGTATAATTCAACGGATTAATGTCGGGACAGGTGAATCATCGTATAACTCAACGGATACTTGTACGAATTAACGGATTAATGTCGGGACAGGTGAATCATCGTATAACTCAACGGATTAATGTCGGGACAGGTGAATCATCGTATAATTCAACGGATACTTGTGCGAATTAACGGATTAATGTCGGGACAGGTGAATCATCGTATAACTCAACGGATACTTGTACGAATTAACGGATTAATGACCGGATAGGTGAATCATCGTATAATTCAACGGATTAATGTCGGGACAGGTGAATCATCGTATAACTCAACGGATACTTGTACGAATTAACGGATTAATGTCGGGACAGGTGAATCATCGTATAACTCAACGGATACTTGTACGAATTAACGGATTAATGACCGGATAGGAGAATCATCGTATAATTCAACGGATTAATGTCGGGACAGGTGAATCATCGTATAACTCAACGGATACTTGTACGAATTAACGGATTAATGACCGGATAGGTGAATCATCGTATAATTCAACGGATTAATGTCGGGACAGGTGAATCATCGTATAACTCAACGGATACTTGTACGAATTAACGGATTAATGTCGGGACAGGTGAATCATCGTATAAATCAACGGATTAATGTCGGGACAGGTGAATCATCGTATAACTCAACGGATACTTGTACGAATTAACGGATTAATGTCGGGACAGGTGAATCATCGTATAACTCAACGGATACTTGTACGAATTAACGGATTAATGTCCGGATAGGTGAATCATCGTATAACTCAACGGATACTTGTACGAATTAACGGATTAATGTCGGGACAGGTGAATCATCGTATAACTCAACGGATACTTGTACGAATTAACGGATTAATGACCGGATAGGTGAATCATCGTATAATTCAACGGATTAATGTCGGGACAGGTGAATCATCGTATAACTCAACGGATACTTGTACGAATTAACGGATTAATGACCGGATAGGTGAATCATCGTATAATTCAACGGATTAATGTCGGGACAGGTGAATCATCGTATAACTCAACGGATACTTGTACGAATTAACGGATTAATGTCGGGATAGGTGAATCATCGTATAACTCAACGGATTAATGTCGGGACAGGTGAATCATCGTATAACTCAACGGATACTTGTACGAATTAACGGATTAATGTCGGGACAGGTGAATCATCGTATAACTCAACGGATACTTGTACGAATTAACGGATTAATGTCGGGACAGGTGAATCATCTTATAACTCAACGGATACTTGTACGAATTAACGGATTAATGTCGGGACAGGTGAATCATCGTATAACTCAACGGATACTTGTACGAATTAACGGATTAATGACCGGATAGGTGAATCATCGTATAATTCAACGGATTAATGTCGGGACAGGTGAATCATCGTATAACTCAACGGATACTTGTACGAATTAACGGATTAATGTCGGGACAGGTGAGTCATCGTATAACTCAACGGATACTTGTACGAAATAACGGATTAACGGATTAATGTCGGGACAGGTGAATCATCGTATAACTCAACGGATACTTGTACGAATTAACGGATTAATGTCGGGACAGGTGAATCATCGTATAACTCAACGGATACTTGTACGAATCAACGGATTAATGTCGGGACAGGTGAATCATCGTATAACTCAACGGATACTTGTACGAATTAACGGATTAATGTCGGGACAGGTGAATCATCGTATAACTCAACAGGTGAATCAATCGTATAACTCAACCAACGGATACTTGTAACGGAATTAACGGATTAATGACCGGATATGTGAATCATCGAATAACTCAAACTCAACGGATTAATGTCCGGATAGGTGAATCATCGTATAACTCAACGGATACTTGTACGAATTAACGGATTAATGTCCGGATAGGTGAATCATCGTATAACTCAACGGATACTTGTACGAATTAACGGATTAATGTCCGGATAGGAGAATCATCGTATAACTCAACGGATACTTGTACGAATTAACGGATTAATGCCCGGATGGATGAATCATCGTATAACTCAACGGATACTTGTACGAATTAACGGATTAATGTCCGGGTAGGTGAATCATCGTATAACTCAACGGATTAATGTCCGGATAGGTGAATCATCGTATAACTCAACGGATACTTGTACGAATTAACGGATTAATGTCCGGATAGGAGAATCATCGTATAACTCAACGGATTAATGTCGGGACAGGTGAATCATCGTATAACTCATCGGATACTTGTACGAATTAACGGATTAATGTGCGGTGAATCATCGGTAATTCCAACGATTAATCAGGTAGAATCACGTATAACTCAACGGATACTTGTACGAATTAACGGATTAATGTCGGTACAGGAACATCGTATAATTCAACGATTAAATTGTCGGGGACAGAATCATCGTAGAATCATACTTGTACGATTAACGATCATGTCGGGACAGGTGAATCATCGTATAACTCAACGGATACTTTGTACGAATTACGGATTAATGTCCGGGACCGGTGAAACACGTATAACGCCAACGGATACTGTACGAATTTAACGATTAATGTCGGGAGACAGGATGAATCATCCGATCAATCCTTGTGCCTAATTAACGGATTAATTGACCATGAGGATGAATCATCGTATAATTCAACGGATTAATGTCGTGACAGGTGAATCACGAATAACTCAACTGAATTAACGGATTATCCGGATAAGGTGAATCATCGTATAACTCAACGGATACTTGTGCGAATTAACGGATTAATGTCGGGACAGGTGAATCATCGTATAACTCAACGGATACTTGTACGAATTAACGGATTAATGTCGGTACAGGGGAATCATCGTATAACTCAACGGATACTTGTACGAATTAACGGATTAATGACCGGATAGGTGAATCATCGTATAATTCAACGGATTAATGTCGGGACAGGTGAATCATCGTATAACTCAACGGATACTTGTACGAATTAACGGATTAATGTCGGGACAGGTGAATCATCGTATAACTCAACGGATTAATGTCGGGACAGGTGAATCATCGTATAACTCAACGGATACTTGTACGAATTAACGGATTAATGACCGGATAGGTGAATCATCGTATAACTCAACGGATTAATGTCGGTACAGGTGAATCATCGTATAACTCAACGGATACTTGTACGAATTAACGGATTAATGTCGGGACAGGTGAATCATCGTATAACTCAACGGATACTTGTACGAATTAACGGATTAATGTCGGGACAGGTGAATCATCGTATAACTCAACGGATACTTGTACGAATTAACGGATTAATGTCGGGACAGGTGAATCATCGTATAACTCAACGGATACTTGTACGAATTAACGGATTAATGACGGGATAGGTGAATCATCGTATAATTCAACGGATTAATGTCGGGACAGGTGAATCATCGTATAACTCAACGGATACTTGTACGAATTAACGGATTAATGACCGGATAGGTGAATCATCGTATAATTCAACGGATTAATGTCGGGACAGGTGAATCATCGTATAACTCAACGGATACTTGTACGAATTAACGGATTAATGTCGGGACAGGTGAATCATCGTATAACTCAACGGATTAATGTCGGGACAGGTGAATCATCGTATAACTCAACGGATACTTGTACGAATTAACGGAGTAATGTCGGGACAGGTGAATCATCGTATAACTCAACGGATACTTGTACGAATTAACGGATTAATGTCGGGACAATGATCATCGTATAATAACTCAACGGATACTTGTACGAATTAACGGATTAATGTCGGGACAGGTGAATCATCGTATAACTCAACGGATACGTGTACGAATTAACGGATTAATGACCGGATAGGTGAATCATCGTATAATTCAACGGATTAATGTCGGGACAGGTGAATCATCGTATAACTCAACGGATACTTGTACGAATTAACGGATTAATGTCGGGACAGGTGAATCATCGTATAAATTCAACGGATTAATGTCGGGACAGGTGAATCATCGTATAACTCAACGGATACTTGTACGAATTAACGGATTAATGTCGGGACAGGTGAATCATCGTATAATTCAACGTAATAATGTCGGGACAGGTGAATCATCGTATATCTCAACGGATACTTGTACGAATTAACGGATTAATGTCGGGACAGGTGAATCATCGTATAACTCAACGGATACTTGTACGAATTAACGGATTAATGTCGGGACAGGTGAATCATCGTATAACTCAACGGATTAATGTCTGGACAGGTGAATCATCGTATAACTCAACGGATACTTGTACGAATTAACGGATTAATGACCGGATAGGTGAATCATCGTATAATTCAACGGATTAATGTCGGGACAGGTGAATCATCGTATAACTCAACGGATACTTGTACGAATTAACGGATTAATGTCGGGACAGGTGAATCATCGTATAACTCAACGGATTAATGTCGGGACAGGTGAATCATCGTATAACTCAACGGATACTTGTACGAATTAACGGATTAATGTCGGGACAGGTGAATCATCGTATAACTCAACGGATTAATGTCGGGACAGGTGAATCATCGTATAACACAACGGATACTTGTACGAATTAACGGATTAATGTCGGGACAGGTGAATCATCGTATAACTCAACGGATACTTGTACGAATTAACGTATTAATGTCGGGACAGGTGAATCATCGTATAACTCAACGGATACTTGTGCGAATTAACGGATTAATGTCGGGACAGGTGAATCATCGTATAACTCAACGGATACTTGTACGAATTAACGCGTAAAATTCAACGGATTAATGTCGGGACAGGTGAATCATCGTATAACTCAACGGATACATGTACGAAATTATAACGGATTAAATGTCGGGACAGGTGAATCATCGTATAACTCAACGGATACTTGTACGAATTAACGGATTAATGTCGGGACAGGTGAATCATCGTATAACTCAACGGATTAATGTCGGGACAGGTGAATCATCGTATAACTCAAGGGATTAATGTCGGGACAGGTGAATCATCGTATTACTCAACGGATACTTGTACGAATTAACGGATTAATGACCGGATAGGGTGGAGATCATCGTATTAATTCAACGACTTAATGTCGGGACAGGTTGAATCATCGTATAACTCAACGGATACTTGTAACAATTAACGGATTAATTCGACAGGTGAGTCATCGTATAACTCACGGATACTTGTACAAATACGGATTAATACCGATAGTTGAATCATCGTATAAAATTAACGGATTAATGTCGGGACAGGTGAATCATCGTATAACTCAACGGATACTTGTACGAATTAACGGATTAATGTCCGGATAAGTGAATCATCGTATAATTCAACGGATTAATGTCGGGACAGGTGAATCATCGTATAACTCAACGGATACTTGTACGAATTAACGGATTAATGTCGGGACAGGTGGATCATCGTATAACTCAACGGATACTTGTACGAATTAACGGATTAATGTCCGGATAGGTGAATCATCGTATAATTCAACGGATTAATGTCGGGACAGGTGAATCATCGTATAACTCAACGGATACTTGTACGAATTAACGGATTAATGTCCGGGTAGGTGAATCATCGTATAACTCAACGGATACTTGTACGAATTAACGGATTAATGTCCGGGTAGGTGAATCATCGTATAATTCAACGGATTAATGTCGGGACAGGTGAATCATCGTATAACTCAACGGATACTTGTACGAATTAACGGATTAATGTCGGGACAGGTGGATCATCGTATAACTCAACGGATACTTGTACGAATTAACGGATTAATGTCCGGATAGGTGAATCATCGTATAATTCAACGGATTAATGTCGGGACAGGTGAATCATCGTATAACTCAACGGATACTTGTACGAATTAACGGATTAATGTCGGGACAGGTGAATCATCGTATAACTCAACGGATACTTGTACGAATTAACGGATTAATGTCGGGACAGGTGAATCATCGTATAACTCAACGGATTAATGTCGGGACAGGTGAATCATCGTATAACTCAACGGATACTTGTACGAATTAACGGATTAATGTCGGGACAGGTGAATCATCGTATAACTCAACGGATACTTGTACGAATTAACGGATTAATGACCGGATAGGTGAATCATCGTATCATTCAACGGATTAATGTCGGGACAGGTGAATCATCGTATAACTCAACGGATACTTGTACGAATTAACGGATTAATGTCGGGACAGGTGAATCATCGTATAATTGAACGGATACTTGTACGAATTAACGGATTAATGCCGGGATAGGTGAAACATCGTATAATTGAACGGATGAATGTCCGTATAGGTGAATCATCGTATAATTGAACGGATACTTGTACGAATTAACGGATTAATGTCCGTATAGGTGAATCATCGTATAATTGAACGGATACTTGTACGAATTAACGGATTAGTGCCCGTATAGGTGAATCATCGTATAACTGAACGGATTAATGTCGGGACAGGTGAATCATCGTATAACTCAACGGATACTTGTACGAATTAACGGATTAATGTCGGGACAGGTGGATCATCGTATAACTCAACGGATACTTGTACGAATTAACGGATTAATGTCCGGATAGGTGAATCATCGTATAATTCAACGGATTAATGTCGGGACAGGTGAATCATCGTATAACTCAACGGATACTTGTACGAATTAACGGATTAATGTCGGGACAGGTGAATCATCGTATAATTGAACGGATACTTGTACGAATTAACGGATTAATGCCGGGATAGGTGAAACATCGTATAATTGAACGGATGAATGTCCGTATAGGTGAATCATCGTATAATTGAACGGATGAATGTCCGTATAGGTGAATCATCGTATAATTGAACGGATACTTGTACGAATTAACGGATTAATGCCGGGATAGGTGAAACATCGTATAATTGAACGGATACTTGTACGAATTAACGGATTAATGCCCGGATAGGTGAAACATCGTATAATTGAACGGATTAATGTCCGTATAGGTGAATCATCGTATAATTGAACGGATACTTGTACGAATTAACGGATTAATGTCGGGACAGGTGAATCATCGTATAACTGAACGGATACTTGTACGAATTAACGGATTAGTGCCCGTATAGGTGAATCATCGTATAACTCAACGGATACTTGTACGAATTAACGGATTAATGTCGGTACAGGTGAATCATCGTATAACTCAACGGATACTTGTACGAATTAACGGATTAATGTCGGTACAGGCGAATCATCGTATAACTCAACGGATACTTGTACGAATTAACGGATTAATGACCGGATAGGTGAATCATCGTATAATTCAACGGATTAATGTCGGGACAGGTGAATCATCGTATAACTCAACGGATACTTGTACGAATTAACGGATTAATGTCGGGACAGGTGAATCATCGTATAACTCAACGGATACTTGTACGAATTAACGGATTAATGTCCGGATAGGTGAATCATCGTATAATTCAACGGATTAATGTCGGGACAGGTGAATCATCGTATAACTCAACGGATACTTGTACGAATTAACGGATTAATGTCGGGACAGGTGAATCATCGTATAACTCAACGGATACTTGTACGAATTAACGGATTAATGTCCGGATAGGTGAATCATCGTATATTTCGAATTAACGGATTAATGTCGGGACAGGTGAATCATCGTATAACTCAACGGATACTTGTACGAATTAACGGATTAATGTCGGGACAGGTGAATCATCGTATAACTCAACGGATACTTGTACGAATTAACGGATTAATGTCCGGATAGGTGAATCATCGTATAACTCAACGGATTAATGTCGGGACAGGTGAATCATCGTATAACTCAACGGATACTTGTACGAATTAACGGATTAATGTCGGGACAGGTGAATCATCGTATAACTCAACGGATACTTGTACGAATTAACGGATTAATGCCCGGATAGGTGAATCATCGTATAATTCAACGGATTAATGTCCGGATGAATCATCGTATAACTCAACGGATACTTGTACGAATTAACGGATTAATGTCCGGGTAGGTGAATCATCGTATAACTCAACGGATACTTGTACGAATTAACGGATTAATGCCCGGATGGATGAATCATCGTATAACTCAACGGATTAATGCCCGGATGGGTGAATCATCGTATAACTCAACGGATACTTGTACGAATTAACGGATTAATGTCCGGGTAGGTGAATCATCGTATAACTCAACGGATACTTGTACGAATTAACGGATTAATGTCCGGATAGGTGAATCATCGTATAATTCAACGGATTAATGTCCGGATAGGTGAATCATCGTATAACTCAACGGATACTTGTACGAATTAACGGATTAATGCCCGGATGGATGAATCATCGTATAACTCAACGGATACTTGTACGAATTAACGGATTAATGTCCGGGTAGGTGAATCATCGTATAACTCAACGGATACTTGTACGAATTAACGGATTAATGCCCGGATGGATGAATCATCGTATAACTCAACGGATACTTGTACGAATTAACGGATTAATGTCCGGGTAGGTGAATCATCGTATAACTCAACGGATACTTGTACGAATTAACGGATTAATGTCCGGATAGGAGAATCATCGTATAACTCAACGGATTAATGTCCGGCTGGATGAATCATCGTATAACTCAACGGATACTTGTACGAATTAACGGATTAATGTCGGGACAGGTGAATCATCGTATAACTCAACGGATACTTGTACGAATTAACGGATTAATGACCGGATAGGTGAATCATCGTATAATTCAACGGATTAATGTCGGGACAGGTGAATCATCGTATAACTCAACGGATACTTGTACGAATTAACGGATTAATGTCGGGACAGGTGAATCATCGTATAACTCAACGGATACTTGTACGAATTAACGGATTAATGTCCGGACAGGTGAATCATCGTATAACTCAACGGATTAATGTCGGGACAGGTGAATCATCGTATAACTCAACGGATACTTGTACGAATTAACGGATTAATGTCCGGGTAGGTGAATCATCGTATAACTCAACGGATACTTGTACGAATTAACGGATTAATGACCGGATAGGTGAATCATCGTATAATTCAACGGATTAATGTCGGGACAGGTGAATCATCGTATAACTCAACGGATACTTGTACGAATTAACGGATTAATGTCGGGACAGGTGAATCATCGTATAACTCAACGGATACTTGTACGAATTAACGGATTAATGACCGGATAGGTGAATCATCGTATAATTCAACGGATTAATGTCGGGACAGGTGAATCATCGTATAACTCAACGGATACTTGTACGAATTAACGGATTAATGTCGGGACAGGTGAATCATCGTATAACTCAACGGATACTTGTACGAATTAACGGATTAATGCCGGGACAGGTGAATCATCGTATAACTCAACGGATTAATGTCGGGACAGGTGAATCATCGTATAACTCAACGGATACTTGTACGAATTAACGGATTAATGTCGGGACAGGTGGATCATCGTATAACTCAACGGATACTTGTACGAATTAACGGATTAATGTCCGGATAGGTGAATCATCGTATAATTCAACGGATTAATGTCGGGACAGGTGAATCATCGTATAACTCAACGGATACTTGTACGAATTAACGGATTAATGTCGGGACAGGTGAATCATCGTATAACTCAACGGATACTTGTACGAATTAACGGATTAATGTCCGGATAGGTGAATCATCGTATAACTCAACGGATTAATGTCGGGACAGGTGAATCATCGTATAACTCAACGGATACTTGTACGAATTAACGGATTAATGTCGGGACAGGTGGATCATCGTATAACTCAACGGATACTTGTACGAATTAACGGATTAATGTCCGGATAGGTGAATCATCGTATAATTCAACGGATTAATGTCGGGACAGGTGAATCATCGTATAACTCAACGGATACTTGTACGAATTAACGGATTAATGTCGGGACAGGTGGATCATCGTATAACTCAACGGATACTTGTACGAATTAACGGATTAATGTCGGATAGGATACTTGTCATCGAACTCAACGGATTAATGTCCGGATAGGTGAATCATCGTATAACTCAACGGATACTTGTACGAATTAACGGATTAATGCCCGGATGGATGAATCATCGTATAACTCAACGGATACTTGTACGAATTAACGGATTAATGTCCGGGTAGGTGAATCATCGTATAATTCAACGGATTAATGTCGGGACAGGTGAATCATCGTATAACTCAACGGATACTTGTACGAATTAACGGATTAATGTCGGGACAGGTGAATCATCGTATAACTCAACGGATACTTGTACGAATTAACGGATTAATGACCGGATAGGTGAATCATCGTATAATTCAACGGATTAATGTCGGGACAGGTGAATCATCGTATAACTCAACGGATACTTGTACGAATTAACGGATTAATGTCGGGACAGGTGGATCATCGTATAACTCAACGGATACTTGTACGAATTAACGGATTAATGTCCGGATAGGTGAATCATCGTATAATTCAACGGATTAATGTCCGGATAGGTGAATCATCGTATAACTCAACGGATACTTGTACGAATTAACGGATTAATGCCCGGATGGATGAATCATCGTATAACTCAACGGATACTTGTACGAATTAACGGATTAATGTCCGGGTAGGTGAATCATCGTATAATTCAACGGATTAATGTCCGGATAGGTGAATCATCGTATAACTCAACGGATACTTGTACGAATTAACGGATTAATGTCCGGATGGGTGAATCATCGTATAACTCAACGGATACTTGTACGAATTAACGGATTAATGTCCGGGTAGGTGAATCATCGTATAACTCAACGGATTAATGTCCGGATAGGTGAATCATCGTATAACTCAACGGATACTTGTACGAATTAACGGATTAATGCCCGGATGGATGAATCATCGTATAACTCAACGGATACTTGTACGAATTAACGGATTAATGTCCGGGTAGGTGAATCATCGTATAACTCAACGGATACTTGTACGAATTAACGGATTAATGCCCGGATGGATGAATCATCGTATAACTCAACGGATACTTGTACGAATTAACGGATTAATGCCCGGATGGATGAATCATCGTATAACTCAACGGATACTTGTACGAATTAACGGATTAATGTCCGGGTAGGTGAATCATCGTATAATTCAACGGATTAATGTCCGGATAGGTGAATCATCGTATAACTCAACGGATACTTGTACGAATTAACGGATTAATGCCCGGATGGATGAATCATCGTATAACTCAACGGATACTTGTACGAATTAACGGATTAATGTCCGGATAGGTGAATCATCGTATAACTCAACGGATTAATGTCGGGACAGGTGAATCATCGTATAACTCAACGGATACTTGTACGAATTAACGGATTAATGTCGGGACAGGTGAATCATCGTATAACTCAACGGATACTTGTACGAATTAACGGATTAATGTCCGGGTAGGTGAATCATCGTATAACTCAACGGATACTTGTACGAATTAACGGATTAATGTCGGGACAGGTGAATCATCGTATAACTCAACGGATACTTGTACGAATTAACGGATTAATGTCGGGACAGGTGAATCATCGTATAACTCAACGGATACTTGTACGAATTAACGGATTAATGTCCGGGTAGGTGAATCATCGTATAATTCAACGGATTAATGTCCGGATAGGTGAATCATCGTATAACTCAACGGATACTTGTACGAATTAACGGATTAATGCCCGGATGGATGAATCATCGTATAACTCAACGGATACTTGTACGAATTAACGGATTAATGTCCGGGTAGGTGAATCATCGTATAACTCAACGGATTAATGTCGGGACAGGTGAATCATCGTATAACTCAACGGATACTTGTACGAATTAACGGATTAATGTCGGGACAGGTGAATCATCGTATAACTCAACGGATACTTGTACGAATTAACGGATTAATGACCGGATAGGTGAATCATCGTATAACTCAACGGATTAATGTCGGGACAGGTGAATCATCGTATAACTCAACGGATACTTGTACGAATTAACGGATTAATGTCGGGACAGGTGAATCATCGTATAACTCAACGGATACTTGTACGAATTAACGGATTAATGTCCGGATAGGTGAATCATCGTATAATTCAACGGATTAATGTCGGGACAGGTGAATCATCGTATAACTCAACGGATACTTGTACGAATTAACGGATTAATGTCGGGACAGGTGAATCATCGTATAACTCAACGGATACTTGTACGAATTAACGGATTAATGACCGGATAGGTGAATCATCGTATAATTCAACGGATTAATGTCGGGACAGGTGAATCATCGTATAACTCAACGGATACTTGTACGAATTAACGGATTAATGTCGGGACAGGTGAATCATCGTATAACTCAACGGATACTTGTACGAATTAACGGATTAATGCCGGGATAGGTGAATCATCGTATAATTCAACGGATTAATGTCGGGACAGGTGAATCATCGTATAACTCAACGGATACTTGTACGAATTAACGGATTAATGTCGGGACAGGTGAATCATCGTATAACTCAACGGATACTTGTACGAATTAACGGATTAATGTCCGGATAGGTGAATCATCGTATAACTCAACGGATACTTGTACGAATTAACGGATTAATGTCCGGACAGGTGAATCATCGTATAACTCAACGGATACTTGTACGAATTAACGGATTAATGTCGGGACAGGTGAATCATCGTATAACTCAACGGATACTTGTACGAATTAACGGATTAATGTCCGGATAGGTGAATCATCGTATAATTCAACGGATTAATGTCGGGACAGGTGAATCATCGTATAACTCAACGGATACTTGTACGAATTAACGGATTAATGTCGGTACAGGTGAATCATCGTATAACTCAACGGATACTTGTACGAATTAACGGATTAATGACCGGATAGGTGAATCATCGTATAACTCAACGGATTAATGTCGGGACAGGTGAATCATCGTATAACTCAACGGATACTTGTACGAATTAACGGATTAATGTCGGGACAGGTGAATCATCGTATAACTCAACGGATACTTGTACGAATTAACGGATTAATGTCCGGATAGGTGAATCATCGTATAACTCAACGGATACTTGTACGAATTAACGGATTAATGTCGGGACAGGTGAATCATCGTATAACTCAACGGATACTTGTACGAATTAACGGATTAATGTCGGGACAGGTGAATCATCGTATAACTCAACGGATACTTGTACGAATTAACGGATTAATGACCGGATAGGTGAATCATCGTATAACTCAACGGATTAATGTCGGGACAGGTGAATCATCGTATAACTCAACGGATACTTGTACGAATTAACGGATTAATGTCGGGACAGGTGAATCATCGTATAACTCAACGGATACTTGTACGAATTAACGGATTAATGACCGGATAGGTGAATCATCGTATAATTCAACGGATTAATGTCGGGACAGGTGAATCATCGTATAACTCAACGGATACTTGTACGAATTAACGGATTAATGTCGGGACAGGTGAATCATCGTATAACTCAACGGATACTTGTACGAATTAACGGATTAATGTCGGATAGGTGAATCATCGTATAACTCAACGGATTAATGTCGGGACAGGTGAATCATCGTATAACTCAACGGATACTTGTACGAATTAACGGATTAATGTCGGGACAGGTGAATCATCGTATAACTCAACGGATACTTGTACGAATTAACGGATTAATGACCGGATAGGTGAATCATCGTATAATTCAACGGATTAATGTCGGGACAGGTGAATCATCGTATAACTCAACGGATACTTGTACGAATTAACGGATTAATGTCGGGACAGGTGAATCATCGTATAACTCAACGGATACTTGTACGAATTAACGGATTAATGACCGGATAGGTGAATCATCGTATAACTCAACGGATTTAACGGATTAATGTCGGGACAGGTGAATCATCGTATAACTCAACGGATACTTGTACGAATTAACGGATTAATGTCGGGACAGGTGAATCATCGTATAACTCAACGGATACTTGTACGAATTAACGGATTAATGCCCGGATAGGTGAATCATCGTATAACTCAACGGATTAATGTCGGGATAGGTGAATCATCGTATAACTCAACGGATACTTGTACGAATTAACGGATTAATGTCCGGGTAGGTGAATCATCGTATAACTCAACGGATACTTGTACGAATTAACGGATTAATGCCCGGATGGATGAATCATCGTATAACTCAACGGATACTTGTACGAATTAACGGATTAATGTCCGGGTAGGTGAATCATCGTATAACTCAACGGATACTTGTACGAATTAACGGATTAATGTCGGGACAGGTGAATCATCGTATAACTCAACGGATACTTGTACGAATTAACGGATTAATGACCGGATAGGTGAATCATCGTATAATTCAACGGATTAATGTCGGGACAGGTGAATCATCGTATAACTCAACGGATACTTGTACGAATTAACGGATTAATGTCGGGACAGGTGAATCATCGTATAACTCAACGGATACTTGTACGAATTAACGGATATAATGTCACAGGTGAATCATCGTACGAATTAACGGATTAATGCCCGGATGGATGAATCATCGTATAACTCAACGGATACTTGTACGAATTAACGGATTAATGTCCGGGTAGGTGAATCATCGTATAACTCAACGGATACTTGTACGAATTAACGGATTAATGTCCGGGTAGGTGAATCATCGTATAATTCAACGGATTAATGTCCGGATAGGTGAATCATCGTATAACTCAACGGATACTTGTACGAATTAACGGATTAATGCCCGGATGGATGAATCATCGTATAACTCAACGGATACTTGTACGAATTAACGGATTAATGGACGGATAGGTGAATATCGAATTAATTCAACGGATTAATGTCCGGATAGGTGAATCATCGTATAACTCAACGGATACTTGTACGAATTAACGGATTAATGCCCGGATGGATGAATCATCGTATAACTCAACGGATACTTGTACGAATTAACGGATTAATGTCCGGGTAGGTGAATCATCGTATAATTCAACGGATTAATGTCGGGACAGGTGAATCATCGTATAACTCAACGGATACTTGTACGAATTAACGGATTAATGCCCGGATGGATGAATCATCGTATAACTCAACGGATACTTGTACGAATTAACGGATTAATGTCCGGGTAGGTGAATCATCGTATAACTCAACGGATTAATGTCGGGACAGGTGAATCATCGTATAACTCAACGGATACTTGTACGAATTAACGGATTAATGTCGGGACAGGTGAATCATCGTATAACTCAACGGATACTTGTACGAATTAACGGATTAATGACCGGATAGGTGAATCATCGTATAATTCAACGGATTAATGTCGGGACAGGTGAATCATCGTATAACTCAACGGATACTTGTACGAATTAACGGATTAATGTCGGGACAGGTGAATCATCGTATAACTCAACGGATACTAATGTCGGACAGGTTAATCATCGGATTAATGACCGGATAGGTGAATCATCGTATAATTCAACGGATTAATGTCGGGACAGGTGAATCATCGTATAACTCAACGGATACTTGTACGAATTAACGGATTAATGTCGGGACAGGTGAATCATCGTATAACTCAACGGATACTTGTACGAATTAACGGATTAATGTCCGGATAGGTGAATCATCGTATAACTCAACGGATTAATGTCGGGACAGGTGAATCATCGTATAACTCAACGGATACTTGTACGAATTAACGGATTAATGTCGGGACAGGTGAATCATCGTATAACTCAACGGATACTTGTACGAATTAACGGATTAATGTCCGGATAGGAGAATCATCGTATAACTCAACGGATTAATGTCCGGATAGGTGAATCATCGTATAACTCAACGGATACTTGTACGAATTAACGGATTAATGTCCGGATAGGTGAATCATCGTATAACTCAACGGATACTTGTACGAATTAACGGATTAATGTCCGGATAGGTGAATCATCGTATAACTCAACGGATTAATGTCCGGATAGGTGAATCATCGTATAACTCAACGGATACTTGTACGAATTAACGGATTAATGTCGGGACAGGTGAATCATCGTATAACTCAACGGATACTTGTACGAATTAACGGATTAATGACCGGATAGGTGAATCATCGTATAATTCAACGGATTAATGTCGGGACAGGTGAATCATCGTATAACTCAACGGATACTTGTACGAATTAACGGATTAATGTCGGGACAGGTGAATCATCGTATAACTCAACGGATACTTGTACGAATTAACGGATTAATGACCGGATAGGTGAATCATCGTATAATTCAACGGATTAATGTCGGGACAGGTGAATCATCGTATAACTCAACGGATACTTGTACGAATTAACGGATTAATGTCGGGACAGGTGAATCATCGTATAACTCAACGGATACTTGTACGAATTAACGGATTAATGTCCGGATAGGTGAATCATCGTATAACTCAACGGATTAATGTCGGGACAGGTGAATCATCGTATAACTCAACGGATACTTGTACGAATTAACGGATTAATGTCGGGACAGGTGAATCATCGTATAACTCAACGGATACTTGTACGAATTAACGGATTAATGACGGATACTTGTACGAATCAACGGATTAATGTCGGGACAGGTGAATCATCGTATAACTCAACGGATACTTGTACGAATTAACGGATTAATGTCGGGACAGGTGGATCATCGTATAACTCAACGGATACTTGTACGAATTAACGGATTAATGTCCGGATAGGTGAATCATCGTATAATTCAACGGATTAATGTCGGGACAGGTGAATCATCGTATAACTCAACGGATACTTGTACGAATTAACGGATTAATGTCGGGACAGGTGAATCATCGTATAACTCAACGGATACTTGTACGAATTAACGGATTAATGTCCGGATAGGTGAATCATCGTATAATTCAACGGATTAATGTCGGGACAGGTGAATCATCGTATAACTCAACGGATACTTGTACGAATTAACGGATTAATGTCCGGGTAGGTGAATCATCGTATAACTCAACGGATACTTGTGGGACAGGTGAATCATCGTATAACTCAACGGATACTTGTCCGAATTAACGGATTAATGTCGGGACAGGTGAATCATCGTATAACTCAACGGATACTTGTACGAATTAACGGATTAATGCCCGGATGGATGAATCATCGTATAACTCAACGGATACTTGTACGAATTAACGGATTAATGTCCGGGTAGGTGAATCATCGTATAATTCAACGGATTAATGTCCGGATAGGTGAATCATCGTATAACTCAACGGATACTTGTACGAATTAACGGATTAATGCCCGGATGGATGAATCATCGTATAACTCAACGGATACTTGTACGAATTAACGGATTAATGTCGGGACAGGTGAATCATCGTATGAATTAAACGGATTAATGTCGGGACAGGTGAATCATCGTATAACTCAACGGATACTTGTACGAATTAACGGATTAATGTCGGGACAGGTGAATCATCGTATAACTCAACGGATACTTGTACGAATTAACGGATTAATGACCGGATAGGTGAATCATCGTATAATTCAACGGATTAATGTCGGGACAGGTGAATCATCGTATAACTCAACGGATACTTGTACGAATTAACGGATTAATGTCGGGACAGGTGAATCATCGTATAACTCAACGGATACTTGTACGAATTAACGGATTAATGACCGGATAGGTGAATCATCGTATAATTCAACGGATTAATGTCGGGACAGGTGAATCATCGTATAACTCAACGGATACTTGTACGAATTAACGGATTAATGTCGGGACAGGTGAATCATCGTATAACTCAACGGATACTTGTACGAATTAACGGATTAATGTCCGGATAGGTGAATCATCGTATAATTCAACGGATTAATGTCGGGACAGGTGAATCATCGTATAACTCAACGGATACTTGTACGAATTAACGGATTAATGTCCGGATAGCAGAATCATCGTATAACTCAACGGATACTTGTACGAATTAACGGATTAATGTCCGGATAGGTGAATCATCGTATAATTCAACGGATTAATGTCGGGACAGGTGAATCATCGTATAACTCAACGGATACTTGTACGAATTAACGGATTAATGTCGGGACAGGTGAATCATCGTATAACTCAACGGATACTTGTACGAATTAACGGATTAATGACCGGATAGGTGAATCATCGTATAATTCAACGGATTAATGTCGGGACAGGTGAATCATCGTATAACTCAACGGATACTTGTACGAATTAACGGATTAATGTCGGGACAGGTGAATCATCGTATAACTCAACGGATACTTGTACGAATTAACGGATTAATGTCCGGATAGGTGAATCATCGTATAACTCAACGGATTAATGTCGGGACAGGTGAATCATCGTATAACTCAACGGATACTTGTACGAATTAACGGATTAATGTCGGGACAGGTGAATCATCGTATAACTCAACGGATACTTGTACGAATTAACGGATTAATGACCGGATAGGTGAATCATCGTATAATTCAACGGATTAATGTCGGGACAGGTGAATCATCGTATAACTCAACGGATACTTGTACGAATTAACGGATTAATGTCGGGACAGGTGAATCATCGTATAACTCAACGGATACTTGTACGAATTAACGGATTAATGTCCGGATAGGTGAATCATCGTATAATTCAACGGATTAATGTCGGGACAGGTGAATCATCGTATAACTCAACGGATACTTGTACGAATTAACGGATTAATGTCGGGACAGGTGAATCATCGTATAACTCAACGGATACTTGTACGAATTAACGGATTAATGACCGGATAGGTGAATCATCGTATAATTCAACGGATTAATGTCGGGACAGGTGAATCATCGTATAACTCAACGGATACTTGTACGAATTAACGGATTAATGTCGGGACAGGTGAATCATCGTATAACTCAACGGATACTTGTACGAATTAACGGATTAATGTCCGGATAGCAGAATCATCGTATAACTCAACGGATACTTGTACGAATTAACGGATTAATGTCGGGACAGGTGAATCATCGTATAACTCAACGGATACTTGTACGAATTAACGGATTAATGTCGGGACAGGTGAATCATCGTATAACTCAACGGATACTTGTACGAATTAACGGATTAATGACCGGATAGGTGAATCATCGTATAATTCAACGGATTAATGTCGGGACAGGTGAATCATCGTATAACTCAACGGATACTTGTACGAATTAACGGATTAATGTCGGGACAGGTGAATCATCGTATAACTCAACGGATACTTGTACGAATTAACGGATTAATGTCGGGATAGGTGAATCATCGTATAACTCAACGGATTAATGTCGGGACAGGTGAATCATCGTATAACTCAACGGATACTTGTACGAATTAACGGATTAATGTCGGGACAGGTGGATCATCGTATAACTCAACGGATACTTGTACGAATTAACGGATTAATGTCCGGATAGGTGAATCATCGTATAATTCAACGGATTAATGTCGGGACAGGTGAATCATCGTATAACTCAACGGATACTTGTACGAATTAACGGATTAATGTCGGGACAGGTGGATCATCGTATAACTCAACGGATACTTGTACGAATTAACGGATTAATGTCCGGATAGGTGAATCATCGTATAATTCAACGGATTAATGTCGGGACAGGTGAATCATCGTATAACTCAACGGATACTTGTACGAATTAACGGATTAATGTCCGGATAGGTGAATCATCGTATAATTCAACGGATTAATGTCGGGACAGGTGAATCATCGTATAACTCAACGGATACTTGTACGAATTAACGGATTAATGTCCGGGTAGGTGAATCATCGTATAACTCAACGGATACTTGTACGAATTAACGGATTAATGTCCGGATAGGTGAATCATCGTATAATTCAACGGATTAATGTCGGGACAGGTGAATCATCGTATAACTCAACGGATACTTGTACGAATTAACGGATTAATGTCGGGACAGGTGGATCATCGTATAACTCAACGGATACTTGTACGAATTAACGGATTAATGTCCGGATAGGTGAATCATCGTATAATTCAACGGATTAATGTCGGGACAGGTGAATCATCGTATAACTCAACGGATACTTGTACGAATTAACGGATTAATGCCCGGATGGATGAATCATCGTATAACTCAACGGATACTTGTACGAATTAACGGATTAATGTCCGGGTAGGTGAATCATCGTATAACTCAATTCAACGGATTAATGTCGGGACAGGTGAATCATCGTATAACTCAACGGATACTTGTACGAATTAACGGATTAATGTCGGGACCGGTGAATCATCGTATAACTCAACGGATACTTGTACGAATTAACGGATTAATGACCGGATAGGTGAATCATCGTATAATTCAACGGATTAATGTCGGGACAGGTGAATCATCGTATAACTCAATGGATTAATGTCGGGACAGGTGAATCATCGTATAACTCAACGGATACTTGTACGAATTAACGGATTAATGTCGGGACAGGTGAATCATCGTATAACTCAAGGGATTAATGTCGGGACAGGTGAATCATCGTATAACTCAACGGATACTTGTACGAATTAACGGATTAATGTCGGGACAGGTGAATCATCGTATAACTCAACGGATACTTGTACGAATTAACGGATTAATGACCGGATAGGTGAATCATCGTATAATTCAACGGATTAATGTCGGGACAGGTGAATCATCGTATAACTCAACGGATACTTGTACGAATTAACGGATTAATGTCCGGGTAGGTGAATCATCGTATAACTCAACGGATACTTGTACGAATTAACGGATTAATGACCGGATAGGTGAATCATCGTATAATTCAACGGATTAATGTCGGGACAGGTGAATCATCGTATAACTCAACGGATACTTGTACGAATTAACGGATTAATGTCGGGACAGGTGAATCATCGTATAACTCAACGGATACTTGTACGAATTAACGGATTAATGACCGGACAGGTGAATCATCGTATAATTCAACGGATTAATGTCGGGACAGGTGAATCATCGTATAACTCAACGGATACTTGTACGAATTAACGGATTAATGTCGGGACAGGTGGATCATCGTATAACTCAACGGATACTTGTACGAATTAACGGATTAATGACCGGATAGGTGAATCATCGTATAATTCAACGGATTAATGTCGGGACAGGTGAATCATCGTATAACTCAACGGATACTTGTACGAATTAACGGATTAATGTCGGGACAGGTGAATCATCGTATAACTCAACGGATACTTGTACGAATTAACGGATTAATGTCCGGATAGGTGAATCATCGTATAACTCAACGGATTAATGTCCGGATAGGTGAATCATCGTATAACTCAACGGATACTTGTACGAATTAACGGATTAATGTCGGGACAGGTGAATCATCGTATAACTCAACGGATACTTGTACGAATTAACGGATTAATGTCGGGACAGGTGAATCATCGTATAACTCAACGGATACTTGTACGAATTAACGGATTAATGTCGGGACAGGTGAATCATCGTATAACTCAACGGATACTTGTACGAATTAACGGATTAATGACCGGATAGGTGAATCATCGTATAACTCAACGGATTAATGTCGGGACAGGTGAATCATCGTATAACTCAACGGATACTTGTACGAATTAACGGATTAATGTCGGGACAGGTGAATCATCGTATAACTCAACGGATACTTGTACGAATTAACGGATTAATGACCGGATAGGTGAATCATCGTATAATTCAACGGATTAATGTCGGGACAGGTGAATCATCGTATAACTCAACGGATACTTGTACGAATTAACGGATTAATGTCGGGACAGGTGAATCATCGTATAACTCAACGGATACTTGTACGAATTAACGGATTAATGTCGGGACAGGTGAATCATCGTATAACTCAACGGATTAATGTCGGGACAGGTGAATCATCGTATAACTCAACGGATACTTGTACGAATTAACGGATTAATGTCGGGACAGGTGAATCATCGTATAACTCAACGGATACTTGTACGAATTAACGGATTAATGTCGGATAGGTGGATCATCGTATACTTCAACGGATTAATGTCGGGACAGGTGAATCATCGTATAACTCAACGGATACTTGTACGAATTAACGGATTAATGTCGGGACAGGTGAATCATCGTATAACTCAACGGATACTTGTACGAATTAACGGATTAATGACCGGATAGGTGAATCATCGTATAATTCAACGGATTAATGTCGGGACAGGTGAATCATCGTATAACTCAACGGATACTTGTACGAATTAACGGATTAATGTCGGTACAGGTGAATCATCGTATAACTCAACGGATACTTGTACGAATTAACGGATTAATGACCGGATAGGTGAATCATCGTATAATTCAACGGATTAATGTCGGGACAGGTGAATCATCGTATAACTCAATGGATTAATGTCGGGACAGGTGAATCATCGTATAACTCAACGGATACTTGTACGAATTAACGGATTAATGACCGGATAGGTGAATCATCGTATAACTCAACGGATTAATGTCGGGACAGGTGAATCATCGTATAACTCAACGGATACTTGTACGAATTAACGGATTAATGTCGGGACAGGTGAATCATCGTATAACTCAACGGATACTTCGAATTAACGGATTAATGACCGGATAGGTGAATCATCGTATAATTCAACGGATTAATGTCGGGACAGGTGAATCATCGTATAACTCAACGGATACTTGTACGAATTAACGGATTAATGTCGGGACAGGTGAATCATCGTATAACTCAACGGATACTTGTACGAATTAACGGATTAATGACCGGATAGGTGAATCATCGTATAATTCAACGGATTAATGTCGGGACAGGTGAATCATCGTATAACTCAACGGATACTTGTACGAATTAACGGATTAATGTCGGGACAGGTGAATCATCGTATAATTGAACGGATACTTGTACGAATTAACGGATTAATGCCCGGATAGGTGAAACATCGTATAATTGAACGGATTAATGTCCGGATAGGTGAATCATCGTATAACTCAACGGATACTTGTACGAATTAACGGATTAATGTCGGTACAGGTGAATCATCGTATAACTCAACGGATACTTGTACGAATTAACGGATTAATGTCGGGATAGGTGAAACATCGTATAATTGAACGGATGAATGTCCGTATAGGTGAATCATCGTATACGAATTAACGGATTAATGTCGGGACAGGTGAATCATCGTATAACTCAACGGATACTTGTACGAATTAACGGATTAATGACCGGATAGGTGAAACATCGTATAATTAACGGATTAATGTCGGGACAGGTGAATCATCGTATAACTCAACGGATACTTGTACGAATTAACGGATTAATGTCGGGACAGGTGAATCATCGTATAATTGAACGGATACTTGTACGAATTAACGGATTAATGCCCGGATAGGTGAAACATCGTATAATTGAACGGATTAATGTCCGTATAGGTGAATCATCGTATAATTCAACGGATACTTGTACGAATTAACGGATTAATGTCGGTACAGGTGAGATCATCGTATAATCTCAAACGGATTAATGTCGGGACAGGTGAATCAACTCGGTATACTCAACGGATACTTGTACGAATTAACGGATTAATGACCGGATAGGTGAATCATCGTATAATTCAACGGATTAATGTCGGGACAGGTGAATCATCGTATAACTCAACGGATACTTGTACGAATTAACGGATTAATGTCGGTACAGGTGAATCATCGTATAACTCAACGGATACTTGTACGAATTAACGGATTAATGTCCGGATAGGTGAATCATCGTATAATTCAACGGATTAATGTCGGGACAGGTGAATCATCGTATAACTCAACGGATACTTGTACGAATTAACGGATTAATGTCGGGACAGGTGGATCATCGTATAACTCAACGGATACTTGTACGAATTAACGGATTAATGTCCGGATAGGTGAATCATCGTATAATTCAACGGATTAATGTCGGGACAGGTGAATCATCGTATAACTCAACGGATACTTGTACGAATTAACGGATTAATGTCGGGACAGGTGAATCATCGTATAACTCAACGGATACTTGTACGAATTAACGGATTAATGACCGGATAGGTGAATCATCGTATAATTCAACGGATTAATGTCGGGACAGGTGAATCATCGTATAACTCAACGGATACTTGTACGAATTAACGGATTAATGTCGGGACAGGTGAATCATCGTATAACTCAACGGATTAATGTCGGGACAGGTGAATCATCGTATAACTCAACGGATACTTGTACGAATTAACGGATTAATGACCGGATAGGTGAATCATCGTATAATTCAACGGATTAATGTCGGGACAGGTGAATCATCGTATAACTCAACGGATACTTGTACGAATTAACGGATTAATGTCGGTACAGGTGAATCATCGTATAACTCAACGGATACTTGTACGAATTAACGGATTAATGACCGGATAGGTGAATCATCGTATAATTCAACGGATTAATGTCGGGACAGGTGAATCATCGTATAACTCAACGGATACTTGTACGAATTAACGGATTAATGTCGGGACAGGTGAATCATCGTATAACTCAACGGATACTTGTACGAATTAACGGATTAATGACCGGATAGGTGAATCATCGTATAATTCAACGGATTAATGTCGGGACAGGTGAATCATCGTATAACTCAACGGATACTTGTACGAATTAACGGATTAATGTCGGGACAGGTGAATCATCGTATAACTCAACGGATACTTGTACGAATTAACGGATTACTGTCGGGACAGGTGAATCATCGTATAACTCAACGGATACTTGTACAGGATTATCTTCGGAATGTTAAATCGTCGACATTAATCGTTGATTATACGATGATTCAATCCGGATTAATCCGTTAATTCGTACAAGTATCCGTTGAGTTATACGGATACTTGTACGAATTAACGGATTAATGACGTATCGTATTCAACGGATTATGTCGATTATCCGTGAATTAACGATGATTACCTATCCGGATTACGTTAATTCGTACAAGTATCGTGATTAACGATGATTACTGTCGATTAATCCGTTAATTCGACAAGTATCCGTTGAGTTAACGGATTCATGTCGACATTAATCCGTTAATTATACATGATCACGGATTAATGAATGTCGGGACAGGTGAATCATCGTATAACTCAACGGATACTTGTACGAATTAACGTTAATGTACAAGTGAATCCGTATTATACGATGATATGTCCCGACATTAACCGTGAATTATACGATGATTATATCGTATTAATCGTTAAGTCAATTACGTGATTCGATGATTAATGGTGACATTAATCCGTTAATTCGTACAGAATCCGTTATTATACGATTATGTGACATTAATCCGTGATTATCGATACAATCCGATACCGTTAATGTACAAGTATCATTATACGATGATTACTTGTACGAATTAATCGGATTAATTCGTACAAGTATCCGTAGAGTTATACGATGATTCACGGACATTAACGGAATTAACGATGAATCATACGAATTAATCGTTAATTCGTACAAGTATCCGTTGAGTTATACGATGATTCACCTGTACCGACATTAATCCGTTAATTCGTATATCCGTTGAGTTATACGGATTAATGTCCCGACATTAATCCGTGAATTATACGATGATTCACTATGGATTAATCCGTACAAGATCCGTATTATACGAGATTACTGTCCCGACATTAATCCGTTAATTCGTACAGTATCCGTAGTTATACGATGATTCACCTGTCCGACATTAATCCGTGAGTTATACGATGATTCACCTATCGGATAACCGTTACTTGTACAATATCCGTTGAGTTATACGATGATTCAGGTGAATTAATCGTTAATACAAGTACGTTGAGTACGGATTCACTGTCCCGACATTAATCCGTATAATTATACGATGATTCACCTATCCGGTCATTAATCCGTTAATTCGTACAAGTATCCGTTGAGTTATACGATGATTCACCTGTCCCGACATTAATCCGTTAATTCGTACAAGTATCCGTTGAGTTATACGATGATTCACCTGTCCCGACATTAATCCGTTGAATTATACGATGATTCACCTATCCGGATTAATCCGTTAATTCGCCCAAGTATCCGTTGAGTTATACGATGATTCACCTGTCCCGACATTAATCCGTTAATTCGTACAAGTATCCGTTGAGTTATACGATGATTCACCTGTACCGACATTAATCCGTTGAGTTATACGATGATTCACTATCGACATTAATCCGTTAATTCGTACAAGTATCGTTGAGTTATACGGATTCACTGTCGAATAATTAATCCGTTATGTACAAGTATCCGTTGAGTTATACGGATTCATGTCCCGACATTAATCCGTTGATTAACGATGATTCACTATGGAATTAATCCGTTAATTCGTACAAGTATCCGTTGAGTTATACGATGATTCACCTGTCCCGACATTAATCCGTTAATTCGTACAAGTATCCGTTGAGTTATACGATGATTCACCTGTCACGACATTAATCCGTTAATTCGTACAAGTATCCGTTGAGTTATACGATGATTCACCTGTCCCGACATTAATCCGTTAATTCGTACAAGTATCCGTTGAGTTATACGATGATTCACTGTGGACATTATCGTTGAATTATACGATATTCCCTACGGAATTAATCCGTTAATTCGTACAAGTAACCGTTGAGTTATACGATGATTCACTGTCCGACATTAATCCGTTAATTGTACAAGTATCGTTGAGTTATACGATGATTCACTGTCCGACATTAATCCGTTAATTATACGATGACCTATCGGTCATTAATCGTTAACGTACAAGTATCGTTGAGTTATACGATGATTCAGTGAATTAATCCGTTAATTCGTACAAGTATCCGTTGATTTATACGATGATTCATGTGACATTATCCGTTGAATTATACGATGATTCACCTATCCGGTCATTAATCCGTTAATTCGTACACGTATCCGTTGAGTTATACGATGATTCACCTGTCCCGACATTAATCCGTTAATTCGCACAAGTATCCGTTGAGTTATACGATGATTCACCTGTCCCGACATTAATCCGTTAATTCGTACAAGTATCCGTTGAGTTATACGATGATTCACCTGTCCCGACATTAATCCGTTAATTCGTACAAGTATCCGTTGAGTTATACGATGATTCACGTCCGACATTAATCCGGATTATACGATGTACGATTCATCCGTTAACTCAAGTATCCGTTGAGTTATACGATGATTCCCCTGTCCCGACATTAATCCGTTAATTCGTACAAGTATCCGTTGAGTTATACGATGATTCACCTGTCCCGACATTAATCCGTTGAATTATACGATGATTCACCTAGATTAATCCGTTAATTCGTACATATCCGTTGAGTTATACGATGATTCACTGTCCGACATTAATCCGTTAATTCGTACAAGTATCGTTGAGTTATACGATGATTCACCTGTCCGACATTAATCCGTATTTATACGATGATTCACCTATCCGGTCATTAATCCGTTAATTCGTACACGTATCCGTTGAGTTATACGATGATTCACCTGTCCCGACATTAATCCGTTAATTCGTACAAGTATCCGTTGAGTTATACGATGATTCACCTGTCCCGACATTAATCCGTTGAATTATACGATGATTCACCTATCCGGTCATTAATCCGTTAATTCGTACAAGTATCCGTTGAGTTATACGATGATTCGCCTGTACCGACATTAATCCGTTAATTCGTACAAGTATCCGTTGAGTTATACGATGATTCACCTGTACCGACCATTAATCCGTTAATTCGTACAAGTATCCGTTGAGTTATACGATGATTCACCTGTCCCGACATTAATCCGTTAATTCGTACAAGTATCCGTTGAGTTATACGATGATTCACCTGTCCCGACATTAATCCGTTAATTCGTACAAGTATCCGTTGAGTTATACGATGATTCACCTGTCCCGACATTAATCCGTTAATTCGTACAAGTATCCGTTGAGTTATACGATGATTCACCTGTCCCGACATTAATCCGTTGAATTATACGATGATTCACTTATCCGGACATTAATCCGTTAATTCGTACAAGTATCCGTTGAGTTATACGATGATTCACCTGCCCCGACATTAATCCGTTAATTCGTACAAGTATCCGTTGAGTTATACGATGATTCACCTGTACCGACATTAATCCGTTGAATTTACGATGTTCTATCCGGTCATTAATCCGTTAATTCGTACAAGTATCCGTTGAGTTATACGATGATTCACCTGTCCCGACATTAATCCGTTAATTCGTACAAGTATCCGTTGAGTTATACGATGATTCACCTGTCCCGACATTAATCCGTTAAATTATACGATGATCAGATTAATCCGTTAATTCGTACAAGTATCCGTTGAGTTATACGATGATTCACCTGTCCCGACATTAATCCGTTAATTCGTACAAGTATCCGTTGAGTTATACGATGATTCACCTGTCCCGACATTAATCCGTTGAATTATACGATGATTCACCTATGGATTAATCCGTTAATTCGTACAAGTATCCGTTGAGTTATACGATGATTCACCTGTACCGATATTAATCCG
The DNA here is from genome assembly GCA_032207245.1 of Pardosa pseudoannulata. NCBI lineage: Eukaryota > Metazoa > Arthropoda > Arachnida > Araneae > Lycosidae > Pardosa > Pardosa pseudoannulata. The sequence continues at coordinate 157,918,078 of CM063506.1, read as the reverse complement.
TTAATTCGTACAAGTATCCGTTGAGTTATACGATGATTCACCTGTCCCGACATTAATCCGTTTTATACGATGATTCACTATCCGGTCATTAATCCGTTAATTCGTACAAGTATCCGTTGAGTTATACGATGATTCACCTGTCCCGACATTAATCCGTTAATTCGTACAAGTATCCGTTGAGTTATACGATGATTCAACTGTCCCGACATTAATCCGTTGAATTATACGATGATTATCCGGACATTAATCCGTTAATTCGTACAAGTATCCGTTGAGTTATACGATGATTCACCTGTCCCGACATTAATCCGTTAATTCGTACAAGTATCCGTTGAGTTATACGATGATTCACCTGTCCCGACATTAATCCGTTGAATTATACGATGATTCACCTATCCGGACATTAATCCGTTAATTCGTACAAGTATCCGTTGAGTTATACGATGATTCACCTGTCCCGACATTAATCCGTTAATTCGTACAAGTATCCGTTGAGTTATACGATGATTCACCTGTCCCGACATTAATCCGTTGAATTATACGATGATTCACCTATCCGGTCATTAATCCGTTAATTCGTACAAGTATCCGTTGAGTTATACGATGATTCACCTGTCCCGACATTAATCCGTTAATTCGTACAAGTATCCGTTGAGTTATACGATGATTCACCTGTACCGACATTAATCCGTTGAGTTATACGATGATTCACCTGTCCCGACATTAATCCGTTAATTCGTACAAGTATCCGTTGAGTTATACGATGATTCACCTGTCCCGACATTAATCCGTTAATTCGTACAAGTATCCGTTGAGTTATACGATGATTCACCTGTACCGACATAAATCCGTTAATTCGTACAAGTATCCGTTGAGTTATACGATGATTCACCTGTCCCGACATTAATCCGTTGAGTTATACGATGATTCACCTGTACCGACATTAATCCGTTAATTCGTACAAGTATCCGTTGAGTTATACGATGATTCACCTGTCCCGACATTAATCCGTTGAGTTATACGATGATTCACCTGACATTAATCCGTTAATTCGTACAAGTATCCGTTGAGTTATACGATGATTCACCTGTCCCGACATTAATCCGTTAATTCGTACAAGTATCCGTTGAGTTATACGATGATTCACCTGTCCCGACATTAATCCGTTAAGTTATACGATGATTCACCTGTCCCGACATTAATCCGTTAATTCGTACAAGTATCCGTTGAGTTATACGATGATTCACCTGTACCGACATTAATCCGTTAATTCGTACAAGTATCCGTTGAGTTATACGATGATTCACCTATACGGGCACTAATCCGTTAATTCGTACAAGTATCCGTTGAGTTATACGATGATTCACCTGTCCCGACATTAATCCGTTAATTCGTACAAGTATCCGTTGAGTTATACGATGATTCACCTGTCCCGACATTAATCCGTTGAATTATACGATTAATCCGTTAATTCGTACAAGTATCCGTTGAGTTATACGATGATTCACCTGTCCCGACATTAATCCGTTAATTCGTACAAGTATCCGTTGAGTTATACGATGATTCACCTGTCCCGACATTAATCCCTTGAGTTATACGATGATTCACTATCCGACATTAATCCGTTAATTCGTACAAGTATCCGTTGAGTTATACGATGATTCACCTGTACCGACATTAATCCGTTAATTCGTACAAGTATCCGTTGAGTTATACGATGATTCACCTGTCCCGACATTAATCCGTTGAATTATACGATGATTCACCTATCCGGTCATTAATCCGTTAATTCGTACAAGTATCCGTTGAGTTATACGATGATTCACCTGTCCCGACATTAATCCGTTAATTCGTACAAGTATCCGTTGAGTTATACGATGATTCACCTGTCCCGACATTAATCCGTTGAAGTATACGATGATTCACCTATCCGGTCATTAATCCGTTAATTCGTACAAGTATCCGTTGAGTTATACGATGATTCACCTGTACCGACATTAATCCGTTAATTCGTACAAGTATCCGTTGAGTTATACGATGATTCACCTGTCCCGACATTAATCCGTTGAATTATACGATGATTCACCTATCCGGTCATTAATCCGTTAATTCGTACAAGTATCCGTTGAGTTATACGATGATTCACCTGTCCCGACATTAATCCGTTAATTCGTACAAGTATCCGTTGAGTTATACGATGATTCACCTGTCCCGACATTAATCCGTTGAGTTATACGATGATTCACTATCCGGTCATTAATCCGTTAATTCGTACAAGTATCCGTTGAGTTATACGATGATTCACCTGTCCCGACATTAATCCGTTAATTCGTACAAGTATCCGTTGAGTTATACGATGATTCACCTGTCCCGACATTAATCCGTTGAGTTATACGATGATTCACCTATCCGGTCATTAATCCGTTAATTCGTACAAGTATCCGTTGAGTTATACGATGATTCACCTGTCCCGACATTAATCCGTTAATTCGTACAAGTATCCGTTGAGTTATACGATGATTCACCTGTCCCGACATTAATCCGTTGAATTATACGATGATTCACCTATCCGGTCATTAATCCGTTAATTCGTACAAGTATCCGTTGAGTTATACGATGATTCACCTGTCCCGACATTAATCCGTTAATTCGTACAAGTATCCGTTGAGTTATACGATGATTCACCTGTACCGACATTAATCCGTTGAGTTATACGATGATTCACCTGTCCCGACATTAATCCGTTAATTCGTACAAGTATCCGTTGAGTTATACGATGATTCACCTGTACCGACATTAATCCGTTAATTCGTACAAGTATCCGTTGAGTTATACGATGATTCACCTGTCCCGACATTAATCCGTTGAATTATACGATGATTCACCTATCCGGTCATTAATCCGTTAATTCGTACAAGTATCCGTTGAGTTATACGATGATTCACCTGTCCCGACATTAATCCGTTAATTCGTACAAGTATCCGTTGAGTTATACGATGATTCACCTGTCCCGACATTAATCCGTTGAGTTATACGATGATTCACCTATCCGGTCATTAATCCGTTAATTCGTACAAGTATCCGTTGAGTTATACGATGATTCACTGTCCGACATTAATCCGTTAATTCGTACAAGTATCCGTTGAGTTATACGATGATTCACCTGTCCCGACATTAATCCGTTGAATTATACGATGATTCACCTATCCGGTCATTAATCCGTTAATTCGTACAAGTATCCGTTGAGTTATACGATGATTCACCTGTCCCGACATTAATCCGTTAATTCGTACAAGTATCCGTTGAGTTATACGATGATTCACCTGTCCCGACATTAATCCGTTGAATTATACGATGATTCACCTATCCGGTCATTAATCCGTTAATTCGTACAAGTATCCGTTGAGTTATACGATGATTCACCTGTCCCGACATTAATCCGTTAATTCGTACAAGTATCCGTTGAGTTATACGATGATTCACCTGTCCCGACATTAATCCGTTAATTCGTACAAGTATCCGTTGAGTTATACGATGATTCACCTATCCGACATTAATCCGTTAATTCGTACAAGTATCCGTTGAGTTATACGATGATTCACCTGTCCCGACATTAATCCGTTAATTCGTACAAGTATCCGTTGAGTTATACGATGATTCACCTGTCCCGACATTAATCCGTTGAGTTATACGATGATTCACCTATCCGGACATTAATCCGTTAATTCGTACAAGTATCCGTTGAGTTATACGCCTGTCCCCGACATTCATCCGTTTAATTCGTACAAGGTTGAGTTATACGATGATTCACCTGTCCCGACATTAATCCGTTAATTCGTACAAGTATCCGTTGAGTTATACGATGATTCACCTGTCCCGACATTAATCCGTTGAATTATACGATGATTCACCTATCCGGTCATTAATCCGTTAATTCGTACAAGTATCCGTTGAGTTATACGATGATTCACCTGTCCCGACATTAATCCGTTAATTCGTACAAGTATCCGTTGAGTTATACGATGATTCACCTGTCCCGACATTAATCCGTTGAATTATACGATGATTCACCTATCCGGTCATTAATCCGTTAATTCGTACAAGTATCCGTTGAGTTATACGATGATTCACCTGTCCCGACATTAATCCGTTAATTCGTACAAGTATCCGTTGAGTTATACGATGATTCACCTGTCCCGACATTAATCCGTTGAGTTATACGATGATTCACCTATCCCGACATTAATCCGTTAATTCGTACAAGTATCCGTTGAGTTATACGATGATTCACCTGTCCCGACATTAATCCGTTAATTCGTACAAGTATCCGTTGAGTTATACGATGATTCACCTGTCCCGACATTAATCCGTTGAATTATACGATGATTCACCTATCCGGTCATTAATCCGTTAATTCGTACAAGTATCCGTTGAGTTATACGATGATTCACCTGTCCCGACATTAATCCGTTAATTCGTACAAGTATCCGTTGAGTTATACGATGATTCACCTGTCCCGACATTAATCCGTTGAGTTATACGATGATTCACCTGTCCGGTCATTAATCCGTTAATTCGTACAAGTATCCGTTGAGTTATACGATGATTCACCTGTCCCGACATTAATCCGTTAATTCGTACAAGTATCCGTTGAGTTATACGATGATTCACCTGTCCCGACATTAATCCGTTGAGTTATACGATGATTCACCTGTCCCGACATTAATCCGTTAATTCGTACAAGTATCCGTTGAGTTATACGATGATTCACCTGTCCCGACATTAATCCGTTAATTCGTACAAGTATCCGTTGAGTTATACGATGATTCACCTGTCCCGACATTAATCCGTTGAATTATACGATGATTCACCTATCCGGTCATTAATCCGTTAATTCGTACAAGTATCCGTTGAGTTATACGATGATTCACCTGTCCCGACATTAATCCGTTAATTCGTACAAGTATCCGTTGAGTTATACGATGATTCACCTGTCCCGACATTAATCCGTTGAATTATACGATGATTCACCTATCCGGTCATTAATCCGTTAATTCGTACAAGTATCCGTTGAGTTATACGATGATTCACCTGTACCGACATTAATCCGTTAATTCGTACAAGTATCCGTTGAGTTATACGATGATTCACCTGTCCCGACATTAATCCGTTGAATTATACGATGATTCACCTATCCGGTCATTAATCCGTTAATTCGTACAAGTATCCGTTGAGTTATACGATGATTCACCGGTCCCGACATTAATCCGTTAATTCGTACAAGTATCCGTTGAGTTATACGATGATTCACCTGTCCCGACATTAATCCGTTGAGTTATACGATGATTCACCTATCCGGTCATTAATCCGTTAATTCGTACAAGTATCCGTTGAGTTATACGATGATTCACCGGTCCCGACATTAATCCGTTAATTCGTACAAGTATCCGTTGAGTTATACGATGATTCACCTGTACCGACATTAATCCGTTGAATTATACGATGATTCACCTATCCGGTCATTAATCCGTTAATTCGTACAAGTATCCGTTGAGTTATACGATGATTCACCTGTCCCGACATTAATCCGTTGAGTTATACGATGATTCACCTGTCCCGACATTAATCCGTTAATTCGTACAAGTATCCGTTGAGTTATACGATGATTCACCGGTCCCGACATTAATCCGTTAATTCGTACAAGTATCCGTTGAGTTATACGATGATTCACCTGTACCGACATTAATCCGTTAATTCGTACAAGTATCCGTTGAGTTATACGATGATTCACCTGTCCCGACATTAATCCGTTGAATTATACGATGATTCACCTATCCGGTCATTAATCCGTTAATTCGTACAAGTATCCGTTGAGTTATACGATGATTCACCTGTCCCGACATTAATCCGTTAATTCGTACAAGTATCCGTTGAGTTATACGATGATTCACCTGTCCCGACATTAATCCGTTGAGTTATACGATGATTCACCTATCCGACATTAATCCGTTAATTCGTACAAGTATCCGTTGAGTTATACGATGATTCACCTGTCCCGACATTAATCCGTTAATTCGTACAAGTATCCGTTGAGTTATACGATGATTCACCTGTCCCGACATTAATCCGTTGAATTATACGATGATTCACCTATCCGGTCATTAATCCGTTAATTCGTACAAGTATCCGTTGAGTTATACGATGATTCACCTGTCCCGACATTAATCCGTTAATTCGTACAAGTATCCGTTGAGTTATACGATGATTCACCTGTCCCGACATTAATCCGTTGAGTTATACGATGATTCCCCTGTACCGACATTAATCCGTTAATTCGTACAAGTATCCGTTGAGTTATACGATGATTCACCTGTCCCGACATTAATCCGTTAATTCGTACAAGTATCCGTTGAGTTATACGATGATTCACCTGTCCCGACATTAATCCGTTGAGTTATACGATGATTCACCTATCCGGGCATTAATCCGTTAATTCGTACAAGTATCCGTTGAGTTATACGATGATTCACCTGTCCCGACATTAATCCGTTAATTCGTACAAGTATCCGTTGAGTTATACGATGATTCACCTGTCCCGACATTAATCCGTTGAATTATACGATGATTCACCTATCCGGTCATTAATCCGTTAATTCGTACAAGTATCCGTTGAGTTATACGATGATTCACCTGTCCCGACATTAATCCGTTAATTCGTACAAGTATCCGTTGAGTTATACGATGATTCACCTGTCCCGACATTAATCCGTTGAATTATACGATGATTCACCTATCCGGTCATTAATCCGTTAATTCGTACAAGTATCCGTTGAGTTATACGATGATTCACCTGTCCCGACATTAATCCGTTAATTCGTACAAGTATCCGTTGAGTTATACGATGATTCACCTGTCCCGACATTAATCCGTTGAATTATACGATGATTCACCTATCCGGTCATTAATCCGTTAATTCGTACAAGTATCCGTTGAGTTATACGATGATTCACCTGTCCCGACATTAATCCGTTAATTCGTACAAGTATCCGTTGAGTTATACGATGATTCACCTGTCCCGACATTAATCCGTTGAATTATACGATGATTCACCTATCCGGTCATTAATCCGTTAATTCGTACAAGTATCCGTTGAGTTATACGATGATTCACCTGTCCCGACATTAATCCGTTAATTCGTACAAGTATCCGTTGAGTTATACGATGATTCACCTGTCCCGACATTAACGTTGAGTTATACGATGATTCACCTATCCGGTCATTAATCCGTTAATTCGTACAAGTATCCGTTGAGTTATACGATGATTCACCTGTCCCGACATTAATCCGTTAATTCGTACAAGTATCCGTTGAGTTATACGATGATTCACCTGTCCCGACATTAATCCGTTGCGATGATTCACCTGTCCCGACATTAATCCGTTAATTCGTACAAGTATCCGTTGAGTTATACGATGATTCACCTGTCCCGACATTAATCCGTTAATTCGTACAAGTATCCGTTGAGTTATACGATGATTCACCTGTCCCGACATTAATCCGTTGAATTATACGATGATTCACCTATCCGGTCATTAATCCGTTAATTCGTACAAGTATCCGTTGAGTTATACGATGATTCACCTGTCCCGACATTAATCCGTTAATTCGTACAAGTATCCGTTGAGTTATACGATGATTCACCTGTCCCGACATTAATCCGTTGAATTATACGATGATTCACCTATCCGGTCATTAATCCGTTAATTCGTACAAGTATCCGTTGAGTTATACGATGATTCACCTGTCCCGACATTAATCCGTTAATTCGTACAAGTATCCGTTGAGTTATACGATGATTCACCTGTCCCGACATTAATCCGTTGAGTTATACGATGATTCACCTATCCGACATTAATCCGTTAATTCGTACAAGTATCCGTTGAGTTATACGATGATTCACCTGTCCCGACATTAATCCGTTAATTCGTACAAGTATCCGTTGAGTTATACGATGATTCACCTGTCCCGACATTAATCCGTTGAATTATACGATGATTCACCTATCCGGTCATTAATCCGTTAATTCGTACAAGTATCCGTTGAGTTATACGATGATTCACCTGTCCCGACATTAATCCGTTAATTCGTACAAGTATCCGTTGAGTTATACGATGATTCACCTGTCCCGACATTAATCCGTTGAATTATACGATGATTCACCTATCCGGTCATTAATCCGTTAATTCGTACAAGTATCCGTTGAGTTATACGATGATTCACCTGTCCCGACATTAATCCGTTAATTCGTACAAGTATCCGTTGAGTTATACGATGATTCACCTGTCCCGACATTAATCCGTTGAATTATACGATGATTCACCTATCCGGTCATTAATCCGTTAATTCGTACAAGTATCCGTTGAGTTATACGATGATTCACCTGTCCCGACATTAATCCGTTAATTCGTACAAGTATCCGTTGAGTTATACGATGATTCACCTGTCCCGACATTAATCCGTTGAATTATACGATGATTCACCTATCCGGTCATTAATCCGTTAATTCGTACAAGTATCCGTTGAGTTATACGATGATTCACCTGTCCCGACATTAATCCGTTAATTCGTACAAGTATCCGTTGAGTTATACGATGATTCACCTGTCCCGACATTAATCCGTTGAATTATACGATGATTCACCTATCCGGTCATTAATCCGTTAATTCGTACAAGTATCCGTTGAGTTATACGATGATTCACCTGTCCCGACATTAATCCGTTAATTCGTACAAGTATCCGTTGAGTTATACGATGATTCACCTGTCCCGACATTAATCCGTTGAATTATACGATGATTCACCTATCCGGTCATTAATCCGTTAATTCGTACAAGTATCCGTTGAGTTATACGATGATTCACCTGTCCCGACATTAATCCGTTAATTCGTACAAGTATCCGTTGAGTTATACGATGATTCACCTGTCCCGACATTAATCCGTTGAATTATACGATGATTCACCTATCCGGTCATTAATCCGTTAATTCGTACAAGTATCCGTTGAGTTATACGATGATTCACCTGTCCCGACATTAATCCGTTAATTCGTACAAGTATCCGTTGAGTTATACGATGATTCACCTGTCCCGACATTAATCCGTTGAGTTATACGATGATTCACCTATCCGGACATTAATCCGTTAATTCGTACAAGTATCCGTTGAGTTATACGATGATTCACCTGTACCGACATTAATCCGTTAATTCGTACAAGTATCCGTTGAGTTATACGATGATTCACCTGTCCCGACATTAATCCGTTGAATTATACGATGATTCACCTATCCGGTCATTAATCCGTTAATTCGTACAAGTATCCGTTGAGTTATACGATGATTCACCTGTCCCGACATTAATCCGTTAATTCGTACAAGTATCCGTTGAGTTATACGATGATTCACCTGTCCCGACATTAATCCGTTGAGTTATACGATGATTCACCTATCCGGTCATTAATCCGTTAATTCGTACAAGTATCCGTTGAGTTATACGATGATTCACCTGTCCCGACATTAATCCGTTAATTCGTACAAGTATCCGTTGAGTTATACGATGATTCACCTGTCCCGACATTAATCCGTTGAATTATACGATGATTCACCTATCCGGTCATTAATCCGTTAATTCGTACAAGTATCCGTTGAGTTATACGATGATTCACCTGTCCCGACATTAATCCGTTAATTCGTACAAGTATCCGTTGAGTTATACGATGATTCACCTGTCCCGACATTAATCCGTTGAATTATACGATGATTCACCTATCCGGTCATTAATCCGTTAATTCGTACAAGTATCCGTTGAGTTATACGATGATTCACCTGTCCCGACATTAATCCGTTAATTCGTACAAGTATCCGTTGAGTTATACGATGATTCACCTGTACCGACATTAATCCGTTGAGTTATACGATGATTCACCTATCCGGTCATTAATCCGTTAATTCGTACAAGTATCCGTTGAGTTATACGATGATTCACCTGTCCCGACATTAATCCGTTAATTCGTACAAGTATCCGTTGAGTTATACGATGATTCACCTGTCCCGACATTAATCCGTTGAGTTATACGATGATTCACCTGTCCCGACATTAATCCGTTAATTCGTACAAGTATCCGTTGAGTTATACGATGATTCACCTGTCCCGACATTAATCCGTTAATTCGTACAAGTATCCGTTGAGTTATACGATGATTCACCTGTCCCGACATTAATCCGTTGAATTATACGATGATTCACCTATCCGGTCATTAATCCGTTAATTCGTACAAGTATCCGTTGAGTTATACGATGATTCACCTGTCCCGACATTAATCCGTTAATTCGTACAAGTATCCGTTGAGTTATACGATGATTCACCTGTCCCGACATTAATCCGTTGAATTATACGATGATTCACCTATCCGGTCATTAATCCGTTAATTCGTACAAGTATCCGTTGAGTTATACGATGATTCACCTGTCCCGACATTAATCCGTTAATTCGTACAAGTATCCGTTGAGTTATACGATGATTCACCTGTCCCGACATTAATCCGTTGAATTATACGATGATTCACCTATCCGGTCATTAATCCGTTAATTCGTACAAGTATCCGTTGAGTTATACGATGATTCACCTCTCCCGACATTAATCCGTTAATTCGCACAAGTATCCGTTGAGTTATACGATGATTCACCTGTCCCGACATTAATCCGTTGAGTTATACGATGATTCACCTATCCCGACATTAATCCGTTAATTCGTACAAGTATCCGTTGAGTTATACGATGATTCACCTGTCCCGACATTAATCCGTTAATTCGTACAAGTATCCGTTGAGTTATACGATGATTCACCTGTCCCGACATTAATCCGTTGAATTATACGATGATTCACCTATCCGGTCATTAATCCGTTAATTCGTACAAGTATCCGTTGAGTTATACGATGATTCACCTGTCCCGACATTAATCCGTTAATTCGTACAAGTATCCGTTGAGTTATACGATGATTCACCTGTCCCGACATTAATCCGTTGAGTTATACGATGATTCACCTATCCGGTCATTAATCCGTTAATTCGTACAAGTATCCGTTGAGTTATACGATGATTCACCTGTCCCGACATTAATCCGTTAATTCGTACAAGTATCCGTTGAGTTATACGATGATTCACCTGTCCCGACATTAATCCGTTGAATTATACGATGATTCACCTATCCGGTCATTAATCCGTTAATTCGTACAAGTATCCGTTGAGTTATACGATGATTCACCTGTCCCGACATTAATCCGTTAATTCGTACAAGTATCCGTTGAGTTATACGATGATTCACCTGTCCCGACATTAATCCGTTGAATTATACGATGATTCACCTATCCGGTCATTAATCCGTTAATTCGTACAAGTATCCGTTGAGTTATACGATGATTCACCTGTCCCGACATTAATCCGTTAATTCGTACAAGTATCCGTTGAGTTATACGATGATTCACCTGTCCCGACATTAATCCGTTGAGTTATACGATGATTCACCTATCCGGTCATTAATCCGTTAATTCGTACAAGTATCCGTTGAGTTATACGATGATTCACCTGTCCCGACATTAATCCGTTAATTCGTACAAGTATCCGTTGAGTTATACGATGATTCACCTGTCCCGACATTAATCCGTTGAATTATACGATGATTCACCTATCCGGTCATTAATCCGTTAATTCGTACAAGTATCCGTTGAGTTATACGATGATTCACCTGTCCCGACATTAATCCGTTAATTCGTACAAGTATCCGTTGAGTTATACGATGATTCACCTGTCCCGACATTAATCCGTTGAATTATACGATGATTCACCTATCCGGTCATTAATCCGTTAATTCGTACAAGTATCCGTTGAGTTATACGATGATTCACCTGTCCCGACATTAATCCGTTAATTCGTACAAGTATCCGTTGAGTTATACGATGATTCACCTGTCCCGACATTAATCCGTTGAATTATACGATGATTCACCTATCCGGTCATTAATCCGTTAATTCGTACAAGTATCCGTTGAGTTATACGATGATTCACCTGTCCCGACATTAATCCGTTAATTCGTACAAGTATCCGTTGAGTTATACGATGATTCACCTGTCCCGACATTAATCCGTTGAATTATACGATGATTCACCTATCCGGTCATTAATCCGTTAATTCGTACAAGTATCCGTTGAGTTATACGATGATTCACCTGTCCCGACATTAATCCGTTAATTCGTACAAGTATCCGTTGAGTTATACGATGATTCACCTGTCCCGACATTAATCCGTTGAATTATACGATGATTCACCTATCCGGTCATTAATCCGTTAATTCGTACAAGTATCCGTTGAGTTATACGATGATTCACCTGTCCCGACATTAATCCGTTAATTCGTACAAGTATCCGTTGAGTTATACGATGATTCACCTGTCCCGACATTAATCCGTTGAATTATACGATGATTCACCTATCCGGTCATTAATCCGTTAATTCGTACAAGTATCCGTTGAGTTATACGATGATTCACCTGTCCCGACATTAATCCGTTAATTCGTACAAGTACGATGATTCACCTGTCCCGACATTAATCCGTTAATTCGTACAAGTATCCGTTGAGTTATACGATGATTCACCTGTACCGACATTAATCCGTTAATTCGTACAAGTATCCGTTGAGTTATACGATGATTCACCTGTCCCGACATTAATCCGTTAATTCGTACAAGTATCCGTTGAGTTATACGATGATTCACCTGTCCCGACATTAATCCGTTGAATTATACGATGATTCACCTATCCGGTCATTAATCCGTTAATTCGTACAAGTATCCGTTGAGTTATACGATGATTCACCTGTCCCGACATTAATCCGTTAATTCGTACAAGTATCCGTTGAGTTATACGATGATTCACCTGTCCCGACATTAATCCGTTGAATTATACGATGATTCACCTATCCGGTCATTAATCCGTTAATTCGTACAAGTATCCGTTGAGTTATACGATGATTCACCTGTCCCGACATTAATCCGTTAATTCGTACAAGTATCCGTTGAGTTATACGATGATTCACCTGTCCCGACATTAATCCGTTGAGTTATACGATGATTCACCTATCCGGTCATTAATCCGTTAATTCGTACAAGTATCCGTTGAGTTATACGATGATTCACCTGTCCCGACATTAATCCGTTAATTCGTACAAGTATCCGTTGAGTTATACGATGATTCACCTGTCCCGACATTAATCCGTTGAATTATACGATGATTCACCTATCCGGTCATTAATCCGTTAATTCGTACAAGTATCCGTTGAGTTATACGATGATTCACCTGTCCCGACATTAATCCGTTAATTCGTACAAGTATCCGTTGAGTTATACGATGATTCACCTGTACCGACATTAATCCGTTGAGTTATACGATGATTCACCTATCCGGTCATTAATCCGTTAATTCGTACAAGTATCCGTTGAGTTATACGATGATTCACCTGTCCCGACATTAATCCGTTAATTCGTACAAGTATCCGTTGAGTTATACGATGATTCACCTGTCCCGACATTAATCCGTTGAATTATACGATGATTCACCTATCCGGTCATTAATCCGTTAATTCGTACAAGTATCCGTTGAGTTATACGATGATTCACCTGTCCCGACATTAATCCGTTAATTCGTACAAGTATCCGTTGAGTTATACGATGATTCACCTGTACCGACATTAATCCGTTAATTATACGATGTTTCACCTATCCGGTCATTAATCCGTTAATTCGTACAAGTATCCGTTGAGTTATACGATGATTCACCTGTCCCGACATTAATCCGTTAATTCGTACAAGTATCCGTTGAGTTATACGATGATTCACCTGTCCCGACATTAATCCGTTGAATTATACGATGATTCACCTATCCGGTCATTAATCCGTTAATTCGTACAAGTATCCGTTGAGTTATACGATGATTCACCTCTCCCGACATTAATCCGTTAATTCGTACAAGTATCCGTTGAGTTATACGATGATTCACCTGTCCCGACATTAATCCGTTGACTTATACGATGATTCACCTATCCGGTCATTAATCCGTTAATTCGTACAAGTATCCGTTGAGTTATACGATGATTCACCTGTACCGACATTAATCCGTTAATTCGTACAAGTATCCGTTGAGTTATACGATGATTCACCTGTCCCGACATTAATCCGTTGAATTATACGATGATTCACCTATCCGGTCATTAATCCGTTAATTCGTACAAGTATCCGTTGAGTTATACGATGATTCACCTGTCCCGACATTAATCCGTTAATTCGTACAAGTATCCGTTGAGTTATACGATGATTCACCTGTCCCGACATTAATCCGTTGAATTATACGATGATTCACCTATCCGGTCATTAATCCGTTAATTCGTACAAGTATCCGTTGAGTTATACGATGATTCACCTGTCCCGACATTAATCCGTTAATTCGTACAAGTATCCGTTGAGTTATACGATGATTCACCTGTCCCGACATTAATCCGTTGAATTATACGATGATTCACCTATCCCGACATTAATCCGTTAATTCGTACAAGTATCCGTTGAGTTATACGATGATTCACCTGTCCCGACATTAATCCGTTAATTCGTACAAGTATCCGTTGAGTTATACGATGATTCACCTGTCCCGACATTAATCCGTTGAATTATACGATGATTCACCTATCCGGTCATTAATCCGTTAATTCGTACAAGTATCCGTTGAGTTATACGATGATTCACCTGTCCCGACATTAATCCGTTAATTCGTACAAGTATCCGTTGAGTTATACGATGATTCACCTGTCCCGACATTAATCCGTTGAATTATACGATGATTCACCTATCCGGTCATTAATCCGTTAATTCGTACAAGTATCCGTTGAGTTATACGATGATTCACCTGTCCCGACATTAATCCGTTAATTCGTACAAGTATCCGTTGAGTTATACGATGATTCACCTGTCCCGACATTAATCCGTTGAATTATACGATGATTCACCTATCCGGTCATTAATCCGTTAATTCGTACAAGTATCCGTTGAGTTATACGATGATTCACCTGTCCCGACATTAATCCGTTAATTCGTACAAGTATCCGTTGAGTTATACGATGATTCACCTGTCCCGACATTAATCCGTTGAATTATACGATGATTCACCTATCCGGTCATTAATCCGTTAATTCGTACAAGTATCCGTTGAGTTATACGATGATTCACCTGTCCCGACATTAATCCGTTAATTCGTACAAGTATCCGTTGAGTTATACGATGATTCACCTGTCCCGACATTAATCCGTTGAGTTATACGATGATTCACCTGTCCCGACATTAATCCGTTAATTCGTACAAGTATCCGTTGAGTTATACGATGATTCACCTGTCCCGACATTAATCCGTTAATTCGTACAAGTATCCGTTGAGTTATACGATGATTCACCTGTCCCGACATTAATCCGTTGAGTTATACGATGATTCACCTATCCGGTCATTAATCCGTTAATTCGTACAAGTATCCGTTGAGTTATACGATGATTCACCTGTCCCGACATTAATCCGTTAATTCGTACAAGTATCCGTTGAGTTATACGATGATTCACCTGTCCCGACATTAATCCGTTGAATTATACGATGATTCACCTATCCGGTCATTAATCCGTTAATTCGTACAAGTATCCGTTGAGTTATACGATGATTCACCTGTCCCGACATTAATCCGTTAATTCGTACAAGTATCCGTTGAGTTATACGATGATTCACCTGTCCCGACATTAATCCGTTGAGTTATACGATGATTCACCTATCCGACATTAATCCGTTAATTCGTACAAGTATCCGTTGAGTTATACGATGATTCACCTGTCCCGACATTAATCCGTTAATTCGTACAAGTATCCGTTGAGTTATACGATGATTCACCTGTCCCGACATTAATCCGTTGAATTATACGATGATTCACCTATCCGGTCATTAATCCGTTAATTCGTACAAGTATCCGTTGAGTTATACGATGATTCACCTGTCCCGACATTAATCCGTTGAGTTATACGATGATTCACCTATCCGGTCATTAATCCGTTAATTCGTACAAGTATCCGTTGAGTTATACGATGATTCACCTGTCCCGACATTAATCCGTTAATTCGTACAAGTATCCGTTGAGTTATACGATGATTCACCTGTCCCGACATTAATCCGTTGAATTATACGATGATTCACCTATCCGGTCATTAATCCGTTAATTCGTACAAGTATCCGTTGAGTTATACGATGATTCACCTGTCCCGACATTAATCCGTTAATTCGTACAAGTATCCGTTGAGTTATACGATGATTCACCTGTCCCGACATTAATCCGTTGAATTATACGATGATTCACCTATCCGGTCATTAATCCGTTAATTCGTACAAGTATCCGTTGAGTTATACGATGATTCACCTGTCCCGACATTAATCCGTTAATTCGTACAAGTATCCGTTGAGTTATACGATGATTCACCTGTCCCGACATTAATCCGTTGAATTATACGATGATTCACCTATCCGGTCATTAATCCGTTAATTCGTACAAGTATCCGTTGAGTTATACGATGATTCACCTGTCCCGACATTAATCCGTTAATTCGTACAAGTATCCGTTGAGTTATACGATGATTCACCTGTCCCGACATTAATCCGTTGAATTATACGATGATTCACCTATCCGGTCATTAATCCGTTAATTCGTACAAGTATCCGTTGAGTTATACGATGATTCACCTGTCCCGACATTAATCCGTTAATTCGTACAAGTATCCGTTGAGTTATACGATGATTCACCTGTCCCGACATTAATCCGTTGAGTATACGATGATTCACCTATCCGGTCATTAATCCGTTAATTCGTACAAGTATCCGTTGAGTTATACGATGATTCACCTGTCCCGACATTAATCCGTTAATTCGTACAAGTATCCGTTGAGTTATACGATGATTCACCTGTCCCGACATTAATCCGTTGAATTATACGATGATTCACCTATCCGGTCATTAATCCGTTAATTCGTACAAGTATCCGTTGAGTTATACGATGATTCACCTGTCCCGACATTAATCCGTTAATTCGTACAAGTATCCGTTGAGTTATACGATGATTCACCTGTCCCGACATTAATCCGTTGAGTTATACGATGATTCACCTATCCGGTCATTAATCCGTTAATTCGTACAAGTATCCGTTGAGTTATACGATGATTCACCTGTCCCGACATTAATCCGTTAATTCGTACAAGTATCCGTTGAGTTATACGATGATTCACCTGTCCCGACATTAATCCGTTGACTTATACGATGATTCACCTATCCGGTCATTAATCCGTTAATTCGTACAAGTATCCGTTGAGTTATACGATGATTCACCTGTCCCGACATTAATCCGTTAATTCGTACAAGTATCCGTTGAGTTATACGATGATTCACCTGTCCCGACATTAATCCGTTGAATTATACGATGATTCACCTATCCGGTCATTAATCCGTTAATTCGTACAAGTATCCGTTGAGTTATACGATGATTCACCTGTCCCGACATTAATCCGTTAATTCGCACAAGTATCCGTTGAGTTATACGATGATTCACCTGTCCCGACATTAATCCGTTGAGTTATACGATGATTCACCTATCCGGTCATTAATCCGTTAATTCGTACAAGTATCCGTTGAGTTATACGATGATTCACCTGTCCCGACATTAATCCGTTAATTCGTACAAGTATCCGTTGAGTTATACGATGATTCACCTGTCCCGACATTAATCCGTTCATTAATCCGTTAATTCGTACAAGTATCCGTTGAGTTATACGATGATTCACCTGTCCCGACATTAATCCGTTAATTCGTACAAGTATCCGTTGAGTTATACGATGATTCACCTGTCCCGACATTAATCCGTTGAATTATACGATGATTCACCTATCCGGTCATTAATCCGTTAATTCGTACAAGTATCCGTTGAGTTATACGATGATTCACCTCTCCCGACATTAATCCGTTAATTCGCACAAGTATCCGTTGAGTTATACGATGATTCACCTATCCGGACATTAATCCGTTGAATTATACGATGATTCACTTATCCGGACATTAATCCGTTAATTCGTACAAGTATCCGTTGAGTTATACGATGATTCACCTGTCCCGACATTAATCCGTTAATTCGTACAAGTATCCGTTGAGTTATACGATGATTCACCTGTCCCGACATTAATCCGTTGAATTATACGATGATTCACCTATCCGGTCATTAATCCGTTAATTCGTACAAGTATCCGTTGAGTTATACGATGATTCACCTGTCCCGACATTAATCCGTTAATTCGTACAAGTATCCGTTGAGTTATACGATGATTCACCTGTCCCGACATTAATCCGTTGAGTTATACGATGATTCACCTATCCGGACATTAATCCGTTAATTCGTACAAGTATCCGTTGAGTTATACGATGATTCACCTGTCCCGACATTAATCCGTTAATTCGTACAAGTATCCGTTGAGTTATACGATGATTCACCTGTCCCGACATTAATCCGTTGAGTTATACGATGATTCACCTATCCGGACATTAATCCGTTAATTCGTACAAGTATCCGTTGAGTTATACGATGATTCACCTGTCCCGACATTAATCCGTTAATTCGTACAAGTATCCGTTGAGTTATACGATGATTCACCTGTCCCGACATTAATCCGTTGAATTATACGATGATTCACCTATCCGGTCATTAATCCGTTAATTCGTACAAGTATCCGTTGAGTTATACGATGATTCACCTGTCCCGACATTAATCCGTTGAGTTATACGATGATTCACCTATCCCGACATTAATCCGTTAATTCGTACAAGTATCCGTTGAGTTATACGATGATTCACCTGTCCCGACATTAATCCGTTGAATTATACGATGATTCACCTATCCGGTCATTAATCCGTTAATTCGTACAAGTATCCGTTGAGTTATACGATGATTCACCTGTCCCGACATTAATCCGTTAATTCGTACAAGTATCCGTTGAGTTATACGATGATTCACCTGTCCCGACATTAATCCGTTGAGTTATACGATGATTCACCTATCCGGTCATTAATCCGTTAATTCGTACAAGTATCCGTTGAGTTATACGATGATTCACCTGTCCCGACATTAATCCGTTAATTCGTACAAGTATCCGTTGAGTTATACGATGATTCACCTGTCCCGACATTAATCCGTTGAATTATACGATGATTCAC